>JAWWEN010000038.1:10491656-10531124 GCA_035582955.1 Sycophila texana | reverse complement strand
AAGTCATTGGTTTGTTAGATTGTTGAGTTCTTAGGTTCAGGTTGTTGAGACGTTAGGTTGTTGAGTATTAGATTGTGAGTCGTTAGGTTGTGGTACGTTAGGTGGTTGGATATTAAGTCATTGGTTTGTTAGATTGTTGAGTTCTTAGGTTCAGGTTGTTGAGACGTTAGGTTGTTGAGTATTAGATTGTGGTCATTAGGTTGTGGTACGTTAGGTGGTTGCATATTAGGTCATTGGTCTAATAGATTGTTGAGTTGTTGAGTATTAGGTTAATCCAATAGGCAAAATTCATCATCAGATCAGCGTGTCAATTTTCAAATAAAATATAATAAAATGTTTTTTCAAACTTTTTAATTAATACCGTATACCATTAACTATAGGAGCTATAGCCAATAAAAAAACGTACGAAAAACCACCGCAGCGCGAGTTTCACCTACACGAGTTAAAAATATTGCGCAAAACTTTTCTAACTGCGGCGGAAAAGAGCGAAAAAAGCACGAGTGCCAGAGGCGAGTGCAAACGGAATAAAAGAGAGAGGAACGTCGAAAGATGGCATCCTCCTATTTTCCTACCCTCGTCTATTTTTCCTCCTCGCGTCCCGGCAATTCCCCGCCCCTCGAGCGGCGATGCGCTCGTCGTGCGCCGGAATTAAAGTAGTCGATATCATCCGCACGGCCTGTCTTGAAATTAAGGGAGAGTCGCCCGAAAATTTCACCTCGCGGCTGCGGCACGTTTCCACTTCCCTCCCGTCCCACCAACCCCCTCACCCCCTCTTCTCTCTGGCCCCCGAGACAAATGCTGATTTTACACTATAACTCGTTCTTCCTTTGCTAGGCCCCCCTACTCCAGCCAACCCGACGCTCGTTTCCTCGGTCCGCAGTCTCTTGCTTTTGTTTTCGTCGTTGCTTTTTTCGCGGTCTCTCGCTCGTAGGGGTTTATTTAATGAGTGCTGCTGCTCTTGTGCCCTCAACCTACTGCTACTTTCGTTTTTTTTTTATGCTTTACTTTAGAGCAGGTTTTTAAGCGAGATTAGTTTTATTTTACGATGATTGTGGGGTTAAATTTTGCGGGGTGAATTACACTTTTTGTCGGGTGTAAATTTCACGGCGATAGCGAAGGAACGTAGAGGGGGTGAATTTTTTTTGCAAGTGGTAAACCACTTTTTTAGTTACTTACAATTTTACAAGGTTTATTAAGGTATACTTTTTAGATATTTTTTTACATTAATTAAATTGTTCATCGTAAATAAAGATACTCTTATCTACTCATAGTAATGGGCTATTCTCAACTTTTGTTAAAAAAATGTTTGTTTTTTTAATTTGGAATAATTATTTTAGTTAAAAAATTATGAATTTACTAAGATGTTATATCAAAAACCTCTTTTCGCAGTATATTTTATGAATTCCATGTCATTTCGTTCCTTCATCCAAAGAAAACATCTCTTAATCGCTTTTATGCACACTGCCAAAAATTTTAGTATTTAATACCCGGCAATTTTTAATAATCTTCTTTATTTATTTATCGCGTAAATAATAAATTTTAAAATTGTTTCTGCAATTTCACGACGTTAGTAAATTTGTACTATTTTCAACAGAAATCATTTTAATCGTCAACAAAATTTTTTTATAGCTCTTAAAAAAATATTAAATGTTACCTTCAGCCGAACCAGTCGCAAAAAACATTGCGAGTTGTAATCGAAAAATTCCAAAACATCCCGTTAGGTAAAGATACTAAAAAAGCTCTGCAAGCTCTTCTTTTTTTTCACTTTTTTCTATCCCCGCCTGCTGCAAATCACATGATCGACCGCCGCTCGACGGTTCCGGCTCGGATGCGACGATTGACGGATTTCATAGCCACCCCCTCGACGCGAGACGATCGAGAGAAACGGGGGGAATGAGAAAATCGCAAAAAACGCGCACACGCAAATCGACGAAAAACTGCCGAACGACGGGTCGAGGTGAAAATGGGGCTCTTCGTATTTTCCACTTTTTTTTCGATTTTTTTCCTTTCCCTTTTTTTAAATATTGATCAGCTACACGTGACGCGTCAGAGGGTAACAAGAATTTAACATTAAAAAGGGTCCAATAGATTGTAGGTTTTATCATCGACGCTTGAATTATCGATTGAACGAACACAAAGAGAATGCGATGGACTAGAAGTTTTTTTTATTTCATTCGATAACGAAATCTGAAGTTCGGATATTTCACTAAAATTCTAAAAATAATTGTAAGAAAAACTCACTATAATTTGAACATCGCGTAATGAGAACGAGAATTTTCTAGTGGAAGAGTTAACGAGATTTTTTAAAAAGGTAGTTTTTTCGAGTACTTATTAGTGTCTAAAGAACATTACTCAATTATTCTTAGACTGATTCAGCGAACATTCAAAATGTTAAGTATGCAGAAAATTCATCGGCTTTGGCTGCTACTGATTCCCATCTCAAGGATAGTAATTGCAAATATTAATGATCTGTTAAAAATAATTAAATTTTATTAACAGATAACCGATTTTACAAGTCCACCCGAGCTAAATTCACTGAACGATAAAGCTCCACTCAGCCAAATCAATTACGGATCATTCGAGGGTATGAAAAATCCCGGATATCTCAACGGTGGGAAATCCCGTAAAGCCGGGCGCACTCGCTACAGATCCCCTCAGAAAAATTCAAAAGCCCGGCGGACGGGCGCAAACCGTGGCCGTAAATTACTCCGGCCCTAATCTCTAAATCATCGCTCGCTCGCGCCGGAATACAAACGGTTTTCCGATAGACGCACGCGCGCGGGACCCCCGGATTCGACCGCATGCCGGGATCGCAGCCTAAACGGCGAGAAATCCCGCTCGCGGAAAAATCGGACGCGTCCGCACGGCTAAATGCCGCAGCATCGCGGGGATTAAAATATTGATCGAGCGAGTCGACGCGGCGCCGACCGAGAGAGAGAGAGAGAGAGAAAGGGAGAGGAACGGGGAATTGCGGCGGAGGAGGAGTCGTCGGGGGTGGAAAGGGGGAGGGGGTGGTTCCCGCGCGATCCGCGGAACGGCGAAAATCGCGGCGCGAGCGAGACCGGAAGTCAATGACTTCTTCCTTCGGCGCTGCGTCTGTCGCTGCCGCTTTTTATGCTGCTGCTGTGCTTTATTTCGCGTCGATTGAGCGATTTATAAAATACTTGACTGCATTATTACATATCTTTTTTATCTTTTTTTTTCTGCAGTGGGTGGATATTTTTTTCAGGAGAGTTGTTGGCATTATGCAATTGATTTGCCGAGTAATCGAGTAAAGAGATTTTGCTTTTTTTTTAGATAAAAATTAAAGTTTATACTCTGGATGCAATATCTTATGAAGTAGCAGAATTCATATAACGTAGTAAGAAGCGAAGCACTTCTTGAGAGATTTTTAGGATGAATTGTACATTTTCGCTGGAATATGTAGGAATAATATAAAATTAGTTTTTTTATCGGGAAGCAAAATCGCTGCTCAATTTGATGAAGTTCAGAATTCCTTTGAATAATAATAAATCATCGTTAAATTTTACTGTAATATTTTCACCCTCAAATATGTCTTAAACAAACATTAAACTAAAATTTTTATTTGTTAACGGTTGAATGATTTTATGATTTCATGTAAACTTAAATTCTTCTTTACTATCTATTTACTAAAATACAAAGTCACCAGACATCACTAAATAGTCTGCCGATGCAACACAACTAAATAAAGCTCGTCAAAATTTATCAATGTAAAACAATGATAATTCGGTACTCAATATTCAAATAAATTCAACCGCAAGACCGTCCCGATAAATATTTTATTAAAGCGCGGCTCATTAATTGGATCTAAAAAAAAACACATGGCGGAGCTTAATGGCCGGAGTTAATAGGACAGCTGATGGATCTTCGGGAAGCGAGAGGCGCGCACGCGTCGACGCGCTTAAATCAGAACGAGAACCACTGTCGAGGCGATAGGACGTCACGAGGTCGTTTAGCGCCAGAAATAGTTCCGAACCTCATTATTTTTTGCTCTTAAGAGCAAAATTTCTCGAACGAACCTTTGGTCGAAGCCGCTCCACTGTTTTGCACTCGATCGATTCAATTTTCATTTTCGATCTGGCGATTTCTGGCTTTTCCGTATTTTCACGTGTAAATTCTTTTTTTTTTCATCTTTTTACTTTTGCAATTTTCAGCTGGTTTCGTGTGGAAATATTATTTCAATGTTTCGATTTTATATATGTTAAAAGATATGCGCCGAATTAGGGAATGTAAAACTGAACGTAATAGAGTGGCAATCTAAAAATAATATTATTCTTATTTATAGACCTGACAGCATAGAAAATATAATCAGCAGCATACAAGCAGATTAAGTTATGAGAGTTGTTTAAGTACCTCATACCAACCACATTTAATGTAGTAGAAATGGTAAAATAATGTCAGGAATGACTTCTTTGTAAAATTTTTAGACAACTATAACTGTAATTAATTTAAAAAATTCTTTCATTAATAAAATAATTCGTGTTCTGGACTGTTGAATTTGTTTTGCTGTTGGTTTGATAATAAATTAAGTTATTAGTTTGGTTAAAAATTCTTTAAAAAAAAATTATACGTCATATATGTGTAATTAAAAAAAAATTGATATAAACTATTCACAAAGCTTTTATGACAAATTCAAGCTCTCGTGTACTTTTCCTCAAATAGTTCTATTCTCTTTTTTTAAACAACAAACGCATAACTAAGTGGACAACGTAAAATTCTCTGTTTACATTTTCGCAGCAAAGATCCATTATAATTCCAGTTAAAAACCATCGAGGTGATGGTTCCCCCGAAAAAGCACGAATCTTAATTCCTGCACTTGAGGCGGACCCTCAAGCCTCGCTTCGTCGTCGGCGACGCTTTCAAGGAGCCAAATCGGGGGCCAAACTCACCTGGAGTTCCTCCTTGCACTGGCGCTCCTCCTCGAGGCTCATCCGCTTCTCGTGCTTCTTGTAGTACCTCCTCTTCGCCGCCTGTAGGTTGAACCACGTGTACGAGAAAGACTTCACGAACGGTAGGAGAGCCTCAATGAATGGATGGAACTCATCCTGCGAGCAGAAAAGGAAGAAAGAAAAAAAAATCAAAGATCATTCCTCTCCTTCTTTTTCCATCCACCCCATCTACCCCCTACTCAGCCCCCCTCCCTCTACCCCGCGTCTTGCGGCGTCCACTTCATTTTCCCCAGGCTGCCATTAACACCCCCGCCGCCCGCTCATTTTCAGAACTGCCGAACAATGGGGGACTCTCGTCCTCGTCTCCGCTACTACCGTTTTTTTTTTTTTTTTTTTTATATTTTAAAGCGAAAAGGAAAACCGCACGCGACTGCCCGAAAGCGTTTAGTACCCGCGCGGGTGTAGGTATACCTTCTGACGTACCACTTTTTTTTCTCGGGGAGGTGAGTGGTGAAAAAAATGACACTGAAATTAAAAAGCGCGACGGGGCGAGCCCGGCTAAAATGTCCATTCGGCCGATTGCCTTGCTCCGGTCGTCTTTTTTTTAGGAGGAGGGGGCCGGCAATGTTTCTTCGGGTATTATTATGCGAATTTTTTTAGGCATTGGTCGAGCTTTTCACTGAGAGGTAGTTTAGGCTTTTCAGGATTTAAGGGCAATTAAAGTAATTTTATGTTTTTTTAATCTTTTGTTTTTAAGAAGCACAATAGATTCTTTTATATATCAGGTGGGCGATTTAATTTTACAATTTTAAAAGATTATTTTTATTTCCTTTCGAAATAAAAATAATAAATAAATCCTGAAAAAAAATCAATTATCTTGAATAGTTTTACTTATTTTTTTTAAAAAAACGCAGCTTAATTTAATCCACCACGATTATAGTCAAATGATATTACAAATTGAAGTATAAAAAAAACAAATAAAAAACAAATTGAAGTACAATAGATTTTTTTATAACTTTAAAAGATTCTTTTTATTTTGGTGGGGAATAAAAATAATTTAAAAAATCCTAGAATACAGAATCTGAATAAGAAATAGATTTATATTACTTTAAATTATCGATTTTCTTGGATCGTTTCACTTATCTGTTCTAAAAATCATTAATTTAATTCACCGCAGTTCATCAAATAAAGTTGCAAATTTTTTAAATAAACCATCAGATCCATCAATCAAGTCAGACAAAAAATCTAAATGAATAATAGAAAATAGATAATAAATCAAAAGTATCAACTGCGATATTGTCGAAATCGCTGCCAGGAAATATCCACCTGTGTGACATCGATTTGTCGCTTTTGCCGAAAAACTGCATTAAGTTGAAAACGTTAGGTTCCACGTGGGGTGCTGCGTGGTCGGTGACGCGCGAACAGTCGCGAGACTATTCTCATATTTCAGATTTTTCGCGAAATCAAAGAGAGGCCGATTCGACTGCCTCTTGACAGATTGCCGAGCTGGCAAAAGTTCGCGCGAAGCTCGAACTTCGCACGCGTTTCCGCGGTACGGTTATGTTGTTTGTCGAACTTTCTTTTTATTTATCTCGCAGTTTTCTAGTTAATAAATTCATGGGCGCCTAGTGATTTAAATTTTATGCATTTGGGTATTTGAGTGTAAAAATTTACTGCAGTATGTAATGTCTGACCATTTACGTGCTTTACTACTTCTTTTTTCTATCTAAATTACAGCAATTAATTTGTAAAATCAGTTATCCATCACCCTTTAATTTTTCTTTATATTTAATTAAAATGAATATAAATATAGAAATCTAAAACAGCACAAACATTTACTAAAAAAAAAAAAAAAATAGTTTTCAACAAGGCAAGCAATTTTTGGAATTGGTCAGCCAATGCATATTTTTCCATCATCGGCCCTTGACCAAACTTAAACAAGCATAAATTATGTCGAGACGAAGAAAGCGCGCGTAGCGCGTGATTAGAGTGTTCGAGTGCAGCGCGGTGTGACAAACTCGGCGGCGATATTACGAAACGGAGTGTCGTCTCTCAAGAGAAGAGGGACAGGGACGGGGCGGCAGCGCAGAGTGGGCCCCGAAATAGCCAACTCAGCCCCCGACTCTCTTTCTCTCTCTCTCTCTCTCCTTCTCACTCTTGCAAAGGGGATATTTCCGTATTCCATTTCTCTCTTATTTCTTCCTCTCTTTCTCTCTTTCTCTCTTAGGAGGCCGAGAGAGGGAGAGAGAATCTTTATTTCTCTCTCCGTCGGACGACAGAGAGAGAACGAAAATCTACTCTCTCTCTCTCTCTCTCTCATTGTATCTCTCTCACTTTCTCAATCTCACATTCTCTCTCTCATTGTATCTCTTTCTCTCTCTCTCTCACTCACATTTTATCACACTCTCTCTCTCTTTCTCTCTGTTCTGTCTCATTACCTCTCTGACTCTCTCATTACCTCTCTCACTCTTACTTTCTCTCATTCTCTCTCACTCTCGTCCAATTCTATCATTCTCTCGTCCTCTCTCTCTCTCTCTCTCTCTCTCTCTCTCTCTCGGGAGAAACAGAGAATGAGAGAAAGAGTGAGGGAATGTTTGCGCGCCGATCGAGCGGATAGATTCGCGCTCGTTTTTTCCGCTCCTCCGCCGCCTCGCCGCGAGAGGGACCAGATCGATATCGTACGCGGGGCCGAAGTGTCTGCGCCGGAACACTGCCCCTCACCCCCTCGGCACCGGTCGACGCGACCACCCAACCCCCTTGCTCTTGATTCATGCCGCCGCGGGCTTTTAATGCCGCGCAGCTCAGCTCGAAATTTCGACGAATTTTCGAGGGCGCTTCCGAGAGCGATTTTGATTTTCGGAACGATTTTATGCGGTGTCCGTTACGTTCGCTCGTTTGAATTTCACGAATGGAGCGCAGTGACTAGAGCTTTTTTACTCGAAGCTTCAAATACTGTTGTGTGTCATTTTTTTTTCGAATTCACTGATAGCGTTTCAATGCTGACTTTTCATTATTGAAGTGGATATTGTTATTTTGATGCAGGAGCGATAGAATTAAAATATTTTTTATTTCTAAATTTGTAGTGGAAACGTCATAATATTATATTTACAAAAGTGCTATTTATTTTTTTTTTATTAATATTTTTTCGAAATTAGCATATAAAGTTCCATAAATTTAAGCCGTTCTTTAATAGTTTTTAAATTATTTGTTTTAAATTCCAAGCTAAAAATTATTAAATGGACTGCTGAGCTTATCTAAGTGGCATAATTTTTCTTTTCAGCTTTGTCAGTATAAAATTGAAAAGTTTGAATTTTGAATCCCAAGTCTCGGTAAATTATTAGATTGCTTAATTTCGGACAATTTATTATTTTACATAAAAAGAGTGACACAAAAAGTCAAGGCTGCGGAGGTGCAGTATATCATGTCGATAAGGCGCACTTTTTTGTCGCAAAAAAAGGTAAAATGATTTTTATCAATGGTCAAGTCTACATATAAAGTTTAACCCCTTTTCCAACGTACGTTTGTATCTTTTATGATATCCACCTATTTTCGGCGAATATTTATGCGGCCCTTTATCATGCGATATTTTAAATTGCGCCGCTTTTATTATTCGCTATCTTCTATAATGTGATCGATATCCAACAAAGAAAGTACCCTCCTGCAATTTTACTCTATTAATGTGGCTCGTCACTTGACTTTATTTTTAATAGTATCGATGAGTTTTAAATAAATTACGCTCGCGAACTAGATATTAAAAATTCAGATGGAATTTATAAAATCACTTTTTATGTAATGGTAAGGGAGTATAAGTGGAGATATTAGGGAAAATTTATTGCAAACGGATGCTTTTAAGAAATTGAAGAGAAGTAGTTAAGGTGGTAGATAACTTGATCTATTGATAACAATATTAAATTTTCTTGTTCTGGCTAATTGAAATTAAGCCACCAGTAGATATTAAATTTATTTAAATAATGTTATTACCTTTAAATTATTGTTCTTAAAATTAAATGGAAAAAAAGGAAATTTCAAGGAATATACAGAAATATTTAGAAAAGAATCTGAAAATATACTAAGTTTTGATACTAAATTTCAATAAAAAGATATCATCTTTTCTTAATTTTGATCCTACCATAAGCGAACCAATTAAAATCCATTAAGCTGAAACTTAATGTTAACTTAAAGTTTATGAACTTGCAGATTACGGCAAAGCCAAAACTTGCCAATTGACGTATATTTTTTCCAATTTTAAAGATATATATTACCTATTAAATCCTACTACTTAAATCCCATGACCCAAAGGCCACGTCTTCTCCCAGAAAGTGTCGCGAAACTTTATCATCCCAAACTATTACCAAACCAATCGTCGAAGCAAGAGCAACCCACAAAAGGACTCGACAATTGCAATAAAAGGGTGAAAAAAAAAAATAAAAAATTCGATCGTATGCGACGCACCATGGAGTAATCGGAGGCACCGGTAGGTCGCCTCTCCCTCTGCACACACTCGGAACGCCTGCTGCTCTCGCTCGGGCTGTCAGAGCCCTCCTCGGCCCCGGCGGCTCTCGTCGATCCCGCCTCGTGCCCTCGGCCTCATCTGTGCGTCGACGACACCTTATCGTCTCCGTCGGCCACTCCTTTTCCCTTTGACTCGGCCCGCGCACACACTTGGCACAGTTTTTCTTTCTTTCCTTCTCCTCCTCCTTCTTCTTTATCGGAACTTCGCTCCGCGGGAGCGCCGGATGCGTCACATGCGCTCCTCGTACTTTCTAACGCACTACAATTGCCCAAGTCGTTTGTCAATTTATTTTTTCTTTTTTTTTTTGGGTGTGGGAAGTTTGCACTCGAGAGCTTTGCCGTAGTTGAAATTGAGACGTTAGGCTGAGACTCTTCATTTTGGAGTGTGCGATTGTGACTCTACTTATTTCTGTTATTTTCCAGTGATAGATGCAAGAGTGATATAAGTAAGGAGAACGTGATTTATGAGATAATAATACTTGAAATCATTTGATTGAAACGAGACTAATCGTTAATATATTGTTTCGAAGAAAAGCACATTTCAAAAAATGTTTTAATTCGCCATATTTAGAGCATTCGAGAAGAATCTCTTTCAAAACCAGATAAATTTAGGTCAACTTTACCAGGTTCTAGAAAAGTGTACTTTTTTCTTTAGAGCTTTAAAAATGGTAAATAAGTAGGCATTTTTTGGAATGCTTTTTGTTAGAGGTGATGATTTTCGATTGCAGTAACATAAATTTCAGAATCAACAAAGATCTTTTACACTGGAAATCTCAAATTACAGCTTTTAGCTTCCAGTTTATTTTTATTCTACATATGAGCTTGCACAATTTCTTAATTAACGAAAAACGCACTTATTCCCTAACATTTTTTAAATATCTTTTATTTTCGTTGTCAGTCTCCACTGACTAAAGTCCCAAATCATAATTTCATTATTCTCGACCAAAGAAGCTTTCGATTCCAGGATTCACATCTCTGACCTCCTCCTTTTTAGCCCACCGTTTCCCTCCAAACCACAAGCTCATTTTATTTTATCCACTCTTCTTCGCCATCACAGCGAATTAAACAGTCCACAGCCTAATCATTTAAAAAAAAATAAACAGAAACATTTCCACTATATTACAGACACAATAGCACCCTCAAATTTGAAAATCTCTATAAAAAATCTCCAAAATAATCACAGCGAATTAAACAGTGCACAGCGTAATGAATTTAATAAGAAACAGAAATATTTCCACTAAATTACAGACACAATATCGCAAGCTCAAATATGAAAATCATCTCTATCGAAAAAAATCTCCAAAATAAAAAGGCAAAGCTCTCGAGCGATGGTAGCCCGTCCGGCGAGCCTCGTTCGCACGTGCTCCGTGGCTTCTCGGGGCAGCGCGGCCGGTGCAGCGATGTCCGTCTCTCTCGTGACAAGCGCAGCGCGCGCCGGCGGAGCCTCGCATTTATTTCGAGCGAGGCCGAGCGCGCCGGATTCCCGCGCGGGGAAACTCGAGCGATGGGAGAAAAAAAGACGCGGCGCGCCGAGCGCCTGCCTCTTCTTCTCGGGCCGAAAGCGCGCCCGCTTGATTTGCGAGCCGCTCGAGGAGCCGCGAATTAACCCCTTTGAAGCTGCTCGAGCCCATTGGATGCCCTCTCAATTTTTCAGACTTTCCGGGGGAATTTTGAGATCGTGGACCTGCATCTTGACGGTGAATTAGACTCCCCCTTTACCTTTACCATCTTTTGTTGAAAGATGATGATTTTTAGTTCAATACGCGTAGATTCAATTGTGACGTTATATTTTATTATACGTAAATAAACGCGATTGTTGTACTTTATTTATATAAAAAATTAGAAATGTAAATTTTATAATGAATTTATTTTTAGATGAAAAACATTTTTTGTAACTTGGTTTTACTACTGTTCAATTATGATAATATTTATATAGAGAGAAGTTTCTAATCAAATGTTTAGTAGTTTGATTAGATAAAATATTTTTGCTGTGATTTTGCTTTACTTTTCAGTTGTAACAACCCTTATATAGAGAGAATTTTCTGGTAAAATATTTACATGCCTAGTAATTTGGCGATTAAAAGTTCAGTTCGGAAAAATTACTATAAATACAGCAGTGTAAGCACTAGGACTACTCAGAAAAATTTTAATTTTAATTTTTTTGTTTTATTTGCAACAATTTTTACCGAACTATTCACTAAAAAGCAATATTACTGACAACACAAAAGTTTCTTCTTTTTTTTTTATTAAGTAAGAACAATTTTTATATCTCTTCATGCACCTCTTGTAGCAAATAATACTTCTTTCTAAACAATGTGAGTAACAGAAAATCTCGCGAATTTTGCAAAATTGAATTATTCCCGCCGACAGTGTAAACAAAATTATTTTCGAGAGAACGAATAAAAAGCCCGTTGCAACGGTCGGTAGATAATCAAATACCATAACGCGCATCGTCGGGCGGATCTTTAAATAAACAACCAATTAAACACAGCGTAAAAAGTCATTCGGACGCGCGCACGACGTCCTCGAGTCTCGCCGTCCCGACCTTCCTCCCGCCGAATCCGAGGTACGTAATTACCCCCGATTAGACTCCCACGGAGAAAAAAATGTCCGCTTACCCCCTTCCCCCTCCCCCAGCCTCTGGTACTTCGTTGGGAGGAGGGGGGCGTTAAACTTTTTAAAACTCGATAATTCATTGGGCCTATCTCGGGACGAGTTTTTAAGGCGAGAATTAAGCCGTCGGAAAGTTGCGGCCCGACAATAGTTCACCCGGCCACGTGTTACTTTTAATTTTCGCGGCGCAAAAGAAAGCTCCCGAGCTTTTGCGCGCGACTCCGCTTAGCACTTCATCCTCTCGGCGCTTTCCACGTTACCCCCATCTATTATCATTATTATTATTATTTTTTTTTTTAGTTCTTAATTGCGTTGGTTCGAACGACGATCAATTTTTTGCGATGGAAAGACTGCAGTCGGTCGTGTAACGGCGTTCGAATAAAATAAACACGCACGTTATTTTTAAACGCGTAAAAATAGTACAATTAAAGTAAAAAGCTTTCTGAGTGCATAGCGTGAAACGCGCGGTGTTGCGAGTCGAAGATTTCTTTTTTTTTTAAAATACGAAACTTTTTGCTTTGAAACGACTGATTGTTAGTTTCATTTCAGTGGCGCATTGAATTTTCACGACGTTTCATTATTATTTTTTATTTTATTATTATTACTTTTATTTTTCTTTATACTACGTCAGTTATTTTACTGGTGAAAAACAATCGAATGCACTTCAATCGGTGGAATCCGGATAGTTTATTTTAGTCACCTACGAAAAGACAGTCTCGGCACTCGCGCAGTGTTTGTATTCAAGTCGAAAAAAACTGCGCGAGCGAAGGCACACTTTAATTGTTTTATCCACCGTTCAATATCTTCTACTTTCTGTTTTTTTTTTTTTTTTAATCGACTGCTCCGCATTTAAATTAGCAAATCGCTCTCAAAAAAAGAGAATCAGTTATTATCGTAGAAAAAAAAAACAGGGTACAGTTACATAATATTTTTGTTTAAAATCACATCACCGCTACACATTTTTAAAATAGAACACGCGGCAACAAAAACAAATCCATCAAAACTTATCAGTTATATTTTTCGATCATAATCCACTAAGGGACAAATCATTATTTTTAAACTTTCTAGAATATACACTCCGCGTCGAGTTGTTATTTTTCTTTTCTTTTTTTCTTCACCTCCGCTCCGAAACCCGCAATCGATCTCCATCACTATCCCCGTGGCTCATCGACAAGTCCACATCTCATCACTCCCTCCGACGACATCCAAAACAAATTTAAAAAAAAAAAATCACATAAAAATCCAAGGCTACACCGAGCGGCTCGCTCTACACCAGCTGAGAAGAAGAAGAGAGAGAGGGAGAGAGTCGAGTCACTGAGCTTCCGCATCGGCCGGGCCGCAAGCTCGCCGGCGAGGAGTAAGGGGACGGGTACTAAAAATGGGAATAACTCGCGCAAGCCCGAGATCGTACCCGTGGAAGGCCTCGACGCAGTCACTCGCGGCGCACAAGTCGGAGGAGGCGCGAAGCCTCGTTCCTCGCGCGACGAACGAAGGGCGAGGGGTGCAGCTCGCAAGAGCGAGAAAAAGAGAGATGGAGCGAGCGCGATGGGCAGAGAGCGAGCGCAATGGTCCGGATGCGCGTCGCGACGACACTGAGACGCCGGTGGACGGAGTCGCGCCGAGGAGCCAGGTACAGAGGCACCCCAAACGGTTATTAATAGCCTCTGTCCTAGCTTGCTAGGAGGAGAGAGAAAGAGAGCGAGCGCCGCCGCAGACGCAGACGCAGGCTGCCCGCGAATCGCCCGTACACGCCAACACACTGACGGGCCCGCGGGAGCCGCTTACGTGTACAGCCGCGAGAGACTCGGCGACGGTGCGATTTTTTCCGACGGCTGCGTTCATTTTTCTTTTTTTTTATTTATTTATTTATTTTTTGTACGAAGGTGAGGTGAGACTTATACGAGTAGTATAAGGAAATTGTGATTGTGCAGGTTTCTTTTTGGTGGTGAGTAAATTTTTAACTTGGAATGTGCTAAAGCTAATAGTTGATTGTTTTAGAAAGATTAGGAATTATTTGGAGTGTTGTGGAAAGGGGGTTTGTAAGTACGGTAATGAGTTGCAATGAAAAATTCTTGTAGGCGCCATCTAGCGGTAGCATATATAATTTTTTTTTAATTATAAATTTATAAATGATTCATTTTTTTGTATACATATATGTAGGATGTAAACATTTTTACTTTTAAATTATGCTTCATTAAATGAAGTTGAAGTTTAATCTCAAACTATCCTTCTGTAAATTTCTGAGGAAAAAGATGATTACTTTTCAATGCTGTAAAAAACTACACTTCATAGAATAAGTTTAATCTGCAACTAACATTCTATATGTTTTTATAGAAAATGTTCAATTTCATTTTTTTTTTTTTTTTTTTTTTTTTTTAGCAATTTTAGAAAATAAATTATCTGTGCTTATATTAGTTTTCTAAATAAATGCGAGTGTTATATTCTTCACCATATTGAATTATAATAATGAACCTATCCCACCGGTGGGAAAGCCTATGATTTTATAGTGTCAGAAAACGTGCAGAAAACTCGCTCACTGATTCTTTCCTCGTTTCGAATCTCTCAAGGGGAATAATAAAATCAGGAACTCCTTTTGCGAGCCAGTCCGTCGACTGACCTTTTTTTTTTCTTTCCTCCTGTCCTTTCTCCTTCACCCTTTTTCCTCCCGATAAAGCAACTCCTTTAACGAATTCAAATCACATCCTGTAGACACTTCAGATTAACTATTCTTCGTTGTATCCCTGGGCTTTTCAAAATCTCGCAGGTATGAGTAATGTATAAATTCGTCTTATTTAAATTGACGCTTTCCACTCATTGGATTCGTTCATCCTGTTACTTTCGCTTCGTCTAGTAAGCAGAATCAAGCTTAAATATTAAAATAACCCTGCAGAATTGTATAGATTCCGGCTTGTGTATTTTTCTGATTATCATTTGGGTTTCATAAGAATTACATATTTTATATTTTCATTTGCATTTATCAGAAATGCTATATTCTGTTATTTATTTAAAAGAAATTATATTAAAATATATTTATTTTTCAATTAATATATTTAAAGATTATTTTTATTTTTTTTCTATTTTTTATTTTTACTTTTATTTATTATTATTATTTTTTTTTTTTTTTACAAAATTGTAATTAGATTCCATCTTGTAAAATTTTCTGATTATTTTCTGGAGATTTGGTGATTTTATAAAATTCTATAAGAATCTTAGATTATATATTTTCATTTATCTAATTTTTTTTTTTTATATTTATATTTTTATTTTATTTTAACTTATTTTTTACAGTCTTATTTTTTCCGCAGTGATTAGAAGCTTCTACAACACAATATAAAGTGAATAAACAAACCATACCTCGACAGATAAGTTAATAACTTTCTCAAAGAAAATTGCCTAATCTTATTTTTCAAACGTTTACACGACTGGCATTTAAATTAAATGAAAATCAAGTGTCTTATCGAAGAAAAAAGAAATTCTAACTCTCCACGGAGGAAAAGGTAAGGAGGCGTGAAAAAAAGATACGTGGATGTAACGGACGCGATCGGTAAATAAAAGAGCCTCGGCGGATTTTCTGCCGGCTCGTCGTCGCCGTCGGGCGCGTGATGCACGTACCTACACGCGCCACTCTCACTCTATCTTCCCCGCTTCCGCAAAAATCAATGCTAGAATGCTCAAGGTAACGCTTTTACATCTCTTGAACGGAGTCCAAATAAAATCTGCAACAAAAAAGCTGAGCGCGCGTGCCTCCGCCGTCTGCGTCCTCAAATGCGGATTTTTGCAATGACTGGGGGCCATATCTCCGACTAACTCGAGGCAGCCCCCTTCCCCTCCTCCACCGATGAAATCTCGCTAGGACATTTAACGGGCAGGACTTATATTTTCCACAGTAATCTGCCTCCCTTTAACAGCGCGCTCGTTGCGGATGTACGCACTCGACGAAGCGGACGAGTGCTTTTTTCGTAATTGCGCGGGAAATTCTATACTGCTGGCTTTTTATTTTGATTGCGATGGAGGCTTTTGGTATTCTGGTGAGATTCTATAAGAATTTACAAGTGCCGTCTGTGCACTTATTAGCGGAGTTTGGGTTGGAAGATTCGAATAGTTTTAAAAAGAGTTATACTGTGATTTAAAGTGACAAATAGGAAACATCATTGAGAGCAAGTTTAGGTACTTGGATGTAGGTAATATGGATTGGACTAACATTTTAAAAATTATTAAGTTGGCTAAACTTAAAGCTAAAGCACTTAAGAAGTTAAAGTTTCATGAAGAATTAAGCTGAGTTGACCAAAGTTCTGGACTTAGAATCGGGTATGGCTCTGAAGAAGTCCTCCAAAAGATGTTTCTTTGATAGAAACATTGAGTTGATGATGCCATCCAGATCGGAGTTGCTCACGTCAGGAAGGAGGTCTGAAAGTAACTTCGTATGGTATACTGTTGGAACCAAAGATGACAAGGGCGTTTGAGCAAACATTTTGTTAATGGGCATCAGCAAAGGGATTGTACTCTTCCCTGGAAGCTCAGTTTTCTAGACAGAGATAATAGTCATTGGAAATTGTGTGGATCTAATGTTGGACAAGAAATTCATCGCACTTGGACTGCAAAATAGCTTTTCCGAGTCTTAGTAAACCTATTCCTCGTAACAGTCAGGACCATGGAGAACACCTAAATGTTCCTTATAACACACAAGATCATATGGGGGATCTTCTAGCTGTTCCTGTGCATTCCTGGGATAAATACGTATAGAACAATGTGATTTTTTAATACATGTAACTATTCCTTCTTGACTGTTATACCAGACCTTAAATTCCAGGAATGTAAAAGACACTGTGGATAAGCAGCCCGTGAAGGTGTTAGCGAGGTTGGAAAAGCCACTGGGGCGGCACGGGGCGGTACACATTTTCGCACTGCCGTAGACAGAGAGTCAGCGATAATTCGCGGCGCGTTCCGAGAGGCTCCGGCGACGCGACGTCGCCGCCACGTAAAGCCCGAGAGGCGCGCGCCGGCTGCACGCAGTCGAGGCGACGAGGGATGGAGGAGGGCGAAACGAGGAGCTGCTGAAAAGGAGCTCGCGAGACCGTCAAGATGAAAACGAGGAAGCGCGCGGTGGTGGTACTTAATTTTTTTCACTGCTAGATGATGACCTGCTCTTTTACTGATGTTGCTATTTTTTTTTTAAAGTAAGATTGTTTCTATCCAAGGTTTCTATCTGATCGTCTTTCAACCCTGTTCTCAGTAGGAAAAAGCTTTGAGAGGATCAATTTTTCATTTTCCTTGTTGCTAGAGATTGTAACAGTTTGTAGGCTTTAGTTCTTATTACTGGCCTTTTCATTAGAGCTTCCGAATATGAATAGAGAAGTATGGAAAGTTGCGAGAGTGTCGAATAATCCAACAACCCAACTCAACCTAACAATTCTAGTAGCCCAAATCTCAATTCAATTCAATATCCAAACTCAATCCGTCAACTCAACAATCCAATAGTACATGAACCTAATAGAACTTAATGATTCAACTCAGGAGAACTAAACCTTATAATACAACAACCCAACGTAACCCAATAACCAACTCAACCCTACTCAATCCAATCTATTAAAGCTCTCTTGTATGACTAGAGAAGTATGGTAAACTGACACTCAAGTGACTACCGGTATCGTACTGGTGATGATAAATCGTCAGTCAACGGCCAAAAAATATTTTAATTTCAAACTATGCCTGAACATGGTTTATGAAAATGACATAAATGTGTGAAACATACAAGGGAATTACGTATACATTATAAAAGGACAATAACAATAAACGCTGTTTGCATAATGCAAGGGAACCGTCAGTCTTAAAAAGTCAAAAAATAAGACCAAAATGGTGCAAATCCTGGCAAAAGAATGAAAATACCGCTTTTTCATTTCTCCACTGCCGCAGGGCCCGACCGACTTCGCGTGTGGCCGTAAAACTTTTTAAAATCAACGATACACGCGCGGACACGCTAAAAGCCAAAAAAAAGAAGTAAAGTAGGGAGGGCAAAAGAGAGAAAGAGACGTTGAAAAATCCAGCGATAACGTGGAAAAGAGAAATAGAGCGTAAGTACACATGTACGAGCGCAAGAGCCGCAGCGGAGTCGCGGGGAAAAAAGGAAAACAGGAGGAGGAGGCGACCACGCGGCTACTGCCGTAAAGCCGATCGATAGCCAAACTCTACTCTCTCCGTCTCTCTTCTACGCTCCTCCGTGTCTGGCGCATCGCGCGGAGACGCGCAATCTCTCTCTTTCTCTTTCTCTTTCTCTTCTTCGCCCGTCTTTTGACCGGTAGAAATAATCTTTTTACAGAGGCCGGCTTCGGTTTCCTTTTTTTTTCTTCTTTTTTTTTTATCTGTCCGCCCTTTCTTGCAAGCTCGTTCGGGGGTGCGTTTTATGAATTTTGGGAAAGGCAAAGAGCCGATTGTTCGGCGATTTGAGAGGGAATTTCCTCGTGTATTTGAATTTCTCGGTACTTGTCTTTCGCTTGGGAGAATGTCTCGATCGTATTCTTTGAAGTTGGATTAAAAGTTTTGTGTTCAAATCAAAACTAATTTCTTTTTTTTTCTTCAATTTTTTAATGCAGCTCTTGCTTTAGTTTTATAATTTATTTTAGAAGAGAAGTTAAAAAAAAAACAGGAAATTTTATAAATCATATGCAATATTGTTAAACAAGTATTTTTGCACGTCTGACTAATGTCAGACTCATTCTACTTACAGAAAAATATTTATTATATAATAACAGTGAGTTTAAATCGGTGTCTCCAATGAATAAAAGTACATTTCAAAGGAGTAGAATACTCTTCCCAGAGCTGATAATCTTAAGGTATCATATGAATAGTACCTCAGATTTATCAGGTTCAAAAACCTTATTATTCGTTCTGACAACCAGATCTGATAACCTTAGGGTAGCATACGAATGATACCTCAGGTTTATCAGGTTCGAAAACCTGGTAATTTCTGATTCGTTCTGAAAACCTGTTAACCCTAAGGTAGCAATACCTCAGGTTTATCAGGTTCGAAAACCTGGCAGTTTCTGATTCGTTCTGATAACCTGATAACCCTAAGGTAGCATACAAATGATACCTCAGGTTTTTCAGGTTCTGGAAGAGCTTAATTGTCTTTTAAAAAGGTTAATTATAGTACGCCTTTTTAAAAATTTGCTTTCCTTCATTTCTTCGTTTTCCAAGGCTATTAGACAAGTCTTATCAGATTGTTTGAATATCATAGTTACAAATTACTTAGTAAATTCCACCAGAAAATTCTCTCAATGTTAGTCGAAGGAGCAGCGAAGCAAGCCGAGAAAGCGCGAGAGCCCGCAGACAAGTGCAGCGGGCGTCGCGTTGATTGCGGGAAAAGGACGACGACGCCGATGGGAATTGCGCCGGGGGCGGAGGCGGCGGAAGGAATAACATCGGCCTAAATAAGTGTGTACGACGCGCTAATGACCGTTCTAAGTTTGCTGGCGGGAGAGGACGACGAACTTTCAAAGGGAGTAGCGCGCGGGCGAGCGCGAGCGAGAGAAAGAGAGGGCGAGTGCTTTGAAGGGGCGCGAGAACGCGCGCTATTCCGGCACAGGTGCAGCGCATGAATTTCCCGCCGCGGTCTCCCTCCCTCAACTTGGCTTTTCGCAACTTCGAGTGCGGCTGCGATCGTGACTTCGTTTTATCGCAGCTTTTGCACACTTTCGCGTATAAGGGAATTAAGTGAATTTTTTCTTCTCTTGCGGTCTTGGGTCAAGCTTATATTGTCGGTAGGGTTATGAAAGAGGTGCTGTGAAATGTTCGTTTAAGGGATTAATATCAACCGTACACTGGAACAGAAATTGCTGCAATTGTACTCGGAAAGATTAGTATTAAGCTTATTGGAACTAACCGCACTGAGGCGCTAAATTTAAAAAAAAAACTCGAATAAAAAAAAAGGTGGACGCGGGAAACTAAACTCAAAGTTTCCTAATGCAAGAAATAAGCGGCTCTCGTCAGAAGGTGTGCCTCCCCCGCAAAAATCAAAATCGGACAGTGCCTCGCGTGACACGTGGCTCGCGCCTAATTTTCGGGGCGAAAAATTCGCGCGCTCGGCCAATTTGCCGCTCCGTTTCCTCGAAACGAGCGCGCCGCCGAAACTCCACCTCGTTCCTCCCTCGTTTTATCGTGCGACTTTTCCGCGACGGCGCCGGAGTTAACGGCTGCGTCGTTTTATTTCGCTGTACGGGTGCGAGGCGCTCACTCAGAACTTTTACGCCGAACCATCGCGCGGCGCTTTATCTGAGGGCACCCGAGCTTTGCGCGCGAGATTTTAAGGTATAGCCTGCGAGATTGGAGGTGAGAGTGTAGGGGAGAGATTTTGGAAAATTGAAAGGGATTTTGGGTAGGCGAAACTTTTTTTTTAGGATAGGATTACGATTTATTTTAGATCCGAATGGTTTAAATTATGAATGTGACAATAAGCACCGACAAATTGTTTTGTAATGAAATGAAGTTGGTCGGTTGAAAAAGTTCAGCTGTCAATGAGCGATCGCCACGGATCGTTACGTAAATTGTTAAGAGACGGAAGGAAATAAATAGAAATTTCGATTGAATTTGTTTTAAAGTGTGTTATTTCTCTTTCGCTGGTAAATTCCCGATTTTGTCGGGAACAGATTTGATAAGACAGATCATGCCTATGAGATCATTGATAATGTCGACTGTAGTTTCTCACCAATTTAGAATTTAATTTAATTACTACAAACTTTTCTTAACAAAGTTTTTTTAATTAATTAACAATGCAGTAAATAAGTAATTTGAAAATTTACATTTCGTAACTGCGACTCTAAGAGATAGTCCGAAAATTCAATGAATATTTATCATTCAAAAACTGAGGCTTACACTTAATTCGTTTAATGCAGCTGTCAAACTACTAATTATAATCAACCGATTAAATAAAGCGTATAAATAAACCTATGTAGACCAAAAAAAAAATGGAAACGGTTAGAATACAAAAATTTTACAAAAAAAATGAAAGGCTGTACATCTATACATCTGCAAAACGGAAAGCCATGAAAACCGATCGTTTCTCAATAACGTCGCGTTCAGCATTCCGCAGAGGCGTCGCCGCACGACATAAACCGTCGAAACTACGTAACTACGCGCTGGACAAAAAAAAAGAAGGAAAAAAAGAAAAAGTAAAATAAAAGAGAAAAAAAAAGTCGCTTCGCGGGGCCGAACGCGGAAGCGCATACTGCCGAGGCGCGATTCGCGGGCGCGCGGGAGGGCGAGAGAGCTCGGCCGCTATCGACGCTGCGGCCACGCGCGCACGTGCTCGCACTGCAGCATCTCGCCGCTCCCTCTCTGTCTCTCTCTTTCTTTCGCTTTCGGCGTCCCTCTCGCTCCCGCGCTCCTGGTATAGCTATAGGGCGCGCGTAGCGGGGACGCGGAGCGCAGTGCGCGCCGCCCGCGTGCATGTCAATATTTTCGGCGCCGTTCCTCCTCGACCGACCGCCAATCGAGCTCGAACCGCATCGTTCGATGGGTTTGCGCGACGATTTTCTGGATTTTTATTTTTCACTTTTTTTTTTTTAAATCTCGCGACTTATGGTTTTACTACTTCTTTTGTGACAGTTATGTTTTTTTGGCCTTGCTTTGGTGACAATTGGTTTGTACGTTTTGGTGAATGGTATGATGTGGTCGGAGGAAGAATTTTAAATGGTCTAATGGCTGTTCAGGTTTATGAGGTGACGATGCGATGATTTTCTGGATTTTAATTATTCACTTTTTTTTTATCTTGCGAATAACGGTACAACTTTACTTATACTTATATTCTGTTACGCTGATGTTTCAATGTGGCTTCAGTGGTTTGGTTTATATGTTTTGGTGAATGGTATAACGTGGTCGGAGCAGGAAATTTAAATGGTGTAATCATCGTTTAGACTTTTAGACTAGTGCTGTAACTTTAGGTAATTGTGAAAGCTCCAGTTGCAAAATTGAAAGTAAATTTCTATCTCTAAAATCTAATTGAGATAAGAATAAATTTTAGGTGACACAATTTTTGGAGATTTTAATTGTTTAAGTGGCTTGGTTGACCACACTACTTTACGATTCTTAAAGTCTTTTTTTTTTAAATTCATTATTCGGCAGTTCTGAGAAATTCAAGGGAGCTTTTTAAAAAAACAAGGTCGTGGAAACAATAGCATTATATTTTAAAAGTATTACATGGAAAACTAGTCAGGAATATTTTTATATTCATTATTAACTTGTTTTCATTCATAAAGTTTATAAAAAGACAGAGACATTTAAATTTCTAATAAATTATTTTATATCCCCAGAAGCTTTACGATGATCCTCTATAAATTGGATTAAATTATCAAGTCCCTTCCTTTCATTGCGGAGATTTGCAACCAAAGCAAAAATCAACGCAAAGTAACCCCGGTCGAAAAAAAAATAGTCTGACTAAAACTACATCAATCAAACAAAAAAGTATAAAAAAAAATATTTATTCTTTCTCATAAATAAAGCCTAGACTAACCTGTCCTACGGAAGGGGCCTGCAGATAAGTCGAGACATCCGGTTCCACCATGCAGCTCCTGAGGGTATCCGGGATGAACATGAGTAGGTGGGACTCTCTCTCGGTCCAGACTCTCCCTCGGCGGTCTCCCGCCTCCTCGTCTGCTCTCCCTCCCTCCCCCCCTGTCCGGCCAATGGGCCCTCCTTACCCTCCCGTCTTAAAAAAAAAAAAAAAAATCGGCTGCTCGCGATCGCGACGCGGGTGACAGCTCTGCCAGCCAAGTCCCCTTCTATAACGCCTTACTCCGTGGGGAGCGCGTGGATGGGTGGGCGAGTGAGCCTCTGCTCCAGCGGCTACGAGGCGGACCCGCTCCTGGCGACCGGCGTAACAGTCGGGTTCGGCGCTCGGGCGCACCCAGGCGAGCGCATCCTACCTAACGCGGGCCACACTTCTCGCTCGACTGCCGAGGCTCTCGCTCGTCGGAGGCGCGCGCGCGCTCTCCTCACCGCCGTCCCCTTCCGCCGCTTTTTGCGCCGGCGAGAGGGAGAGCTTGCGAAAGCTCACTACAGACGCCAGCGCCAGGGGGTGGGGGGAGGGGGTGGGGGCGCGCGCCGCGTCGGCGTATACGGACGAGGCGCCGGGGCCGCGCAAACGCGCCACCGACGACGACGTCTGCGCTGCCTGCACCCTCCACTCTCGCTCCCTCTCTCTCTCTGCGAGCTTTTAATCCGACGACCGATGCGACCAACCCTTGCGGGGATGCGCTCACGAGGATTCCTATTAGGGATGGAGTTTTGGTTCTACGTTTTCTTTTCATTTTTAAGAAATAACTTATTGCGTTGAGTTTTTTGGTGGTCTTCCTTTCTTTGGTGATAGAGGTTTCATTAATTTTGTAAGTGTTTTTTTTTTCGTATCTAATGGAGCAAATTTTTATCGTAAATTGGCGTTGGATGGATAAATTAATAATCAATAGATGCTTATAAAATTGATAATTGATAGTAGTCAGTAGTAAGAGTTAAAAAAATTTTGTTATGTAAATTTTGTTGAAATTTAAAGAAAAAGGGTAGAACGGAAACATTAATATTCTATCAGTAGATAATGTACGCGAACGGTAAGACCATGTCTACTCAGTGTACTACATAAAAATTAATTTATCTTTATATCTTTATCTCATCTATCTTTATTATTTAGTAATTTCTTAATTAATTATAAAATAAGTTTCGTTTTTGTCAATTATAATAAGTAGATAATGTACGAGTACGGCAAGGCATGCGAATAACATCAAGCATCCGTTATGCGACTGTTCAAATTGTACAGTTATTTCATAACATTAAACGGACCAAAAGCTCTTAGAGCAAAATAAACAAAATATAAAATGTAAAAATAATCAACTGAAAGCTAAATCTCAACAAAATCAGAGTGTAATTCTCTTTACTCCAATACTGTTTATATAAGTAGCAGAGAACGGGAGATTGTTCCTGATACATTATGGTAAAAAATATATTTACATATTCTTTATTTTCATTATTTTAGTCTTTAATTTTATTTTTAACTTTATTATTCTTTTAATTTAACCACTTTCTTCGCATTTTTCCCTCGATCTCTTACTTTGACTAAAACAAAAGGATATAAAAGAAGATCTTAAGCATCCTCTTAATTCGTGAAACCTTTAACAGTAAAGCAATCCACTCGCGGCACTTGAATTTTTCCGCAAAAAGCGCGCGCACTGCTCAAACAAGCGCCACCATCAATCCGAACAAAAAAAAAGAAAAAAAAAGGAAAAAATCTCTGAGCAACCCATCGTCGATGGTCCTTAAACCGAAAGAAAATTGTTTAGCGGCCATAAACGTTCGTAAAAAAAAGGCGACAGGAGGGAGAAACTCGCCGCCCGGCGAAAGTAGCGCGGGCAAAGTTTACAAGCCGCGCGCGCGGTGCCGCATACTTTCGGCCGCCACCCACCCCCGCGCCTCAAAAAATTTCCCGTCCCTTTTTTCGCGCTGCCGCGGCGGTTCGCCCGTGCGTTTTTCTCCATTTGTTTTTCCCCGGCGAGTCCTCCGGAAATGAAGGAGAATGGATGGCCGCTTTCTCGTTGCCCCTTCCCCCCGCCTCCGTCCCTTTTTATCCCCGGCGCTGCTCGACGTTTTTTTTTTGCCCCGGCCGCTATTTTTCTTTCTTACGCCGCTGAGCAAATTTCAGTTTCGCCGCGCAATTTTTCGCTCCCTCCGCCCGAGAGTTCGTCTTCTCTGTTTATGCGGCGATAGTCCCCCCCCTCCTCTCCCTTTTTCTTTTTTAGCCGAGAATAATTGGTATTTTCAGGGCGTATGTAATTCGCCGGCGTCTGAGTTCCTAATAGGTCTCCTCTGCACTTTTTTTATTTCACCATCGTGTTTCGAGGTTTTAAAAGTTCGAGGAGGTTAGCGCTGGCTTATGATTTATTTGTTTTTGTTCCGCGAATGCGGCGAACGCGTTGAATGAAATTCTCGCTAGTTTAATGGCGAGAGAGTTTCAGAAAAGTAGGTGATACGTATTTGTTCTTTGATGGTACTAAATGATAAATAATTCGCAGTTTTTATCCGAGAATCTAACGATATGTTATACATAGATTACATAAGTTGCGTGGCTTCTGTTACTACTATAATTTGCATAAATACGCATCTGTTACTACTGTAAATTACGGGAAAGGCGTGTCTGTTACTACTGATGTTTATAGAAAATGCGCGTCTGTTACTACTGATGTTTACAAAACCGAGTGTCTGTTACTACTGAAATTTGCATAAATAAGCATCTGTTACTACTGCAAGTTACGGGAAAGGCGTGTCTGTTACTACTGATGTTTATAGAAAATGTGCGTCTGTTACTACTGATGTTTACAGAAAATGGGCGTCTGTTACTACTGAAATTTGCTTAAATACGCATCTGTATACTACTGGAGAAAATGCGTGTCTGTTACTACTGAAAGTTGCTTAAATACGCATCTGTATACTACTGCAAGCAACTGCAGAAAATTCGTGTCTGTTACTACTGAAATTTGCACGAACGTTCGTCTGTTACTACTGATGTTTATAGAAAATGGATGTCTGTTACTACTGATGTTTATAGAAAATGAATGTCTGTTACTACTGATGTTTATAGAAAATGGATGTCTGTTACTACTGATGTTTATAGAAAATGGATGTCTGTTACTACTGCAATTTGCTTAAATACGCGTCTGTGTACTACTGCAGACAATGCGTGTCTGTTACTACTGAAATTTGCACAAATGCACATCTATTACTACTACAAATTACAGAAAAGGTGCGTCTGTTACTACTGATATTTATAGAAAATACGCGTCTGTTACTACGGAAATATTTGAAATAATTCAGGTTTTTTTGAAGTTACAGTAAAATTATTACTTTTTTAAAACTAAAATGCTTTTCTCCTGCAGAAATAATTGGAAGTATCTTTTTCGTCCTTATACTAGTTGAAAAAATAAATGAATAAATGAATAAACAAATGACTTTCAAAATTCTTCTTGATTCCATCTTTATTGCGCTTTTTTTGCAGCGGTGAGGGAGGCTAAATAGGGAGTTGAGTAGGAAAGGATTATGGGCGTAGGTGCGCGTGTATTTTGCCGGCGGAAAGGGATGAGAGGAGCGGATAACCGCGAGAGCGCATCTAATCTCCAAGGGGTTGGAGCTCGCATGCTGATGCCTGTGAAAGAGCAGACAAAACATCTTGACATCCTTGCGGATGCTTCTTCCGTTTATTTTCCGTCTATTTTTATCGGAGATTCTCCTATCAACTTTCTTACTGCACATAACATGTTGCTATTACTAATCCGTGACTTCCCGGCGTAACGAATTAATTGAATATTTTTATCACTACTTCAAAAATCTAAGAAATTTAGGTAATTAGTTGCTTTTTTTTTAAATTTTGAGGTATTTGTTCAAATAATTTCAATTCCTTCATCTATTAATATCCATATTAAATTCTATTAATATCCATATTAAATTTCTGAACCCGCAGTATAATCCATAATCATAAAAAAAATAAAGTACTAAAAAATATAAACGAAAAACCGCTACGTACAAAAATTACTTTTTAAAGTATATCGTGATTAAATAACCTCCTTCTTCCTCATTATCGTGACTCCGCATCAGTGCAATCAGTAATCCCTTGTTTTTTATCGAAAGACATGCAATGATCCGGGACAATCAGACAGCCGATCGACTGACTGCACCGCGGTCACCGGCTCCGCGGTGAAGAAGAAAAAAGAAATGAAGAGAGAACGCGCACGTTTTGCGCGATTTCGCGGGGATGCGTTTGCGAGTCGATTCGCGCGCGCGAGCGGCCGCACCTGAGCGGCATAGCCAACGAGCCGCTGGAATGCGCGGCAAAGTCGCGAGGCGCCGCGCGACCGATGAGTCGCTAAGCGAGCGAATCCGTTGACTTCGGCGATTATACCTGGTCCGGCATTAACGTAACTTGTTACATGTGCAAGTATTTAAAATTTTTTTTTTAAATATACATTTATTTGTTTTTTCAATATTAAGAGGATATTTAAATTTGTTCTAAAATGCAATAATTTTTATATACTCGGGCGGAACAATTTTTCAATCTTCCGCTTTATAAGTATAGTTTTTAATAGGATGTATTTTAATCAATATCAATTATAATTATAGCCGTAGGTATATTGTATATATTAACTTTTGGGCAATACATTTTCGAGACGCATTTAAAACCTCGTGACAAAATTCTATGATCATAATTTTTTTTTTTTTTTTTTAATATTGATTTTACTTGTCCTTCCCACATTAGTATTCGAATAAAGAAAATATAGATCTTGCTTCTACTGTCAACAATTTAATATAAACAATTTTTTTTTTTAACAATTATCAGTGGTACTTTGAAAGATTACGAATAGTGAATTTTAATTTCTTAACAGTTAGTGAAATATATTGGAGCTACTTCTACCTTTGGAATATTTATAAATGCATATCACTTAAAATGCAATTGCGATTGAATTTTGCCGGTACAAGCGCTGCATATTAAAATTATTACGTTCATTTTTTAGTTAAAATATTATTTTATTTAAAATAAAACACATAAATGTTGATTTGTCGTGCGACTAAACCGCTACGAATGATCCTCTTTTTCGTCATGTCTCCTCCAAAAAAAGATTAAAAAGTATATTTACTATGTAGATTTGTATAATAATTCAATTTTTTTATATAAAGTATAGGCCTGTGTACCGTTCTCCAGAAAGCAGCTGGGTATCGCGACTCTCGGTTTGATCGCTGTAATCCCTCCCTATTGAAAAATTTCACGTGAGATCTCATGTGAAAAAAATCGTGAGCACCGATTATCGATTGCTAAACTTTTTTGCCGGTCATAAAAGAGGAATTCTATAGAAAAAACGCTTTAAAAAAAAAAAAAAAAAAAATATGGTACGCCTATTCTTATTTTGTTCTTGTTATATAGGTCATACTGTAGATCAAAAAAATGTTAGACACTTTTTCGGAATATGCATTTTTTTATCTTGAATTTAATAAAATATAAAGTTTTATATAAATTTCAATGCATCAGATCGTAAGTAAACGATTGAATTGAATTAAAAAATAGAAAGAGAGAGAAAAAAAATAAAGGATGATTTGTTTCATTAGCTGTCATAAAAAAAATTCCAAATTTGTTCCATCAAAATCCGTAATCCAGAAATTAAACATCTATCTAGGGTATATAGTGGGCTACCCACCGAATGTTTCATTTGTTAAGAAAAGCACTTTGTACAAGTTTCATTAAAAAAAAATACATTACAGTATACACAATCATTAACTTCATTACGGAATAAATTACTTAAAAACTAAATTATATTAAGGTATAAATGGGAAAAAAAGGTTATTCTTTATTCGTCAACAATCGAGGTTAGAGAACTACAAATTTCAGGTTCGAGAAGGAAAGCAACACCAAAAGTGTATCCAGATGTTCGAGCGAGTTTTTATTATAAATATAAGGTATAAGGATGTTGAAGAGCAGATTGTAAATAGATCTCGCAAGAGTTTACAAATCACGGTACAACAGGATTCTTCCGGAGCTCATCAGATATTCCGTGCGCCGTTTACAGTCGCGAAGAACAAGTTTTATAAATGTGCATGTAGGTACCGCGTGTAACGATGCGCACATACGCAATATATAATTGGCAGTCGCTGAACTCGATATACACGTCATATTGTTTGCTCCAGTTTTTTTTTTTTTTTAAATCGTAAGAACATTTTGTGGACGTTAGTTTATTCTTTTCTTTTAGTTAATAATATTTACTCGTTTTTTTTTTTTAATATTTTGTATGTTTTTTTTTTAATTCCTCAATCTCTGACCGGTTCAGAGGCAGCCTCCTACTCGTTCGGGCTCCTTAATATACGCAATAATCTTTAATACAGCTTATTCTCGCTTTCGATGCTTCGACTTCGACATTGCAATTTTTCATCTTTCATTTTCGGCGCACTTAGTGCCTCTTACAAGTTGAGCTTCGAAATTGGCATCTCGAGAGGGGATTGATCGGGGATCGTACAGTGGATAAATTCGTGGTAATCGCTCGATAAAAACGCCATTGTGGCCGTTATCAAATTTTTATGAAAAGTTCAGGAGATTAGATATCGGATATTTAAATGGACCATTTAAAAACGTACTTTACGCAGTTCCAACAATTAACTCGTTTGGTTTTCGCAGATCGGAGTCGACTTTTTATAACCTATAAATAAAATTAGACAATATTTATTAGTAAATTAAAAAAAAATAAAAATAATGCGCGATACAAATGCCAATCTCAGTCGAAATACTCGGCGATGCTTAAAAGTAATATTGCGACTCGATTGAAAGATCCTGAGTCTTATCAAACTGACGCGACTTCTTCGAAAAAAAAAATGCCCTCGTCACTAAACGTAGAGCCCATTGTATTATATTTGTGACCAGTGGCTGGCCAATCCTGGAATTGGCCTTGAGAAATAAATGCTTTAGCTGTTACTTCCTCAACATCTCGAAGACATTCGAAGTACGCTTTTACTGGCACGACCTTAGCAACTTGCTTGAGCGATCCTTTTGTTTTCTTTTTTCAAAGGAAAACAATTTTGTCTTCCTCAGACCGTTTAAGCTAGCGCATCAGTGGGAGTGTCGGTAAAACGTACATCTCCGGCGTCCATTGCACTCCAAAAAAAAAAAAATAAAAAAAAAATGGCATTCATACGTGTATAGACTTGTGCTTGCGTTTGTAAAAACAGACTTTAGAGCACCCACAGTTCATATTATTCTTTCAGCACGTCGATTTTTCACTCGTACGTTGTACTACCAACAGCGACAACAAGGTAAAGTTTGGTACTACTCCAGAGTGCACGAAACCAGAAATATATAACAGACGATAGATGGTACTCTTAACGGAATACAAGACTGTATTCTTCCTTCTTTTGCATCTCAATACTTTCTAGAAGCTTCGGACTAGAACTAAAATGAAAACGTAAATTTTATTAATATGTACAATGGCAGAATGTTTCTCTCTGTTTAAAATTGTATATTACGACACGGATGCGGAAGGTGAGTAGTTAACTCGTGCGACGGTTTTCGCCCGAAAGAAGTGAAGGCGAAAAGTCGCATGAGCTGAATAATCACTTACGCACCAGTTTCGTACGATATTTTATAGCACGAGAGCCGAAAATTGTCATTAAAGTTGCCATTTTGAGGTTAGAGTGCTATAAAATTAAACTCTTACCCTCTTTAAAAATTCTTCAGCACATGTTCGAGCTCTAGCATTCATTGAGAGTTTCATTTCACTGATTTCTCTATCAATTTCTTCCATAAAGTGGATAACAAAATCCACAATTTTATGTTTATACATCTGTTCTGTATGTATATTTGTAATTAAGAAGCTGATGTCATAACCCTGTAAAGCATAAAATAGAGATTGATATAGGAAAATGTTTAATTTTAGTCCCAAAGGAGTATTATTATACATACAGGTATAGGCTTCCTCCTCAGAATCATGAAATTCTCTGCTCGCATCATCATAAATCTTGTGAACTTATGACACAAAATTCTCTCCAAGTCATCAACTTGTTTAACTGCTATACTTATTCTCATGCTATTTATGCTAGATTCAATCAGAACCTTTTCATTGGCATTCCTACTAATTGATATTGGTGTGAGTAACAACTCTTTGCTTGCTCGCACTTCCACCTCTGGCTTGTTATGTTTTTCAACTATTTGTGATGAAAAATTTTCAAGACACATGGCAGCAGTCAGTGTACGCCTCACTGCTGTGAGGTAAGGCTTCAATGAACTTGACTAAAACAAAAACAAAGTAATATTATAAGTAATAGTATGTATTAATGCTTATAATAATATACAACAAAAATTTGTCAAGAATAGGTACGAATAGACAACCAAGTTAATAGTACATATAATCAAAAAGGCATGAATAATAGTAAACTATTTGATGACAAATATTGCTGCATGACTCATGTTTAAAAATGTATCTCTTTCATAAAGAAAAAATTATACACAGTGATTTAATTTTAAAAATATACTATTTTCTGTACTACTCGAACAATGTATTACATCTTTTCATTCAAGTTATCTCTTTAAAAAAAATGCCAGAATTCATAAGACTCCTTGTTTACACTGACACAGTACGATAACCGAGCCATCCCATTTCCGTTCAATAAACTCCAATTTCGGAATACTCGACTCACCATATTCCACTTCGCGCGATATAACCTCTAAAAGCGCAATAAAAAGTGTTCGCGATAAAAAAAAGAAGAATACTCGGTAAGAAACAACCACCCGAGATGAATAATTTTGACTTTTGACTTCGGCGAGCGGCGCGGACCTTGTCTCATAACCTAAAAATACCCCTGTAAGCGAAGCCACAAAGCGAGCCGAGGAGACTACGACGAGGAATCAGGGCCGATGGGGCGCTGGGACTTACCATGATTGGAGGGGATCCGGGGTGGCCGGCAAGTTTCGAGGTCGTCAATGGGTGGCCTGCGGGCCTGACGAGTTCGGGACGCGGTGCTGCGTTCGCCGAGGAGGCCGCGGCTTCACCGATAACAAAGTTCAGGTGCGCACCTCAGGAAATGACACATCACGCGGCGGCAAGGGGCTGGGTCCCGTATCGCGCGAGTAGCCCCCTTCGAGCGAAGTCAGCAAGTCAGACTGAAACGGTCGTGGAAGGGAGAACTGGAGAAGGAGAGAACGAGGTCGTTTGAAGAATAGAAGACTTTCTACAATTAGGTTATGTCCCGCTGACTCGCTAACTTGGAGTGTCAGTTCCTTGCTACCCCGTTGATAACCCTTAGCACATCTCTCGTAAATATGCTCCTTAGCACTTTCTACCCTTTTTCCTTTCTCATCGTTGGTTGTTATGTTAAGTTTGTTATAAATATTTAGTATTGGGAATTATTGTATTCGGGTCCGGATCCCTTGTTCCGCCTTTCTACTGTCGTATCTCTATGACCACACATATACATCTGATGAACTATATACATACAAAACTATAAGAAATATGTTTTTGTGTGTGTTTTTAACGCTGCAGCACCGTTTAGCGCGGGTTTATTCAAACAACTTAATGTTATAGAGCAAAAGGTCTGATTTTAATAAAATATAAACAGATATTTATAGTTTTAAACAAGTAATTTACATTTACATACAAATTAAAACACGAAAATTCAACACAGAAACGAGAAACGTGATTATACCGTTGGAATGTTCCTTGCACCTTGCGGAACAACGCAAAGGAATTTATATAATTATTGTAGAAAGGCTTCCGCAAAAGGCGTGAGTTTTGAGCCCGTGTATCATCTCGTGCGCATGCGCCAGCGCGGGATTTTCAAATGTTATAGCAGGTTATTTTTCAAAATAAAAGTAGATCTCTTATAGAATGCGTATAGTTATTCGTTAATAATTCAATATATGATAAATTAATTTTTCAAGTTGAAACGATAAATTGATAAATAAATAAAATGCAGTATTTTATATAGAATTTTTTATTATACAACCTACAAAGTGTAAATACTTGGTTGGTTCATTAAATACGAATATATGAATATATATAAAAGCTTCATAAATAAGATATTATTCATCACATTTTTATCTTAAAAACTAAACATTGACATGATTACTTTTAATCATAACCTAAAAATAACAATATAATGATCAATTATAAATAATGATTGTCGATGTGGATGCTTGTTTACAAAAAAATCACAATAATAATTGGTTTAAATAAAGTTTCGGCTTTTTGTTAAATTAACAAGATTACGGAGGCAAATAACAATAAACAGTCTTGCAAGCTTACATTTAAAAAACACTTAGACATTGGAGTACAAAATATTTGGCACTGGGATATCCCAAAATATGTCATTCATGATTTTTCGTTAGTTTTTACAAACAATTCCATTAAAACTAATAAAAAGTATTTTCATTTTTTTTTTTTGTTAAAAAAAAAAATGGTTTTAGGCACTAATGGTGTGGTTAATAATAAATCTTGCCTTAATAAGGCTAAAGATCACATGTTATGTGTAATTGACACAAGTTTGATATTTTCTTGTGGTTGCGTATTCTACCTCTTTAACATTTACTTATCATTTTTCCAAGGGTATCTATAAACTTAAAAGATTGCATGCGATGGCATTGGAAATAATACTTCAGATATTTACAATTATTGTAGTTTTCACTATCATTTGGAGCATAATCTTGAAGCTATGTGTGTACGTATTATGAGTATTACATTCAAGAAATTAAATTATACATAAATTTAATAAGGAAGTGAGTCGAAGTGAGTCATTTGATACAAATTAAAATTTAAAAGTGCAAATAATTAACTTTCATATTGGTAAGTCTAAATTTAATGTGCGTAACTTGACTTCGAATGAGAAATTTTACAGTGAATAAAAAATTCTCCCTTAGATAGTAACAGTACTATAGTGGCACTTTATATTCTATTAGAAATCACTTGAAATATGTAGTAGTTATACAATTCTCAAAATTTAAAAAGAAATGGCTTTAAATAAATGACAAATTGAAAGCGCATAGAACAAACAGTTCTATTTCTCACTTACTTCTAACATTGGATGTCATTGTACACGTTCGTTGTAAATATTATCCTTATTTACTAATTCAGACAAATTATAAAAATTTATCTAGAAATTTGTGCTCTTTAAAATTTTATGCGATCATCTTATGCTGATATGTACAATTTCTCATTTAAAAATTTTTATATTTTTTTTTGTGCATCAATCTGTTTCAGATTTTATATTAATAATTCCCTGTATAAAATTTCATATTTAAATGGCATTCCTAAATCTTTACCTATAGAAATCTTTACCTTCGTAGTGTTTCACAGATTATTTGTGTAATGAAAAATTACACAAAACTGTGCTTACATTGGTTTAAACATTTGATACAAAATTCTTACTATTAGATTCAGCTAATATCTCTATTAAGTAGATCTAATTTCCATTTCGTTGCAGTAATCATATATTGGAACCTCTGGAGGAGGAGGTGGTTCACGTGGCAAACAGCTTCGAGTTATGGCAACAATCAATAATGTAACAGTTGATGCTACAGCAACATGCCATGAGAATGTGAGTGCAATTTTCTGCATGCTCAGAGCTTCTGAGCGAAATACCCGTACCATGTGAGCAATCCATCCTCCATGCAGTAAAGTCGTAGCTGCTGTCAACAGCTTCACTTCAGGCCACACTAATTCTAGAGTCACTGATATACTAGTCAACCAGACTGTCGAAGCAAGTATCACATTAACCACAGGGCTCTCACTAACACTGGCCCATACAAATAAAAACCCTTCAATAAAAAAACTTTGCGCCAAAGCCATTTTCCTCAGACCATCACTAATGTTGCGAGGAAAATAAAAATTTAAAACATCAACAAGGCCAGAGAAGGCAAAGAATAGATAAATTGTAGCATGTACAACTTTTGGTGAAACGGATCCTAAATTAGGCAAACCACCAGTTAAAGTTCCAGCTAATCCAACAGCAGTTGCTATCAACTTAAGGCTTCCTTCGATAGGATGACTACTTAGCATCTGCAGGCATGTTTTACGAAATCGTTGCATTGTTCCTAACTTTGGACTTTCCCTGCTATGGCGTGGCTTTGGGCGTACATGCCACATTTTTGCATATTCACAACACCATTTGATTCCAAATGCATAGAAAATGCAACCGGTGAGTATATATGGCAAATGAGTTTCTCCCTCCGTCATTATGATATCTAAAATGATTTAGAAAAATTTTCTTTGTTTAGCATTCCTGCGAAGACACCAATTTATTACACTTCAACCGTAATACCCAAATTTAGCCCTTTAAAAAAAAAAATGCCTTAATCAATAGTGTCGCTAACTGAAAATTACAGCACAGGTTAAAATAAATACTCAAACGAATGAAAAAGCGGTACTAAAAATAACGTTGATGCCATCTCCGTGAGTGCAGCACGCGAGATACTTACTCCCACTCGTTAATAAAGACAAAATTAAACCGGCACGACACTGGCGTTTAAAAGAAAATGAAAATCCGAAATACTTACTTGTTGGAGAGACTTGCCACAGGCATAACTCATCGACGACTCGAATTGGACGCCGAGGCGAGGTAGGAATGCCGTGCACCAGCAAATTACATTGTCCTCGAAATGCAAACACGCGCTTCCGCTCCTTCGCCGCACAGCATTCAGCAAGCCGCAAAAGGGAAACATAACCTTTTCATGGTGGCGCATTTGCATATAATCGACCCTGTCGGTAAATTAAAGAGGGTCGCCAGCTTTTAAATGTAGATGGAACTGTGAGGACTGACTGCGATCGCCCTTTTCAGGTGAAATTAAAAGCTATAGATATTTGAACAAAAGTTTGGAATAACGTTTTATGCGCCATAAAAGAATTAATAAAGTACCTAACCCTTACGAAAAAAATCTGCATAAATTAAACATAAAGTATGCATAAATTATGCATAAATTACCCACAATTTATGTGCAGAAAAAAATGTTATGCATATTTTCTGCAGAATTTGTGGAAATCTATGCATAGGTTATGCGTTTTATCCACCTAATAGACGAGTGTTCACTACATATCGTCAGTTCCGAATAAAACTCACAAATTATATGAAGAAGGTACCAACTCAAAACCCAGGTAAAGAAGGTACCAACTCGAAACGCAGGTGAATAAGGTACTAACTCGGAAACCGGATGAAAAAGGTATTAACTCAGAAGCCGGGTGAAGAAGGTACCAACTCGGAAGCTGGGTGAAAACGGTATCAACTCGGAAACCGGACGAAGAAGGTACCAACTCGGAACCCGGGTGAAGAAGGCACCAATTCGGAACCCGGGTGAAGAAGATACCAACTTGGAAGCCGGATGAAGAAGGTACCAACTCGGAAGCCGGGTGAAGAAGGTACCAACTCGGAAACCGGATGAAGAAGGTACCAACTCGGAAGCCGGGTGAAGAAGGTACCAACTCGAAACCCGGGTGAAGAAGGTACCAACTCGGAACCCGGGTGAAGAGGGTACCAACTCGAAATCTGGATGAAAATAGTACCAACTCGGAAACCGGATGAAGAAGGTATCAACTCGGAAGCCGGGTGAAGAAGGTAGCAAGTCGCAAGCCGGATGAAGGTACCAACTTGGAATCCGGAGACAAAGGTAGCATCTCGCTTATTACTTTCTTAGCGCGAGTTAGTTCCTTTGTATTCGGGTTCCGAGTCGGTACCTTCTAGCCCGGGTTTTTAGTTGGTACCTTCTTCATATCGGTTCTGAGTTGATACCTTCTTCATATCGGTTCTGAGTTGGTACCTTCTTCATATGGGTTCTGAGTTGGTATCTTCTTCATATGGTTTCTGAGTTGGTACCTTCTTCATATCGGTTCTGAGTTGGTACCTTCTTCATATGGGTTCTGAGTTGGTACATTCTTCATATGGTTTCTGAGTTGGTACTTAGTACCTACCTTCTTCATATGGATTCTCAGTTGGTACCTTATTATTCGGAACCGGATTGTCAAATGAATATGCGTAAGAAAAAATACTATTTTTTTTTGTTGCTTTTTTATGAGTTTTGGATTTGTTATTTATTTCTAAGTGCAAAACCTAAAAGCCCGGGAGGCCCTTCTCGCTGCGGGAACTTCGAAATCGGTGAGTCTTCCAGCGTTGATTGGTCGTCCACCTGCCGCGCCATTGGCCGGGCGGCGGCGCTCGGCTATCCGTTGCCGCCGCTTCGGCTCAGCGCCGCTCTCCCCGTTCTCTCGCGCAGCCGCGCGAGCGCATTCATCCGCGGCCTGCGACGCCGAGCGCACGACCCGCGCACTGCGAAATGTGACGGTTCTTCGCGCCGGCTCCCGAGAAACTTTTCGTTCTTTTCTTTTGATTTTTTTTTTAACCCGCCGGAGGGGTTGGTTTTTCTGCTGTTTTCTCTTTATTTGTTACCGTTGCGATCCTACCGGCAAAGTGTTTCGATCTTTTTTGCGAATGACTCGCGCAACAGGACGAGGGGTGACTTTCGGAAGGTCGAAGGAGCCCCAGCGGCGACGCGTGTGAACACTGAGTGGTTTTTCTGTTTTATATTGAGTGTTTTGGCAAGGAGGTGACGAGGCCCTTTTCGACGGATAACCCACTGGTGCTGCTGCTATTTCTTCCTCTATTTGGTGCGCTGTGTGGCGATGCAGATTTGATTTATGGTGAGTGTTGTACCACAGTGTTTTTTGCCGCCACGCGAATTGGTTGCGCCCGGAAAAATTCCGACAGGTTGTGCTGTTATTGGAGAGAAGTGAGATTTTAAGCAAGAAGTACAAAGTAATCCTCATGACATGAATTGTGTTTTGTGTGTACTGTGTTTTTTTTTTTTATATATACTGTTCAAATTTTTTCTTTTCCGTTGTTGATGATCTGCATCAAATGCTTCTTTGAGTACAAGTGAAGATTACATCTAAATTTTTGTTCGTTATTTATATCTTACCAGGAGAGATCATACGATGCCTGCATTTTGAATCCATGTTGAAAAGTTAGAATTGAAAGAAGAGTAGTTCGTGTCTTTATTCGTCACTATAACACCAAAGCTTCTAAATTCCGGTGAATGTCAACGCAGAACATAAAAAACACTAGTTAAGTATAAAAGCATTGATAACCTCAAAATAAAAAAAAGAAAAGTCAAGGAAAAGACAAGATTAAGACAAAGTTCAGACAAAAATTTCTAACTCGTTCTAAGATAACAGTTATCAACTCAGCCTTGTATTAGATCAAATTCTAGCAGTGCACAGTACTAAAATCTCATCAATCTCCTCGGTAATCATAAAATAATCTATCATAAATTAAAAAAAAAAAAAATCTCCAAGACACTAAGAAATATCATCGATCGGTTTAAAATCTCTCCGTACAACAGGTAACTGTTTTCGCGCCCACGGAAAATATTATATCGATAAATATCCAATATACAAGACTGGAGAAACGCAGGAAGCTCTACATCCCGCGAAACCACCGCAATAACAGCTGCCGGCAGCTCGCAAATAGAATCGAGTTCGGCAGTCGAAGTCGCCGTGGTATATCCACGCCGCAAACAAGAGTCGCGCGCAAAGCGCGCTTCGTTCCTCGGTCCTTCCACTCGGCCGCAAAAAGTGCAAGGTTGAGGTCTTCCTCGGGTACTCGCGCGGTCTATCATAATTTCGCATAAGATGGGCTTTTCCGTCGCGGATTTTTCAGAGCTAACGAGGCCTAGCAAAAAGCGGCGCAACCGCGTGCATGCCCCAAGCTCCGATAGGGATCATCCACCGTTGGCCGTAAAGAGGCCCGTAAATGGATGACCGACAATGCGAAATTCTTGCTCCTGTTTCGATTGTGGGTTCGGATTTTCTTGCCACTTCTTTTTTCTTTTATTGCGGCGAAACTTGTGTTCGATGAATGGATTTTCGTAATAGTAAAAAGTGATGGGAATCGAATCTGCCGTTGATATAAAAATCGTAAAAGATAATGCAGTATGAAGTGTTTAAGGGGGTTCTATCGATTTTTATCTAAGAGGCAAGTGTATATTTGTTTTAATAACTGGCACTATGTAACTATTTGATTACATTTGGATTTTATAAAATCCATAAAAATTCGGTGATTCATTCTTCTTTAAATATACCTACCCAAAAAAGGGAGAAATATTTAAAGAGCAGGTTGTGAGCCATTAAGTTGCTTCTCTGTATTTTATAATTTCTGGGATTAGGTCTACCTAGACCCCGAAACCATAATAATTACGCTTGAGTCAAGCATCAGGCTAATGTTACTTCTACTAGCTTGTAATGGACTGAATCCCAATTTTTTCAAGCTCATATTTAGCTTTATAAAATTCTATCAAATTTTAATATTCAGAATTCGTAGATTTTTGCAACAGTTCTAAGTACCTTATCAATATATAATAGACAATTGATTTTTTTTGTTGATAAACTTGCTGATCTTGTTATAATTGCATACAAATGTTGTATTTTGACACAACAATTGTAATTCATTGTTTATTCAGTTTGAGTGAAATTTTCCATAACCAGTCACCCGTTATATCAGTGATCGGAGTACGTTTACCTAATTGAGTATAGCGTTACGGTATAACTAACATAAATCACCTTCATTTTTTTCGGACACGTCATTATATCGACATGGGATTATAAACTGCATTGCTAAAGTTGACTAGGTATATCCACCTGGACAATTAACCTAGAAAGATACGATTAATAAATTATCCAAAAATGTAGTCCCAACTTTTTTTTCGCCAAGGATAATAAATAATCGCTAAATTATACTCTTGGAAATATTGGAAAAGAATTTCTCATGTTTCAATTTTAGTTTTTTTATTCAGCCGTGAGATCTGAGTAACGTCTAAATTAAGGGGGTTCCAGCGCGGAGAGTTTGGAGATCAGGTATCGTTTTTTTAATAAATGAAAATGTGCTGAATCCAACG
>JAWWEN010000038.1:10427620-10491556 GCA_035582955.1 Sycophila texana | reverse complement strand
ATTTTAAATTACAATTTTTGCAACACATTCCGATATTGACCAAGTTGAGCACCACTATGGCGCTGGAGCCCCCTTAAAAGAATGCTCCGACGTTCATCAACTGTCTGAAGTGTAAGATGAACACGATGATATTCGAAAAAAAAAATTTATTTGTCGTTATCGCAATTAATCAGTAAACTGTATTGAATTCCTCTCAGTTACATTTTCAGATCTGGTGAAACTCGAATAGAAAAAAAAATTGAAATACAATGACTAACTTCAAAATTAAATCATACATTCTTTCGCTTTTGTCGCAAACAACGTACTATCTGACGAATTCCTCGCGCAGAAAAGTGAAACAATTGGCGCAGAGCACTACTTGTACAATGTACATACGAAAAATAGGTGCTGGTAATACCTAACTTTTATTAGTCACCGGAGAATACAAAGTAATCAGCTGTAATCACAAAGGAAAGCGCCCACCTCATAAATAAAGCAGCGGCGCATATCCGCGGCGCAGCCATAAACAATCCTGACTCACTCCCGTAATGGCGAACCGAAAATCCCAGGCTACCGAGTAACGAACGAAAAATCACAGGTACAGCAGTTCTCGCGCGCTCCGGAAATCTGCTTTGCTATATATATGCAGGATACACACATCGAAAGGTGCGCGCACGCGCAGATATTGACGCTCGCAATAGATCACGGTGAAAGCAACACGTGCGCGTGCCCGCGCCTCCGGTGCGTACCTAGTTTTATAATGTATCTATCGCTCGGCGATCACGACCCGTGATATACGGTATTAAAATGACGAAACCGCGCGGAGGTTTCGCGCCGATAATCGAAGACTTTGCACAAAAAAAAACCGGCTCGATATTTTTTTTATCACGAGTATAGGTACACGACTATATTGCGATCTATAAAATGGAGTCATAGTGGGGATGAATGACATATATCGACGGTTCGATGGAAAAAAAGTCTATTAAGATTTTGTTTCGCTGATTGATTTTTTTATTTACATGATTTATTTTTATCGTCACGTTAATGAATGATACGTAGGAGAAATTAATAAGTAATTAATAAGTATAAGATTAGAACTGAGAACCTCCTCAATGCAGTCTATATTTAAGACTCAGATGAACCTTCTCAGTGCAGGATTTTTTAATCTAAGACTGACAACTCTTCAAAGCAGGCTTTTCTAATCTAAGACTGAGAACATTCTCAATTCAGTCTATTCTAATCTAAGACTAAGAACCTCTTCAATGCAGGCTACTCAATGCAGACGGCGCTGTCAATAAACATAGTTATTGACAAATATGAAGGGTCCAGGGGAAAAAGGGGGAAACTCGATTTTTTCATTTTTTTCCAAAAAAGGTGTTTTCAATACTTTGAGATGTGCTGAATAAGTCTGTCTAGGTTTTATTATGATAACAAATTCTTAATTTTTTTTTTTTAGATGTAAAAAAGTGGCACTCTGGGGAAAAAGGGAGAATATGCTTCAAAAACAAGGGAAAAAAAGAGGGAATATTTTTCATGTGAGTTTCCCCTTTTTTCCCATGGACCCTTCATATGTTATTTATCCCTCTCTCCTCTCGATCCACAACTCCACTTGAGATTCTAATAAATACGTACGTACGTATCCTTCTTGCCGTTACCTAGAGCCGATAAAAGTTTAATTTACTTTATGCATCTCTTTTTTCTTGCGTAATTGATAGGTTATGTCGTGGTGTGTTTTTTGCGGCTCACCGTGGAATTTATAACTTCGAGGTGAAAGATCTCGGAAAGATCACTTGTTTTGGACGTTTATTTATTGGGTTTAGCGATTGGCTTGGTTTCGACAGATTTCGAGATTTATGGGGAGCATGCGCACGGTGTGCGATGTTTTCTTTCTTTTTTTCTTCGCGAAACTGCTACACCGTGGTTAACTGGGTTATTACGCGTTTAATTATCGCGACATTTTACCCGCGATTTACAACTTCATTTTTTGCGACCCCCCTCCCCTTCCCCCTGCGGGCGGCTGCTTTACGGCGCTCGCCGCGATCGTCTTAAATATTTATATATTCAATGCTAATGGGCCACTGTGGCAAAGCAATTTTTTCGATATTTCGTTAACGCAACTATTTCGTAACCTTTTACCGTGCACTTTACCAATAGTCGTGAAACTCTAACGAGGCTGCTTGTATTATTGCGCGTGAAGAAGTATTTTTGCTTTAAGTGGTTTTAACAATTGCAAGAGACAACGAGAAAAGAATTACTGGAACAAATGCACTTGTAAATTCCCAATAAATATTAAGGCGATTAAGTGTCACTGTGTTGTCAATTATTATTTGCATTCAATTCAAATCTTAGAGATATTTAGCGAGCGATTGGTACGCCTGGCAGAAAGACAGACGTCATAACTAATCATGTGACCATGATTGACGAATAAAAATGAAAATTACATCAGATTTACTTTTGGACTCATAATTTTCTTAAGAGAAGACTAGTTTTTGAGATATCTTACTATAATTAAACAATCTCATAAATTAAACAATGAAAATAACGAACTAATAAATAATACATGAAAAAAGAATCTTTGAAAAATCAGCAATGTAAAATAAGTCATTAAAACGGCAAGCGTGAAAGAAAAATTGCGCAAAACCCTCTCAGTGACAAGAAAAAAAACTGTTTATCGTCGGAACGAGCAAAAGCAACAGGTGTGTACATATAATACATATATATATGTGCGTTTCGCGAAAATCGGTAAGCGACTTCTTACCTTCCGAGCTTTTCACTCCGGCGTCTCGTAATTCAGCGTGCGGTCTTTTTCAATATTAAAATCCCGCGTAACTCGAAAACGGCAGCGTTTATGATCGGCGTCACGCGGTTCTCGCTCTCCCGCGCGACTCGCCGGACTCCCAACCGAAGGAAAAAAAAATAAAAGAAAAGAAGAGGGGAGGGGAGAGAGTCGTTGTCGCCACAAAAAGAGGAAGGAAAAGGAGGCTCGCTGCTCAGGCGGACAATGAAAAATAAACGACGGGAGGTCTACAATTTTTGCAATCCGAGTCGCCGTGTTATTACGCGCACGAGAAGCGTCCGGCGCATGCGCCATAATGCGTGCCGTTGAATTTTAAGCAGTCACTCCGCTACGCGGAGTCCCTTATAAACGCACCCCCTCCTAAATGAATGTTATTAAGGCGTGCAGGGGAATTTCTTTATTTATCGCATATATTTCGTCGCCACGACCGTTGAGGCTAAACTCACCGACTGCCACGACCTCTAATCCGGGAATCGGGAACTTCCGCTGGTTCTGAGATTCTAGTACATTATTTAGATCTATCAAGCAGGTTTTTTTTATTAGGCTCTAGTCAATTCTTCATAATACATTCAAAATAATGAGTATTTAAAATAAAGTGCCTCAATAAGCTGAACAAGTGGAATAAATGGTACCAGATTAAATTTAATACCTTCAAACGAGTCTAATAGATTCAATATCTTCAAACAAACCTTAGGTTCAATATCTATAAACAAAGACTGATAGGTGTAATTTCTTCAAATAAGACTAATAAGATTCAATATTTTCAAAGCCTAATAAATAAAGGTTTAATACCTTTAAAAAGCAAGTGTAATAAGTTCAATTTCCTCAAACAAACCTAATAGGTTCACTACCTTAACCTTCGAATAGTTCTATAATATATCAATTGAGGCAAGTGATAAGAGAACTTACGAGAGTAGAATGATCTATTTCAGTAATCACCAGTAAAGTTAGCTCTAGGACAGTAATTATTCAAATAAAATGTTCACAAAATTCAAACAAAATGTCCTTTAGATGGCGCTTTTGACACGTAAAATAGTATACTCTTAATGTAAAGCAGTAATCAAATTCGAGATTCATGCTGGCTCCTTATAGCCGTTATTTTTCTCAGCTAATTGCCAGTTGGTTTACGTACACCTCGTGATAATTCGCGAGATTGAGGAGGAATATCCATTCAGGAGGACGCGTCGCTGATTCGATGGGTACTCGATGTCGATCGTGCGCTCGTAAAATTTTGCTCTGACGACGCTCAGCTAATCGTTTTCGAAATAATTACGCTGCCCGGGAGCTGCAGTAAAAAGGATCGCGTAAAATGTCATTCCGTCGCGTGTGTCATTACCGAAGTGGTAGGACGAAAAAAAATTCGGAAGATTGCACAAACAATTTCACTTTTCTCCTCGGTTTTTTGCATAATTACTCAGAAATAATGGTCGCTACTTGCTTCTTCTTTCATTCGTCAGCTTTTTTTCAAATGCAGTCCATTCTTCACTGTAGTGTATACACTTTTATTTTTATTTTTTATTTATTAATTTTTTTTTTTTAAGTCCACTTCATTAATTTTGTTTGCTTTTGGTACGAACAGTGTACCTTAAATTCAAATTCATTGTCACTTTAAATTCAAATTCTATGAAAATTAATAATTTCATGTATATTTCTAAAGTTGTATGGTGTTCCATTGACTTTACGTAGAAAATGCTCTTAAAAATAGCTTAATTACGATAGATTGAAACCGACAATTTAATAGTTTTCATATAACGATTTCGTCCTTGCAGGTGCAATTTTTCTTCGATTAAAAATTTCCAACAATTTTAAAAGTATTCAATGACTAATATAATAACCTTTGCTTTCTAAACTTACCGTAAAAACGCTTCTTGCGTGATCAATATCTAAAAAAAAGTTCTTTGCATGAGGCAACGAAATATTTTGATCATTTACTTATCCCAGTGGTCGTAATTGAATTTCCGTTTTTCCCAATACCATTAGCCACGTTTCCCGCAGGAAGTCGAAATTATGCAACTCATTACGGGAAATATTTTAAAATCTCGTACGCAATTGACGATCCAAAAAAAATTAAAGATCACGCCATTGTGAAAAATCAGAGTCTGCAATCAATGCAAACAAAAAAAATTTTTAACTTTAACTTCATCTTCATCTTCTTTTTTTTATATACCACATTAAAAATACCTTTTAAACTTGTACTCCAATAAGGTAATAAATCCATCATATTTTTTTTTTTCTAACAAATATTTACCAGTCTAACTTCACCGTCCACAACAACAAAACGGACGGTATTTAAATTCGTGCTCATAAAAAGATCCAGAGAAAATAAATTTATTTATTTATTTTTTTTTATTAAACACACCGTGGGCCGTAATTTTTTTTCTCTCCACAAGATACGCGACTCGTTGCACAAAGCCTTCGCCAGTCGTAAAAGAAAGATAGTTTTCAGATTATTATCCTCGATCTCAGGAGCCGGACTGTGTGTATATATATATATATATGACTTTAAACGGTCGAAATATTATAAACGGTTGGGCAACGGGCATTCCGCCGCGTTCATTTTCATATTCAATTTCTAAAGTGCATTAAAAACGAGGCGATCCCCCCGCGGCAATTTGACGTCGGAAAACCGCAGCGGCGCAATTTCGAAATTGCGCGGCTTTAATTCCGCGCGGGAGATTCAAAACCTCGCCTGGTTAAAGGTTCGCCGGGTCTTTTTTTTATTTATTTTTCGCTGGTCGATTATCGCCGAGTTAATTAATCGTCGATCGATGTGTTAATTGGCTTTTTATGCGCCTTGGATTACGTGATTTATCCCTTGGGCTAATTAATTCGTTATCCATGTGTAATACACTGATTCCTCGGTAAGAGCCTGAATACTCTTTTAGCTATTGTAAAAAATGGTATAAAATGAAGTTTGATGATTTAATTGGTGTAATCACTTTTTTACATTCTGTTTTTTTTTCCTTTATTTTTTTAAATCTTAATCAAGATATTAAGTTATTCGAGTGGTACAAAAAGGAGTATAATCTCACATTAAACAATTAAGGCAATTATTACTATATTTGAGTGCAATATAAACAACAAAATTGTTATGGGAAAATAATTATGATCATGGCGCGTCTCTAAATTATATATTGCCAAGCTGATTACCGACGGTTAAATAAAAATAATACCACCGTCAATTTATTCATCCTTGGGAGGTTCGCATTCAGCTCCCAAGCATTATTATCCTCTGTGCTTTAATAAGATTCGTGTAGCCGAAAACATAGTTGAATCCGCGTAATTTATTCTGTGCCGCATTATGCATCCCCCTATTGAATTTCGTTAAACCAGTTCCCGGTTACGTATTACCCTTAACAAATATCGATGTCTTTAATAAGATTCGGTTAACGATAGATCCAAATTCTATAATGGATTTCGTACTTTCACTTACCCAAGTGCGCGTGCGCTGGATTAGCATTTTATTTTATCACCGAGAGCCAGGGTCTTCCGCGCATCACGTAACTTTTAAATTCATCGAATAAATTTATTGTTTATTTAATTAAACAAGTAAGCGTATAAATACTCTTCTAAAGTTTATTAAAAAAATCATCTTAAAAAATTAACCGCGTTGCAGTTTGCCAGTACTTATTAAACGCCATAAGGTTGTACACATAAATACGAGAGAATTATTAATTGACTCGTTAAAAACGATAACCCAATCTGCACGGCCGTTAAGCGTTATAAGAATCTCCCTCTGGTGCTAACGACTCATTCGAAGTAACAAACGGTTTCGCTAAAAGCAACAAGTTTAAAATTCCGCCGGGTTCCCGCAGTACGCCGACAGGTCTACTCCCATTACAATCAGAACCTGAGGATTCGTTCACCCCGGCGTTATCACAGTATCGGAGCTCGCGAGTCCCGACGCGCGGGCTAATCCGAGCTGGCATCCGTAGCGAGTGCTGCGCACACATTTATAAGTCAAGTATCGTGATTCCATGAAAGCCGCGGAGTCATTAGCGCGACCGCGCGTAAACTCGTCGCTGAAAGCACGATACCTTCGAGCAAACCTAATAGGTTCAATACTTTTAAACAAGCCTAAAAGAAAAATCTCAATAACTTTAAACAAACTGATAGATTCAATATCTTCACACAAACCTAATAGGTTCAATATCTTCAAACAAACCTAATAGATTCAATATCTTCAATCAAACCTAATAGGTTCAATATCTTGAAACAAACTTAATAGATTCAATATCTTCAAACAAACCTAATAGATATGTATCGATTTATTCAATACCGTCACACAAGCATAATAGGTTCAATACCTTGAAACAAACCTAATAGGTTCAGTACATTCAAACAAACCTAATAGGTTTAATTCTTTTAAAAAAGCTTTAATACGATCAATACCTTCAAACAAACCTAACAGGTTCAATACAATAATAGGTCTAATTTCTTCAAACAGTTGTTATATATATATCAACTGCGTTAAATGAATCATGTTCTGATAAAATTTCTTAAAGTTAAAAAAAACTATAATAAATATTTGTTTTAAATAAATTAGAACGTGAGGATTCATTCATCCCGACGTTATCACAGTATCAGTGCTCACAGGGGGCTAATCCGAGTCGGCATCCACGGCGGGCATAGCAGTATACATTCATAAGTAAAGCGTCGCGATTCTGCGAACGCCGCGGAGTCGTTAGCGCGTTCGCGCGCAAACTCCTCGCTGGAAGTGCGACATCAATCTTCTGCCGCTTCCGGGAGATAATAGCGCCGGCCTTTCGTCACCTCGGGCCACTTCGGAAATGCCGATAGAGTGTATTCTGTCCCTTTCCTTTTGTTTTTTTTTCTTTCTTCCCTCGAGTCCTTTTTTCGGTTCACCGGGTCCCTTTTATGAAACTTTTTGAGGGTCCTGGGAAGAAGAGTCGAAGGTGTAATTAAACGGCGGAAGTTCGGATAAGAACTGGTATTTATGGTTCGCTGTGCGTCGTCGTCTCTTCTTTTTTTCCCTCTTTCTCTCTCTCTCTCTCTTTCTTTTCACGAATGAGAGAAGAGGACTGCTTTTATTGCGTTTTGAGGATTGATTTTTCGCAAGAGATAAGGAATGATTTAACCGTTCGGTAACGAAGCTGGGCAGTAAAGTTTTATGGGGATTTGTGTATTCATCGATTGGCGGCCCCGGCGCTTATCTCCCGCTAAAATTCTTTTTTACGAGCTGATTGCTTTCAAGACCTCGTATAGAATTTTTACACGTGCGTATCGTCGAGTATTTGAAATCTTCATTTTGCTCGTAATTAATACGTACAAGTTGTAATATAAATGGGTATATCTACATTGTAATATATTACGTGTACGTAAACTAATTAAATTTGAATTATTACTACTCATGCATTAAATGCACTAAAACTATAAAAAAAATATTGTTGTTTTTTAAATATCTATTTTTTTAAATTTAGAAATGATCAATAGCTACGTGCGAGCTAAAAATACATTCAATTGTTGACTCACATTTAATTGAATAAAAAAAATTTACGAGCTGATGTTGCACATTTTTCTTATTTATCCTTTGCTCCTTGTATAACAAGTGAATAATGTAAGCAAAATATTTGTGATACCTACAAGTAAAGGATGACACAAAACTACAAGTAAAGAATGACAACAAGAAGACAAAACATTTTCTTTTATATTTACAGTTTAATTAATGCTATTTAATTATACTCAAATTTTATTAAACTGTGCACATAATTAGATGACCATTTTTCATTGATTTATCTTCGACAAGACATCAGAAAAATTGGATTAATTTTTTTTTTTTTTTATTAATACACCTTCGGAGAGTACATCCATCGGCCAACGTAGAAATAAAAAAGAATCCCAAACATGCCAGTCCAAAAAGACGAGAGACCTCGAGCGCATCCCGAGCGCGTGTAGTTTATCGTCCACTTCCACTTGTCCGGGGCTCGATAGCGCGAGATAATACATCCTCGCCGCCGCCTACGCCTCGTGTAATTATTATGTATACAAAGTAGCGCGCGGGGAATTTGAATACCTCGAATGCACGCGCGCAAAAGCAATTATTCTATCAAACTGGAGGGACATTATGGGGCTCGCGTACGCGGGAACTCGCGGGCGAGGGTAAAAAACGACGAGTCCCCGGCGACGACCGCACGGGCGATCGCTTAATCATTGCCTTATGGTTGCGCATGTACGACGCCGCGCATGAATATACATACAAACGTCGCCGAAAAAGCCGACAAGCGCGACGTGCGACTAAAAACTACAAGTGATCGAGTGAGTAAAACGTTAGTGCAGCCGGTGCACTTGCTTATGTAGGCAATTAACTTTTTTCAAAGTTGTGGTTAATATGTTTCTGCTGGGCAATTGATTGTTTTGTTTTATTAATTATCTTGTTTTTTTTTACATAATTTATTGGAAAAATCATTGTGTCCTCGATGAGCAATTTAATAGGTTCAATATCATCAAACAAGTCTAATAATTTCAACTTCTTTAAACAATCATGTGTTAGGTTCAATATCTTCAAAAAAGACTGATAGCTTCAATATCTTCAAACAAACCTATATGCTCTATTCCTTAAAATAAGCCTAGGTTAAATACCTTCAAATAAGCCTGATAGCGTGAATATCTTTAAAAAAATCTAATAGGCTCAATAACTTCGAATGAACCTAATAGGTTCAATACCTTCAAACATCTTTTATATATCAATTTCGAATTTCGTTCTAATTTTAATCACTAGACAATTAAGCATATTCTGATAAATTTCTAGTGAAAAAATCAATAAGAATGACTAGTTTTAAATAAATAACCCAATAACCGACTGACCGCACTGATTCACACAAATTTATCTCGACGTTATAAATAGAACCTTTCTACAATTTTTAAGATAACATGTTTTCAATTTTATCAGAATAGCTTTTCCTGCACATTATTTATATAAATGAGCTCAAATAGTACTCTTCGTAGCTAAACGAATTCGCAAGGAATATCACATGTTAGCACGTTTAACCGACTCCCAATCGATCACGACAAGATAAAAAACAGTTTCACGCAACATCAGCTCGTTAAGCCATTTCTCATCGTATAGCTTACTGCGAAGCAAACGACACCCGCAGTCTCCTCGTTCAAATCGTATATGCACGACAAAATCCGCGGAAAATGAAACGAGGCTCACTTATCCAACTGGCCACTTCCACGAACCATTACCCCGCCAAAAGAAAGATCCGATAACGACGGCTTTTCGCGGAAGATAAGCCCCCGCGTCTAAGTACACGAGGATATCTATGATACCTTGCTACGCGCGTACCCGAAGGACGCGCGCCGGTAATAACTGTAATAACGACGCATTGCGCGCTCCTCGTGATTTTTTTCTCTCCTTTCGCTTTCCATCGGCCGGCACCCGGATTCGAGCGCGCGTGCGCATGCGCACTGCCATCCTTCGGGATATAGAATAATCGAAAGGAGGAAAAAAGAGACGGAGCCGAGTGATTACACGGTTGGGAAATGGACGGAGGCCCGTGAGTCTTTCCGCGGTCTATTTTAGTCGGGTCGTTTCGCCGGCCTCTCGACTATTCTTTCTCTTGTTTTTTTTAATTTTTTTTATTCCTTCGCGCACTTGCGGGGGGATTGGATTTTTAACAAGAACGCGAACGAACCCGCGCTTTTTTTTTAAATTGAAGAAAATGAAAAGCATACGAGTGAGATTTGAAGTTTTTTCCGATACTCGCGAAAAAGCTGGCAGTGGACGAAGTCGAGGGAGAAGGTACGATCGAGATTCATCGAATAATTAAGTTCATTAAGCGATTTGTACATTTTTTTTTAAAAGATTTTTGTAGCGACCCGGAGTTAATTTGCTAAATTATCTGCGTAAATCTTTGTCTACATGCGAAACTAGTTCAAGCTGATTATTCATCAATAAAATACGCCGAACCGAGACGGCGCGGACAGGCCCATTTCAAATCGCGTTTCGTTGCCTTCTACGACCAGTCGATAATAGAAGGAAAGCATAACTTTTCGTAATTCTTGTAATTACCGCTTATTCCGGGGCAAATAAAATACAACAAGGCACCTGCAGAAACGACTCGCTCGCACGCCATCAACGCTCCAATTGGAAACGCAAGGATAAATTTTTATTCGTCTATGAGAAAACAAGTCTGTATCCAAGAACGGAAGCAAAAGACGAATAAATAAACACAGCGGATGAGGCATTGATTTGATGATGGCCGACCCCACACGAGGAAGAAGCAGTGGATATTGAAAAAAAGATTGATTGATTGTCTCCAAATGGAACTTGATAGCAAGTACTCTTTTTTAATAAATAAATACAATACAAAGTAACAGAATCAACGTCAAAGAGCCAGATCGCTATTTAAGAGTGATAGTCAGAGTCAAATATCCAGATCACTATCTGAGAGTGATTTACGTCAGAATAAAAGAGCCAGATCACTATCTGAGAGTGATACTATCATAGTCGATGAGCCAGATCACTATCTGAGAGTGATACCATCATAGTCGATGAGTCAGATCACTATCTGAGAGTGATACTATCATAGTCGATGAGCCAGATCACTATCTGAGTGTGATACAGTCAGAGCCAGATCACTATCTGAGAGTGATACTATCATAGTCGATGAGCCAGATCACTATCTGAGAGTGATATTGTCATAGTCGATGAGCCAGATCACTATCTGAGAGTGATACTATCATAGTCGATGAGTCAGATCACTATCTGAGTGTGATACTATCATAGTCAAAGATCCAGATCACTATATGTGAGTGATAGTATCATAGTCAATTAGCCAGATCACTATCTGAGTGTGATACTATCATAGTCGATGAGTCAGATCACTATCTGAGTGTGATACTATCATAGTCAATGAGCCAGATCACTATCTGAGTGTGATACTATCATAGTCAACGAGCCAAATCACTATCTGAGAGTGATACTATCAACGTCGATGAGCCAGAACACTATCTGAGTGTGATACTATCATAGTCGATAAGCCAGATCACTATCTGAGAGTGATACTATCATGGTCAATGAGCCAGATCACTATCTGAGAGTGATACTATCATGGTCAATGAGCCAGATCACTATCTGAGAGTGATACTATCATAGTCAGTGAGCCAGATCACTATCTGATACAATGATAGAGCTAGAGTCAAAGGGCCAGATCATAATCTCAGAGTGAAATAGCGAGATAATCTTACAGTCAACGAGCCAGATAGTTGTAGCATTTAAGTCAGAATGAATGGAACAGTAGGAGAGGTAAAAATGCAGAGTTCAAGAGCGTACCAGTTAGGAAGAAGGGACCAGAGCTAAAATGGGTAAAAATTGAGGGAGAGACAGAGAGACAGCGTGAGATCGGGGTAGTGTGAACGAGTCAGAGAATAAACCAATCAACGAGAATCAGGTGCGCGAAAGTCGAAGAGCATGCTTCAGAGAAAGAGAATTACAGAACAAGAAAGATCTTAAGAGTGAAAAAGCAGAGTGAGAGAATCAAGGAGTGAAAGAGAGGGGCGGCTTATAAAGCTTATCACGCGAGCGGCAGAAAAAAGCTCGGCAGTAGCAATGGGGCGGAAAGGGGGTCTCCGGGCTCGCGGCCATTCATTAGGGCGATCGCGCAGAGAAAAATGGGCAGAATGTGGATCTAACGGCTAATAGCGAACAGGCCCGACAGATTTTCGCGGCGTGGGTATACGTGTATCTGATTGAGAGCGGCACGATTCGCCGCGTTTCACGTGTGCACGGACGGCGCGAGGCGCTTTTTAGGGATGGCTTTGACACGCTCGAGCGCGCTTGATTTAGCAGGCAACGCCGAGCTTGGTTCAATATGGGTCGCATGGATTAAGCGCGGCCTCGAACAAACGAGCCTCACGCGCACTCGTTCGCTGCTCCTTTGGCTGTGGAGCTGTAATTGGTCTAAATGAGCGCTTCGTTTGTTTTTTTTTTTTATAGATGAGCGCGATTTATCGGTTTATAGTAGTGAATTAGTGCGAAATATTTTATCTTAAATTTTATGTTTATTTTTAAATTATGTTTTAGATCTTTAGTATAATAAAGAAGCCGATTTTTTTACTACTAGAAAATTGGAATTTTATTACTAGGAAATAATGAAAATTCTGCTCCTTGATAACTCAAAAAACCATATCGATTTTTAAGTATCTTTATGCCGATTTCTCGGAGCAATCGATCGCAGTCCATTTAAAAACTGCGGTTTGCCAAAAATTCGAAGCAACATAGTTAACTTAATTTGCCTGAACGTATATGCAAACAAATTTTTCCCCCGGTCAATCTATAAATTAGCGAACCGAGCAGGCGGGGAACATTCTTACTCCAGGAACGGGATTACCGGTCCATGGCCTCCTCTCGAATTCGGCCGCGAGCCGCTCATTGTCGACCCACTCGCTAATGGCGCCGCGATCTCCATACAGTCCGGCGAAGCCGCCGCGCGCAAGAATCCGCCGCGTAATTGAGGAAATCGTTATACCGGCGCGTATCGGTGGCGAGAGCCGCGGCATTGTGAGGCCGCGAACGATACGCATCGCGGCACGCGACCAGCGCCAAGGGACAACCGTAGATACCAGACGGCGATTCGCGCCCCGCGAATGCCCCACGGCAAATAGAGATGGGCGTGGCGCGAAGACGCCGCGGTACTTGTGTTTCTTCGAGTACTACTTGCTTTTTCGATCTAGATTTCGTGAGCTTGTAGAGCAATTTATTTAGGAAAAATCATCTGCAGTTGTTTAAATTATTGTAGTTTTATCAATTATTCTTGATGGCGGGACGTTAATTATGAAATATGAAATGTTGTGCAGTAGATTAACATTTATAAAAATTTATAGAGTTGTTTAATCAGCATTTTTTCAAATTACCACAGTGCTAAAATATGTGTCTTTGTACAAATATGTCCGAGGGTTCGTCTTGAATCCGAATCATAGCATTTGAGGTTGCGCGTATTCTAATCCTAGCCATTGTTCATGGTCCGTATTCGAGTCCTGGTTCCTCGCCCTTGTCCATGAATCCGTATCCATTGTAAAATAATATAAAAATGAAAATATAACATCTTCACAGTCTAATCATTTTTACTATACTAAAAACTTTTTCTTTTATTGTAGGGTATATACTTTTGAGAGGTTTCTTATTACAAATTGTTGTAAATATACCACATTTTCCATAATTTTTGTTATTTTTATACTAAACACTTCTCTCGGTGCTTGACGTATTTGCAAGGAACCCTCAGTTCAAGCAATAAATTTTCATTTATCTCGCACTGCATGGTGCATTGATATCTGAATATGGCAAGTGCAAAAAAAAGTGAAGTACTACAGGTAAATATTAGCGTTAAACGAATTTTCACACGGAAATGACGTTTGCGCAATATTATCCTTATCTCGAAAATATACAAGTCATTTAAAAATTCAAAATAAACCCGAGGCGTTGGAACTTTTTGCTTAAATGCTTTTCATTAAAAAGCAATAAATCGTTTTCAGATTAAACCGGCTACAAGATTAACGCGATTCTTTTTTTTACACCCGATGAAAAATAAATACGAAACATTTTGATTCGATTAAATTAAATTTCAAGGGTTAATTTATGAAATTCGCGCTGAACCCGCCGACGAGTTTCGCTATCTCAGTGTCGATGTTTTATTACGACGACTTTAATAACTTCAGCATAACAAGTGCATAATTCTAATTATTATTTAAACTGTTAATTAAATTTGCAATTAAATGCATAATTATACTCTCACGGATAAGGCATTCAATTAAGACCGAAAGAAAATAAATATTATACACGAGACCCAAGATAGAAAGAAAAGTCTTATCTCTAAACTAATAGAATCCCAGGGAGCTTTAATACAGTAGCGAGTCACTCGCTCGCTGATAAGCCCCAGCATTTCGCATTATTCTTCTTGGCACACTCGCACAATCATTACCCAACTCTCCCAAAGAAAAAAAAGAAAAAAGAATCGCGAAACGCTGGCTAATTAAGATTAGCCTCTGGAAGAGATACCAGCGAATGTAAAAAAAAAGAAGCCGCACAATGCAACTAATTTAAAATTTATGCTTGAACGGCTCTCAAATAATATCATAACGTCCGCTCTCCGCCGGCGGAAAAAGTGAGGGGGTCAGCGGGATTCATAGATAAAAGCCGCACCTGAGGTTGGGGTGGAGGGGGGGGGGGGGTAAGGCGCAACGATTACAAGGTGCAGTTGAAGCGTGACCGCGTCTCGTTCGCGCCGAATCATTGATATTGCAAGCGCGTGGCGCTCGACGGGGCCCCGTATTTTTATCGCGACCGGCTACCGATATCCCCTCCCACCTTCTGCTGCTTTTTTTTTACGTTAGCACGCGGGGACTGGATTTTTTGCTCGCGCGCCAAAGTCGATCGCTATCTGCGCGAGTTATTGACTCGCCGGAATCCCGAGGCGGTCGGCTTGCCGATCTTTTTTTCTTTGTTTTTTTCATACATCCTTTTTTTTCGGTTTACTGGACGCTGGAGCGAGGCGGTGACTTTCCGAGAGGACTTTAACAGTCGGGGATTTTCGGAGGAGAGACGTAACGGGCGACTCTCCGGGCGATAATGTTGCAGCGGGCGCGTCGGGTTGCGCAGGTCTGACAAATGACTTTATTTAGTGGTATTTGGTGTCGCGAGATTAAGTCAACGTTACAATTTAAACTCGCCGCGCAGGTGTGATAACGATGAAAATAAAAGTCGATTCTAGAATTACCCTGGAGTCGCGAATTATGACACCGGCAACAGGTCCTTTATCGGAGTGAGAGCGGATGTCGTTCTTTTTTTAAGAAAGTGTTAGCTTTATCTACTGCGGGATAATTTATTATGCAGTTAGAGAAATAAGAAATACCGCTTCTTTGGATTTGTCAATGTGGAAACTTGTTCGGCTCGAGTAATTGAAAGTGAATTATATGTTGAACTGTAATTCTGGGTCATTGGAATAGAGCGATATATTTTTTTTTGCTGTGGACAGAAATAAAGAAATAAGGTTAAAAAAGGGAGCTATAATTATATATTGATTCGCGCTTTGACGTAATTAACCTTCAATTTTGATTGCGAAATATCGAGACACTTCTAATACTTGAAGAAATAGCATGTATATTTAAATTGGCAATGCAACATTCTGTTTTGCAAGTCCATTGAAAGGAAATGATTTAGCTAAAAAAAGCTTGGCTGGAGTTGTTAGCTAACAAAGGATTTATGGTAGTTTACCTAGTAGAGTGTCGGATGTACCATTGTAAAAACATAACCTTCAAACAGTGCTTTGCATCATAAAAATTTAACCTATAAATCACCAGAAAGTTAAATCTTTATGTGATCTTCATGTGATTTTCAAGCAATCTTCATGCAATCTTCATGCGATCTTTATATGATCTTCATAAGATCTTCATAAGATCTTCATATGAACTTCATATGATCTTCATATGATCTTCATATGATCTTCATATGATCTTCATATGATCTTCATATGATCTTCACATGATCTTCATATGATCTTCATATGATGTTTATGTAATCTTCATGTGATCTTCATGTGATCTTCATGTGATATTCTTGTGATAATCATGTGACCATTATGTGATCTTTAGGCGACCTTCATGTGTTCATGAAACAATCATGCATTCTTCGTATGATCTTCATGTGATCTTCTAGTGATCTTCATGTGACCTTCTAGTAATCTTCTAGTGATATTCATGTGACCTTCTAGTGATCTTCATTTGATCTTCTACTGATTTTCATGTGACAATGATGTAATCTTCGTGTGACGTTTCTTCATTATAGTAGGCAACTACTAAAAATCCGATCAAAAAATAAATGTACGGGAAGAGTGCAACGAACCGATCTCCAAGTTTACGACTCTAAGAATACGCTCGGTCAACCCCTTCGTAGCTGAAAAACAGCAGATAGGGCCTCCAAGTGCGCACTCGTCCCGTCCCCCTTTTGACGCAACTAAACGGGTATGAAGTAACTGTGACGGGCGTGTCGCCTTGGAACAGGCGTGTATTTTCGTCTGTCCCGCGCGAAACTCGCGGACGGCGCGCGCCCATTAATCACCCACGCCTGGTTGCCGCGCCGCTCTATCAATGGGTCGCGGTTCATTCACGCCTCGCATTCTTTCAACGGAGTTTTCGCCGCAACTAAGCGCTTTTTCCTCGGTTGCACTGTTTTGCAATTTCTTCTTTTTTTTATCCCTCTCCTAGAGTTCGGGAGTTTCGGCACGAAGGCGCGCGCTAGTTTCTGAGTTATCGGCGAAATTTAACCTACCAGCTGAAACGGGTAATTATTTTCGGTTTCATTTTCAAAGACTCTAAGAATGCCGCCGAAGTATGCGAGAAAGTGCATTTAATGTTTTTTTTTCTAGATAGGAATTTTAATTCACATAGTTTTACGAAGTTTTTTTAGATTGTAACGAATAATATAAATTATTCTATTAAATTTTTGGATAAAAGTATTATTAATTATTTCACAAAGGTAATAATAATTAAATATAATGGTTATTGCGTATAATAAATATTTATTAAAATTGAAGATTAATTAAAGAAATTATCAATCCAGATATTTTTTTTGGAAAAAAAACTATTTAAGGTGTGTATCTTAAATAAGTTAAAAAAAATATTATCCCAAAAAAATCTTGTATCGATAATTTAGTCGTAAAAAATGTTATTTACGGTTTATAAAAAATACTAAGTACTTTTACCGCAAAATCGTTAAATTCTCAATGAAAAATAAAAGCGTACTCCCGGTGAATTTTTTTTAACACCTGCAAGCTCGGTTAACCTATAAAAAGTGGCACTAACTGATTTCTTTTTGAATTACTCCGAAGGAGGGTGGGAGACTCATTACACCCGCAAATCCGTTTCCCCACAATGCCTACAATTACCCGGGATTTTGAGCCAATAAATTAGCGTTTTAAGGATGCACTTGTAGAAACCCAGTCGACAATTAAACCCGGGCGCAGCGTAAAAGTCCGTAAAAAAGGGGGGAGGGGGGGAGGGACTTCAAGGCGCTACTCGGCAGCAGCTCGGCGTGCAAATTTCAAATTTATCGCGCGAAATAAAAAGCGGGAAAGACAAACGGCCAATTTGGAGGACCGGCGAACACGCTGCGGTACAGCGCGAAGGCGGATTTCGCCTGGGAATCGACCTCCTCTCCTCCGTATCTGTTTGCCTTTCTTCGCTCCTCTCGAAATCCTTATATTTTTCTTCTTCCCCGTTTCTTTTTTAATTTTATTTTTTTATTCCTTTTGTTTTTTCGCGAGACGAGGCAAGGAAATTGTATAATTTCGATGAAATTATGCAAAATTATTTAGTACGTCTCTGAGGTCAGGGGAACCGATTTGTGCATCGGCAGCAGTCAATTTTTTTTCATCTGAAAAATTATTTCGATCTTTTACCGTTTATGCGACGAGCGCGCGTTTCTCGGGAATCGACCATCGGCTGATTTGAATAAAAGAATCGTTTTTACCTGGCGCAAACGAGAAACTGAAGTATTTAGCTCGATGATTTCGTAAATAATTTCGATCCTCTTTGTTTTCTCACGTCCGATAAAAACTAATTTACCTTGTTTGAATTCGTTGACTCGTGTACCCATAAAATTCCATTTTTTTTTTATTTTTTTTATTTTGAATAATAAAAAAAAATCGGTTGAAGCGTCGACGAAAAATATTCGCAAATCTTGTCGCTGTAAAACCAATAGTGTTTAAAAAAAAAAACAGCGAGGAACAACTACAGTCGTCAATTATTTTTCTCGAATAAAAAAAGAAAGAAAGCAGCATACGAATCCCTTCCCCATAAACAGTGCAAATATCTTTGCATTCCTCTCGGCTCGGCGTCTTTCATTTTCAATTCTCTCTCCTCGCCTCCGCCGAGTTGTGCTTCTTTTTTGCGCTTCGGCTGACTAGTCGTCGATTTGGCCAGCGGCCGGCTTTTTCGTCTCGAAAGGAGGGGAGCGGAGGCTGCCGGAGCTAATAGAATGCTGGTCCGAGCCTCTTGCTATGTAGGCGCAACGCCGCGTCGTCCCTCGCTTCCAGCGAGAAGCGAGAGTGGAGAAAAAAAATCGAGCGCCGCCTCGAAGCGAATCAAAATGTTTGCGCAGCCTTCGTTTTCAATCTCTCGTTATTTTCCGACGCTTTGCTTGCATTTGCCGTGTGATTTTTGTTTTTTCATTTTTTTTTTGACACTCGACATGTTTACACTGATATTTCTATTGTTGAAGTAGTAATTTTAATTTTGCACGAAGGAAAGGGTCTGAGAAATTACGTTCGTACCGATCGGAAGACTCGATTTTACCGTTTTTACGTTTACTTTTCTTTTTTACATTGGACATTTTTACTTTGATGTTTCTGTTATTAAAGTAGGTATTTCAATTTTGCGAGGAAGAGAAGATCGAGGAAATAGTTTATTGCTGATCGAAGTTGTTTAATCGATCGATAAATTCGAACCGATCGGAAGATTTGGCAAATTAAAAATCAAAAAGGAAAGGAGAGAGGACGGGAGGTGAAGGCAGTAAAGTTTGTATATTTATTAATTCCCGATACGTTATTGACTTACGAAAGGAAAAAAAAGTAAGCGGCAAAAATTTCGGTGGCGATAAATTAAGCGTTGAAAGAATGGCATTATCGGGATATGTGGACGAAAAAATGCAAATGCGCCGAAGCCCTTGTTCCCGTAATAACGTACACTTATTAACGCAACTTTATGGGATTTTGCTATTCAATTAGCATAAATAGTTGGCAGTTATTTTGAGTGTTTCGCTAAAAACACGAGCAAGTGGAGCCGAAGGAGGCCCCTAAGGTAGGGGCGATAATGGGTCGGTGCTTTAGGCGCGAATTTCAAATGATGCACTTGTGTACATGGTTATAAGTGTTTGTTAAAAAAACTGGTAAATTTCATTCGCGGTAAGCATTACAAATAACATTATTTGGAGATATTATCTTGTTACAAAATCCAATTACATGGTGTATACATAATAAGTAAAGGTCTTCTTTTTTCTTCCTCATCTTATTTCTTCTTTATCCAAATAGACTTAAGTACTACTAGCAGTATTAGTTCTACGACAGTTCCTTGAAAATTTCAGAAATTTAGAATTAATCAACTTCCTCCAAAAAATAAGAGAAGAAGTTCATACGCATAAGGTCTGAACAATAAATTTCTCCCCCCCCCCCCCTAAACATCTAAACAAACACCAATAGAACCCCTCATAAAAAATTAGTAGCTCACTGTGAACTCGCGATCGCCCAACTTCCAAACCAGCGCCGACACCCGTTTCCTCCCGGCACATCCCCGGCGCCGCGCAGGAGCCCGGCAAAGTGGCACTTGCGGTCTCGCCCGACCGCCGTCGCGCCATTATCCGGGCGCCCTCGCATAATTCGTATTCCCACAGGCATTCGTTCCGGAGGGAGGGACAAATCTGCTTAGCATTCATACGCAAAACGCGGGGCGCCGGGACCTCAATGGCGAATTAGCCGCGACTCGATCTCGCGCGTGCGCGCGGCCCCGCGCTTTTGTGTCCCGATGATGACCGTAGCGCCTCGCCGTCACGCGCTCATTTCGTTCGTCCGCTCTTTCTTTCTCCTCGCTTCTTTTTTTTTTTACTCGGGCGAGGCTTTTGTTTTATTTTTAAAACACGGAGAGAGCCGCGCAACGTAGGCGTGCAAGCTTCGAGGATCGTCGCCGGGAGGTCGGAATTTTTATTGCCGATGCGCCCGGAGTTTTATTTAGATATTGTTCGGACGTCGTTTGTTTAATAGCGCAGTTTCCGGCCTTTATGGAGCTGCTCCGGCTATTGATGAAGAGATTCATTGAGGATGTACAAATTCTGGGACATTTTTATGACTCTCGATTTAAATGATGGTACCTTTTATTCATACCGATTTCCGAATAAAATCTAATAATGTTTTAATTCGTACTTCATAGCAGTGCGCGATATTTTATTTCCTCCTACAAAGAAGCTTTTTTAATTTCATCCAATGTATAATTAATTGTAACAATCTAGAGGAACACGTATTGGTCCAATTCTTTTATTATTATGACCGATCTTACCGATCTTTTTCAAAAGCGTATGAAAATTTCATTCAATAATGGACAAATGACACGTATTACATTAAATTTAAATCATTTTAAACAAAATGTAATTACAAAATAACATAATGCGCTGCTTATGATATCGAGTAAAATTCTTCAATTATTATTACCGATCTCATCGATCTTTTCCAAAAAAGCAGATAAAATACAATTTGTTTCTTTTGAAAAGAAGCGTTTTTAATTATATCGAATAAATAATAGAGCAAATTTAAATAATTATCATAACAAAAACAAAAATTAATGCTTGTACTATCCGGTCAAAGTCTTTTATTGTATTTACGGATCTTTCCGATTTCTTAGAAAGACGGATATCAAATTCATTTAAATATATCACCCTTAAATTTAAATAACTTTAAACAAAAATTAATTACAAAAGAGAATAAAGTTGCGCTTCCTGAGAAATATAATTTCTTGCAACCGATACATTTCGCGCGGGCACACTGCAATCGCTCGAAAAATCGGCAGATGCAAGGAACCGATCGTGCCCTCCTCGTTACGAGCCAAGTAAAGCAAGATTTAAACGCCGAAGGCGAGACTTGGCCATCCGGGCGTGAAGTCGTAGCTGCCTGCCGGCGGGAATTTTATTTTCGTTTAGCGCCGAGAGCAAAGGGGGGACTGGAGGTTCCCGAAATAGGCCCTCTTTTTACTCGGCCGCACATGCGCCGCCGCCTTGCCGCTAATCCGAGCGAGATTACGACGGGAAATTATCCGGCGACACTCGGCGCGGCTGACGGCTTTTAAAGCCCCCTCACGTTGATTTAAGTACCACGCGGCGCTTCTGGCAGGGCGCGCGCGCATCCGATTTATTAACTCCGCTCGCGACGCCGCCGATTTTTATGCACTGCTTGAGCTCGTCAGATAAGGGCTTCGTTCGCCGGATACTCAAACTCCGGACGACTTGTACCCTAACCCCCCTTTTATTTATTTTTTCCTCCTTTTACGCTCGCATGGAGGTGTGCGCGCATCTTGTCGCGCGGGCTACTTCAGATTTTACGGGCCGCCCCACGGCTTTATCGCTGAACACCAATTTTTTTTTTTTTTTAATGTCTACCGGGAGTTGGAGGATTTTATTTCGGGAATGATTTTTTTTTTTTTTTTTTTACCGGTATACTAACTAAGAGCGAGTCGAAATCTAAGTATTAAGTGTATGTTGGATTTACGAAGAAATACTTTGTAACGAACGGAGGTGCGTACAAAAAAATTTTTAATTACGAAATCCGATCTAATTTGCAGTAGGTAAAATACGGAGCGTGAAACATTGAATTTCAAATATCATGCTTAAAAAAAATTGGGCTAAAAATATCATCCAGTGTTTTTTTTATTTATGCAACATATATTCTGAAAATCGTTAAGTTTTCTTTAATCGAAGAAACGATTTTTGAATATTCAATCAGGATCTTTCCATTCTCAAAAAAAAAAAAAAAATCTTAAAACAGCTAGTTTAATTTTAATTGTAACATTTAAACTATAAAAGGAAATCGGCATATAATGCTTATTTTACATAGATTTAATTGCTGCCTAGTGATATAAAGCGGTATAGGTAAAGTACCTTTCATTAGACCGAATAAATTACGTTGAATTCTAAAAACACCATAATTAAACTAAAATTTACATATCAAACGAGCAATAAAATATTTTCTGTGTTTTCACTTGGTAGAGCCCAATAGGACCCCCGAGTTCAAAGACGGGCAACGCACCCAACAATGGATTCCCCGATCTCTTCATAAAATACGAGCTCGCACAATTTTCTCTTTAACCGGAGCCCACTTGAATAATTGACGGAATAATTACCCCGACGACAGTCATCCAGCGTCCAATTAACACCCGAGTAATTGCGAAATAAACAATCGCGACGATAAAACTACGCGCGTTTCTCACAGCGGCGAGGAACGTTCTCTGGTCAGTGTAACCAACCAGCGGAAGTCGTCCCTCCTCTTCCATTCTTTCTGGTATTTTTATTTTTATTTCGTAGTAACGATACCATGCCGTAAAATGTTAAAGAACAGTCTCGACTGGATCGATTTTTCCGTTTTTATTCTCGCGATCGAGGAGTACTTGCGTCAGCGCAGATGGCTTCTACATCCGACTGCGGTATTGCGTATGTCATAACGCTGCATCCGTTGCAATTGTTCGCTTTTCTCTCACTGCACGTCAGGTCCGATCTCGCGTGCGCCCAGGTGCCTTTCCTCTTTTTTTTTCCTATTCTTTCATGTGGTCGCCTGCTTAATTAGCAGCATTGTGATTTTGGGAAAGTTCAGAACTGTCGACGCTAATTGCGCAAACTAATTGTCTCTTTGTTCTGGTTTAAAGTTATATGACAGTTGGATCTTGCACTTTGTACATCTCAGGACACCTGTTTTCTTTTTTTTATAATTTTTTATAATGCATCTTTCATTTGCAAGAAAAAGCAACGAATTTCCAAGCAAGATTATAACATTAGATAATTATAGGTTGGTATTACAAATTGATCCAGATAGTTTTCCACCAAATCCCTACTTTTTCTGCAGAAGAGTGTATAAACATTTAAGCAACCCTAGACTGGGAACTCATCATTCCTGCCACTCAATTGCACCTACATAAAAAACCTTTCGTAATAAAACCAGTGCGCGATGTTAACCGTTACTCGCGTAACTGTCTCAGTCACAATCTCCTCAAAACACGCAATTAATTAGCGCGACTAAGGAATTCCACAAAAAAGAAAAAAAACATAGCAGCTTCGCGTACTATTCTCAGTCAGTTATAGCTATCCCCCCGCCGGCGAACCAAAACCAAGCAAGAAGTAAAAGAAGACACCCCGGCAACATCTTATTACATTATTGCGCACACTGAACGCGTGCAGATAAAGTTACCATGTATTATATTTGCTCGCTCCCTCCCAGCAGTGTGCTATTCAACACCGTCAGAGCAGCTCCAAAATAAAAAGGAAGCGCGTCGGAGAGGGTTGCCTTTTTCTCTATTTCTCTCTCAGTCTCTCCCACTTTCTGACTATCTCTGACTCAGTCTAGCTCTAACTCAGTCTCTCTCACTCTCATTCTCTCTCAATCAATCAAATCACAGAATATACATTCATCGCTACGAAAACGTCAGCATACCGGTGGCCAGGGTGAAAAATATTTTCTATACTTCTGAATAAAGTTATATAAATTTTTTAAGATTTCTTATGTTTTTTACGTTGGACCCATATTGGAGATGAATGAAAATCCAACATTCGTCCAATATTGGAGAATAATGAAAATTCAACATTGGTGCAATATTAGAGAAGATTGAAAATCCAATATTGGCCAATATTATCGTAAATATTGATGCGAGGGGTTGTGCACTTCGGAATCCTTAAAAGATTTCCAAAGGATTTCCAGGGATTTCCAAAGATTTCCAAAGGTTCAGAGATTTCCAGGGATTTCTAAGGATTTCCAGGGATTTCTAAGGATTTCCAGGGATTTCTAAGGATTTCCTAGGATTTCTAAAGATTTCCATGGATTTCCATGGATTTCCAGTGAATCTCTGGAAATCTGTGGAAATCTTTTGAAATATTTAGAAATCTTTGAAAATCTTTTGAAATATTTATAAATCTTTGAAAATCTTCAGAAATCTCTTGAAATCCCTGGAAATCTAAAAGATCTAAAGATTTCTAAAGATTTTCAAAGATTTTCAGGGATTTCCAGAGATTTCCAACGATTTCTAAAGATTCCAAAACGCAGATTTCTCGAAGTGCTCAGTCCCTCGTATTGATGCAAAAATTTTTCTATGAATAAAGAATTCGCATCCAAGTAAATGAATAAAAGAATAAGCAACGTGTAAACTACAACGCGGAAAGCACGAATAAAGGCAAAGTCAGGCGGATCCCCGTGCATTATTACAAATTGTGAGATAACTCGGAGCTCGACTCTCCACGGCAACAATGCGACACAGCACTGAAATGCGAAAAATCCGTAGCCGGCCGGTAAAACAGGACACAGGCACGCAGGCGCGTCGGATATTAGTGCTGCGACAAAAAACGCTTAAGACAATAGGCCTCCCGGCAGACGAGAAAAAAAAAAAGAAAAAGTCGTCCACGTAATAATCTCCGTCGCGTCGAGACGAGGACTCCGCGGCGCTAATTAGCGTCGTCAGTTTTGCCCGGCGATAAAAAGAAACCGGACCGAGCTTACTCGACCGTAATTAGATTAAAGCAGTTAATTCCGCCGCGGAATTTCGGCGGAGAAAAAACTACGCGGAGCTTTTCGTAGTTGCGCGTGCGCCTCTTTAATTTAATTAAGCGTCGGGATCCCTCGGCGTTGGTACGAGAAGAAAGAGAGTTCAGAAAAAAAAAAGATTCGGATTGGTTTATAATTGGCGCGGTTGTAGCTTTCCGATGCCGTTTCCAAGCTACGCCATCTAATTAAGGAGGTGCCGGCTGGAACGAGAATCTGGTTGAAAGAAATTAATTTCGGACAGTGAGCTTATCGATCCGCGAGATCTTTATGATTGGACCGGGCAAAAAGGTATACCCATATAATTATCGATAAATTATTTCGCAATTATTAACTCATTCAACTTCGCGTTTCATCCTCCTCGAGTCCATCTCGTTCCCTTCCCTTTCTTTTATTTTTATTCTTTTTCAATTATGCAACCAGAACATCATCAGTCTCGCCTCATTTGTCGGAAACGAGGCAGTCGCGGATCCATAAAGCGGCCGAAAAAAACGACTAACCGTTATACCGGACACACGCTTTCGAAAAAAGCTCGTTAGGTAAAAACAAAAGAGGAAGACATAGAGCGAGAGGACAAAAAAAGCGTAAAAACTTGCATGGCACACCGAGAAAAAGCGCGAGAAGCGTGTGTGTACCTGCGTCCAGGCACCGACGCGCACGCGAAAAAGATTAATGAAGAGAGGGTATAAGGAGAGGGGAGGAGATTTTCGGGCAGCGCGCTTTGAAGAATCCTGCCGAAAATAAATGAGGAACATTAAGGGGGTCAATGAATTTTATATTAACACGGCCTCGCCTCGGACCGAGCTCGCCTCATTTGCATCGCGGCCTCATTAAAAGTGAGCTAAGGGCCCGGGAGACATTTTTCGGTGTGTAGTAGCGCGATCCCTCCCCCTCCCTCTCTTTCCCTCCTCCAGCCCTCTCTTACCTCTTCTCTCACGCCGTCGCCGTGCCGCAGTCCATTATTTTCCCCCCGCGGAATGTGCGTCGGAGGCCGGGGCCTTGTAACTTTGACCCCGCGCATTTAAAGGGGACCGTTGGCGGAGAAGGGTGGGTGGGGGGGAGCTTTTTTTTCGCGCATGCGCGCAGTGGACAGAGAAGGGTGGGGGGCAGCTTTTTTCCGCGCATGCGCGCAGATTCCATAGATAAGGCGTGGGCCCGGGACGCGATGGTTTATAGCGCCGCGAGGCGAGGGGTACTCTTTACACTCTTCTCGTGGGATCATCGCAGAATTTGAAAATTTCGAGATATTCGTTAAGTGGGCGGCTTTTGCTTTTGTTCGACTCGGCCGGACACGCGGCTCAAGGGCGCCGTGGAATCCCCGCGAGATGCGAGTGATACGAGCCTGACGGCAGTTCCACGGAGCGCGTTGTTTGGCTTGATTAAAACTTGCATTTTCTGTTAAGTGCGCGTGTGAACACTTTAACGTGATTTTTCTTCATTTTTTTCTGTCGCGCGTTCTTACTTTACGTTCTTCTTAATTATTATGATAAAAAACAAAACGAAAATTGTTCTCACCTACAGTGAGAGAATAAAAATAAATCTTTGGAAGAGTCCATATGTTTTTCTTCTTTCTTAAGTATCCATTTATCTGATTGAGACTGAACAGATTTTTTTTAACATGCTACATTAAAATATAATATACCTCTATAGTTCTGTAGTCCTTTCTCTCTCTTACCCTTACTCCTAATCTCTCTCTCACTCTCTCTCACTCTCTTTCGCAGAGACGTTAAACAATGAGCTAAAGACAGATGAAGGACACGTGGTGGATTGTGCGATGAAAAACGAACTGACACTCGAGGGATTCGCTTGCTCATCACTTCATCCTTGTTTGACGCTGGGAAAACAAAAGATCTCCTCCCCCTACTCAGCCTATTTGCATACGGTCCGGACGTAAGGCCTTACTTTTACCTGGAGGAATTCTTGCGCGGGCGGTGGGAGTCACTCTCGATTTCGGAGGGACGCGGATTCGCGCGATGCATCATTCATTCCTTATCGTGACCGCTAATGAGTTTGCGCTCAGTGGCATGATTTGAGAGGGACCACCGCGGGGATCATTATTCACACGGTGAATCGGCGGTCGGGGGATGCCTGAAATCGTCACGCTTTAATGGACAATATTGGCGTCAATTATCATGGCCGGCGCTATGGTTCATTAATTAAATTAGATCGTGCAATTTTTTTTGTTTAAAGAGATATAAAACAGCGCGAAATAAATGAAATAGCGGTGTTTACATTCAGAGCAAATTATGGAAAAACAATTGTATGATAGGATCCTGTCTTTGGACTTCAGGTTCACGGTCATCCCAAGGTCAAAAGTGTTATTTTTATATACTCTTAGACTTTTAGATGTAGCTATTGGAGAACAAAGCTTCTATGGGCCTGGTAAAATTTTCCCTTCTTTTAGAATTCGAATTTATAAATGAAAAAAGCCGATTTTCTTTGTATAAATACTAAGTTTGACCTTAAAATGACCTTGGACTAAATCAGTAGTTAGGTTCAATAATACCATGAACCCTCATCGAATCACAAAAAACGAAATAACCTATAACTGTTCTCCGATAACCGTCTTACCAAAATCCTGCACTCTTTATCAAAAAGCTTATCTTGAAACCGTGTTGTTTTAATCGTAATCTCAGCACGACCAAAGCAGACGAGACAAAAAAGAAAGAAGAAAAAAAAAGAGGCAAAGTCAAGGGGCGAAAGTGTTCGCGAGACTCACGCGTGTGGTGCCTTATGCATATGCAGATTCTCGTGGCGGCTTCGGAAGCTCGCCCGTGGCCCGATAATAAAAGCTCCAATTAATCGCAATTAATCGCAACTGTCAGTAGTGGCGGGGGAAGGGAGAGATCGGGTCCTTATACCCGTCGCGCCTCGGCGGCGTTTGTTTTACGAGGGACGAGTTTCGGAGGATGGTAGCCGCGCGGAAAGGCCGTCATCGATCTTTGGCCGGGGAGGAGGGGAGGGGCGAGGCCGATGGAGTTTAAGTGCCTCGTCGATGTTGTGCAACGAGGCGGTCGGGAACGAATACACGCGAACGAGGACCGCTCGGATCCTCTCGCTCGGTGCGCCGTTCGTCTCGATCGGACGAGCGACGATTAGAGTCGCTGAGCTTCTTTTTTTTCTTCTTCCTCGTCGTTGTAGAGAGTGACTCGGAACGATCGTTCGCTTTAGCATTGCTGGAACGCGATACTTTTTCTGTGATTGATATGGATTCTTCTTTTCCATTTCTGTTTTGTGGTCGAGGAAATCAGGATTGGTCATGGGTGAGAATGAAAAAAAAAAACGCCTTCCGATGCCAATGTCATTCAGTGGATACACTTGAAAAAAATATTCAACTCTTTTACGATTGGTGACAATTGAGACTTACTGTACTTCTAGTAATACAATTCTCTTCTACTGCTAGTACCACTTACACGAGTCTGTGAACAATTGATTTAATTTTTGACGAATAAAATCACAAATTATTTATTTATAATATTTAAATTTTAATTTAATTGACCAAAAAGGTAACCAAATACAAGCAGGACCGATGAAAAAAAAAGAAGAACAGGAATTTTACGAGCCATCAATTCGAAAACACACAGAAACGAAATAACAACTGTCTTTAAAAGACAGTATAATATTTTTCCTTTTCTGCGGACTAAAATTATCAGATCCTAAATTAAAAACTTTCCTGCACAAGCGACGGGCAAAAATAAAGACAACATGCATCCTCTCCCGCCGTAAAAAAGACTCGCGCGAAAAAGTAAAACATTGTTCTTAAATTTTAAACAAACGTTAAATTTTTTAAAGGCGAGCCGAGGCGACTCGGGCGAACAAGTCGCGAAGCATGGGAGCGGCAGTCGCGCAGTGGACTTGATATAAAAGATTATCTCGAGCGTATCAGCAATATCACTTTTACAAAAAGTCGCGAGGCGAGGTAAAGAGGCGGAGGGCCCCGCTTACAAGACGTTAGAGGAGACGAGGAGCGTATAAGAAAAATAAAAAAAAAAAGGAGAGCGAGCGCGAAACAGGCCGGGCGACGATTTATGCGCACGAAAAATCTGCCGACTATACGAATTTTCGACGCCTTTTTATTATGCGCCTCCTCTCGCGCCTTGTATCTCGAAGGCGTAAAACTTTGCTCCTCTCCGCGAGCGAACAAGAAAAATAACGGGGAGGGGAGGGCAGAAATCTCGACCGAGGAGAGCGCCCGATGTTCGCGCCGATAAAAAATTGCCCCGGCGTCCTTTGCGGAATGCGATAAAAAAAAAAAAAAATAGCTTTATTACTCATTTTACGGACACGACCCGCGAGAGCGGCAAGCTTTTTACGCGAACTTGTTAATTGCCGAGGAACATGCGGCCCGCGCTCCGCCGGGTAATTTATAGGCCCCGCGATGCAATGACAACTCTCGTGAGCGATGGTTTTTTAATTATACGTTCTAATAGATCGAGGGGTACACCTATTCTTTTGTCCTACCCGCCTTCCTTTTTTTTTTTTTTTTGTTTTTTGTAAGTATCCATCGGTGGAGATGCGATATATCTGGGCGCCGACTTGATCGATCATTATGATTTATGAGATAACAGTAACGTCGTTGCGGCCGATCGGGACGATCACGTGTAAATTTTTAAAAATTGAGTCGTGTACGATTGAAAAATTTTTTTATGCGCGACGAAAAAATTCTTTTAAATATTTCGATTATCACTCAACGAAACCTACAATTCTTACGGAATTAGCAACAGCGTCGTGCAGGTAAAAATAATTTGCGGATTGTGAAAGTATCCTGAAGTAAAGATTACAAAAAAACTGGTAAAGTTTACTGGGTAGTATGGTGGTGGATAGTATTGGTACACACTGAAAAAATATAATTTTTACTATATTTACTATTCAGTACTATTAAGTGTAGTAAAAGTTATTTCAGTGCTAGATTTTCTGTATACATTTATTTGAAAAGTTCATAATTTAATTAAATAAAAAATGTTCACTGCACTACCTAAGCAAAACAAGAAAAAAGTGAGACTATAAACAAATTACTACACTGTCTAGTAAAATTTACCAGAATATTCGTAACTTTTACCTTACAACTCTGTAAGTGTGGAGAACAGTTGAAAGACAAAAGGCGAGACACTAAATAAAATTGAAGACAACCGAAGAAACAAGCAAGTCGTCCCGGCGAAGAGAAAAAAGAGGCCAATGGATGTTTCTAATGCGTAGTTTATGACTGCGTAAATCAATTTATCTACCCGATCGGTCGTTCTCACAGCGAGCTTTTCACGAATTAACGCTTCATTCACGAGTTTACCCGGCGGTGGGCAAACACGGCGGAGAATTTGGGCCGCGGTTCGGTGGGTCCCGGCTACCGTGACGAGTCCGCCGGCAAACACTCGGGAAACGGAGAAAAAGTTGGGTCAACAGAAAATAGGCCGTCAGTCATTTTTCTCGGCTTAGGCCCTCGAGAGGACGGGACTTGCCCAGGTGGACGATGATGAATTCCGACGGTCGCTGACGCGCGACGCGGTACAAATATTTGAGCGACAAAAATTTTTTTTTCTTGTGAGCAAATATGTGACTGTTAATTTTTAATGAGGCATGTTAGCGTAGGCGAGCAATGCAAATAAATAGGAATTATTGAGGCTTTTTTTTTAAATTTTGCTAAAGCAAGTCTTTTCCTTTTTGTTGCAGGTGAGGCTCTTTAACAATGCTTGCTTGCGGTTGGTGAAGGCTTAAAATTATGAAGATATAAAAAGGTATTGTAATTTTCTGCAATTATTAACTATTAATTTGTTAGAATGGCAATCTGCGTTGCCTGTGCGCGCCGGTAGCGCTGAGTCTGTATGTGTATGTGTGAGTGAGGTGTGCGGTGTTGCACGAGCGACAGCGCGCCCTTCGTCAGACGGACGCCTGACAGCGAGTAGTGTAGACGCGATTAGACGAGCTTCCAGAATAAAGGATTTTCTTCAACAATATCCATTGGCCTACTTGTTTATTTAAACCCGCTAATAGCTAACATAATTTATTGGTCATTAATTAGTAATTACCACGGGATTTTCTTTTGAGAAAAGAATTTATCTGGAAATAATTCTTATATTCGTAAATAATAATTAATATACCAGGAAAAATATTGATTAAACTTAATCAAACTTCAACTTCCAAAATTTCAAACCCCAACGTTTTTCGATCCACCGATTCGTCGAATTTCGCGTCCGTCGCAATAAATCAAAGGACAAATCCATCAGTTAATCAAAGCGCGTGTTCCGTCCCATAATCGTGTCCCGAAAAAACAAACGGGCAACCCAAGCGAAAGAGAGAGAGAGAGAGTTTTGAAAAAACTTCATAAATTCCGAAAGTGCAATCGAAGATTCGGACGCGCCTCCGCTGACTCGCGCGCCTTTATTTGCGGGCGTCTGTGCTCGGGCCCTCTCGAAAAAAAGAATTCCACTCGCGCGAGCGCGCGCGGCGCCTATTATTTAAAACGAGGAGAGCGAGAGAGAGCGAGAACGAGAAAAAGAGAGGAGCGCCGGCAGCCCGGAGGACCTCGTGGACTGAGCAAATAATACCGTAAAGGCGCCTGAAGGCTCGGCTGGGGAAGGAGTGAGCGAGCTCCTCTTGGAACGAGAGGCTTTCCGCCCGTTCTCACCCCGTTTCCCGCCGGCGAGAAGGAGAGAGAGAGAAATAGTCAGAAAAAGAGAGAGGGAAAGAGAACTAGAGAGAATGAGAGTGAGAGAGAATGAGAGAGTGAGAGAGGATGAGAGAGAATGAGAGAGTGAGAGAGAATGAGAGAGTGAGAGAGAATGAGAGAGTGAGAGAGAATGAGAGAGTGAGAGAGAATGAGAGAGTCAGAGATAGTCAGAGAATCAGAGATAGACAGTGTGAGAGCGAGAGAGAGGAGTGAATGCAGCACGCGCGAATCCGTGGACGTGGCCGAGGGGACTGTCGGCCGAGGGTCGAGGAAACGCATGTGATTCGAGAGAAAAGGGAAACTGCCAGCCCTGCACTTGAGTTGGGAGGTTCATTCTTCCTTCTCGACCTGTTGAATTTATCATGACCGAGCAGTTCTTTACTCGAATTTAATCTTTTCGAGGTGGAACATTTTTTTCTTTTTTTTTTTTATATATACACCGAATTAAACGTTCGCGTGAAATGAGAATTTACGAGTTCCTTTTTCCTTTTACTTCTTTTTTTTTTTAATTTAACGTTATTTCTTCTTAGAAATGTAAGTTTGCAGTCTTTCAAGTTATGGACTTCCTTGTTGTTGAATAACTGAAATCGTCGTGTATTTTTGTTGCAAAATGATATTAACCTGCTGGAAATCGTCGTCATTTAATGGTTATTTTTCCAAGTGTCTATTCAACGGGTGAAAAACAGTCGAAAAATTGTTTTCTCTATGGGAGAAACCGGATGCTTAATATTGTACGGTTTGCCGAATTATTTATTTAAAAAAGTAGACAATGTCATGTTTGAAACTCGTTAATTAAATTACAAACTTCTTCATTGTAAACGTTTCGTCCGAACCTAAAGTCAATTTTTCAATAAAATATTAATCGTATACAGCGGATTTTTATTGCAGATTCCTTCTTTTTTTAAACCTCAGTTAAGAATGATACTAATTTTCGTTTTGAATAATACAATACTCAATTTACGATAATCCGCAAAAATATGGAACATTCGCGGGAATAAATGCATTGAACCGTTTCTCTCTCTCTCTCTCTCACTATCTGTTTTGCTCTCTTTCTATTCACTCACTCTCTCGTGTTACTCTCTAATTCTCTATTTCTCCACATTATTTTAAATATCCAGCACTTTCGATTATTCCACCTCTTAAACATCGAAATAAAAATAAGTAGTCGAAAACTATTCAATTTTTTTAAAACTAATTCATGCACTACTATATCGCGGTCGTTTAATTTTTTTTTTTTTTTTTTTTTCACGAACCATTAATTTTTACCGATGACTGTACCCATAGCCTTATACATTCGCCGAGGTATCTTCCTTTTTCTCTCATTCTCCATTTCAGTTCCTGTGTTTGGTTTCGTCTTCTTGCTCCTCTCGTTTTGCCGTCGTATCCTTTCCATCGTCTCTCTCCTTCTCTCTCTTTTTCTCTCTCTCACTCCCTTGGTTATATATCACCGGCGTTTCGCCGATGGCGTCTCTCTCTTTCTCTCTCACGCGTTGGTTCGGTTGCGCGCTTTTTGTCGGTCTCTTATACGACTCCGAGATTCGTTGCCCACTCCACCTTTCTGCGCTTTTGACCTGGGGAAAATTAGTACATCTCCGCTGTTTATTCCCGGCTCCTTGCGCCTCCACCTCTCCCTCCCTCGGCCCTTCGTTTTCGGCTCAGGCCGATATTCATTAAGTCGTTCGCCGCAAGCCCCGGGATTTCATTTTCGTAAAAATCACGCGCCTGAATCTTACCGTGGATGCTTAAAAAAGACCGACCGTTGATTATCGCAGCCTCGAGTGTAATTAAGTTTAGATTATATAAATAAAATGAATCGGTATTCAACTGTTACTCATAAGAATCATTAGGGACTATACAGCAGTAAAAAGAATATCTAATTAAAAATCGACACAAAAAAATAAACTTAATTAAAACGTAATTAACGGTTAATCTATAAAATACATTCTAATACATTTCACTTACGTTCTTCTCGCCATGACTTTTCTTCGACAAATTAATGAAAAAAAAAATATCCTTATAATAAGAAGCAAAGCAGTTTATTACCGCCATTACGGTAAAACACAATTTATCTCAATAGCTAATAACAAGCTCCAACACCTGGAGACATCGAATTTGAAAATTTATCACCCGGCAGTATCATCGTGCGCACAGGCGCGATTGCAAAAAAATTGTCGCCGATAAAATTCTGAAAACATAGCCAGGGTAAGAACGGACCCGATTCGCCGTATATCTTTCAAGGAAAGCGCATTTTCAGCGGCGCTTTCAACCGATTTCGCGCCGTGGCGCGCGCATACCGCCCGAGCTTTAATCCCGAGGCGCGAGTGTTTCAAAAACAAAATCCTCACGAGCTCGATCGGCCGGCCGTGTTGAAACATCTGAAAACTCCGTTTTATCAGCGCTAAACGATTTTTCCAGCGGTGTCCGGGGTATACCAACAAGGTTATACGCGCTGGGCGCGTTCGCCTTGTCCGGGTAATGCGAGGAATCTTGCTATACTCGATTTCTAATAAACATAAATCAAGAGCCGCGAGCGAGAGCGCAGCGCGCAAAAAAAAGAAGCACCGCGCATGCGCGCGTCTTAGTGCGGAGGGGAGGGGGAGGAGGGATTAGGGGGAAAGGGGAGGCCAGAGAAAGAAGGAGTAGGGGGAGGGCCTCCCGTTTTTCTTGTGGCCATAGAGGGGGCTCGGGGGGTATTATACGCGCCGGTTTCGGCGGTAATGGGAACTGACAAATATATGGGCCTGGCCGAACGCGCCCCGAAATTGCTAAGCTCCTTCTGCTGTTTTAGGCTGAATAGCCTCGCTAAGAGGCCCTTGTAACTTTTAATTGCCTATACGTGTAAGTCTGTGTACGTGTGTGCATTTGCGTTTACATGTGTACGTCTGTGTACGTGTGTGCATTTGCGTGTACATGTGTACGTCTGTGTACGTGTGCGTGTACGTACCGTGAACGTGTGAACGTGTATGTATCCGTCCGTGTGTGTGTGTGAATGTACACGTGTGCGTGTACGTCTGTTGTGCATGTACGTGTGTACATCGGCGCGTGTGTGGGTGAGGGAGTCACGGACCTCATCTCTTTTTTTATACATTCTCGCTTTTGGTCGCTTGTTTGCTCAAGGGATGCGCCGCGAGCGCAACGGCGGCACGATTTCGCAATGGCATTTAAATCTGATTTGCGAAATGATTTAGGATTTTGCTATGAATTTAAATTGAATGAATGTTTCTCTTTTTTTTTTTAGATCTTAAATTTTATTACGCAAGTCGGTCGGTTGGATAAAGTTTCTTGTCGTTGGGTGGTATAATTAAAATTTTAGTTTTATATCCGCTTCAAAAGTGGATAATTTCTCTCCCCGCGCTCGAGGATGTAACTCTCGGCGTTTAAGTAGGTAGTCCGTGAATTTTATCGAAGATACCATGCATTTATTACAAATGAAATCGCAGCTACTTTGTTAATATTTACTATGAAGATACAAAGTTTTTATTACGTGCACCATGGGATTTTGCTAAATTGATGGTACATTTTATAGGAAGGGATATATATATATATAAGCACGGGTATATATACCCTAACCTACCTGTTACCGTTTCTAATCAAGCCCTTCCCGTAATTTACTTAAAAACTTTATTGCGCATGATTAAATTATGCATCGCGAAGTATTCCCGCGCGAGATAAATTATCGAGATCGAAACTAAATCGGTATACCCGCGGAGAGGCCTAATCGCCTTTTTTCCAGTTCTCTCGGCTAAAAAACAGCGTGGCCAATGGAGCTCAACGTTAAATTAGAGAAGCCCTATAGACTTTACCAATATCCATCAAAATCTTTCGCAGAATATTTCGTCGAATTTACGATGGGGTTCGAGGAGGAAAAATCGCACGAGCCGGTGCGGGCACTCGATTACTTGCTAAAATTCAGGTTTAATAAACATGTAATATCGACCAATGATGTACTAGTTGGCTGCATGCGATGGATTTTTCCTCAACATAAAAAAAAAAAAAAAAAAATTCTCCGCGAAAATTAATAAATCCCCGCGACGGCGCAGGATTAATGATTCGGTAAACGCAATAAGTAGATCTCGTCGATACTCACCTTCGCAAAGCGCAGGTAACCCTCTTCCCCCCTCCCTGTGAGAAATGAAGAACTCGCGTCGTTTTCTTGTAATTGCGGGGGGCAATAATTTTCCGCCGCGAGTAAATAAGACGAAGCGACACGCCGTAAAGCGTCCGACTTTATTTAGCTGTCTATAAATCACCCCCGCGCGCGAATAATTTATGCCCCCTATTTATAAACCGAATATCAACATTATCAGCGCGAAACACGAGCGTAGCGGAGGCTAAACATCGCCTCGCCGGGGTTTGAAATACACGCGAAGCGCACTGGAATACTAATAGTAATAATAATAATAGTGATAATCATAATAATAATAAAAATCATGAAAGAAAAAACATAGGAAGAGAAGGAACGGGTCTCGGAGAGGGTAAAAGGAGAAACGCGCGTAACGCAGTCGAACGCGCGCACCGTGCATTCATAAATTGATTCCCCCCTCCCTCCTTCCTCAGCCTCGCATCGCGCGCCTCCGGCAGTCGGGCGTGGGTTCCGCGAAGCCATTCCGTGCTAATAAGCCCAGCTCGAAAATTGCGCCTCGATAATTAAAACAGAGTAAAAAGCGCCGTTTCCGCCGCTCGCTTTTTCTGTCGCCCGGGAGAGCGCAAAGCGCGCGGCTTTTCTCTTAAAGCGCCGGTTCTTATTATTGTTCGCAGCGCGTGCGCATGCGCATCGTCCTTTACCGCGAGCTTGCCCGCTCGCGGGTTATTGGTTTAACTGAGGTGATATATTTTTAAGGGTACGCGGAAGCTACGGTCCCTCGTGGTGAGGATAATCTGCACGATGTACGGCTGTTATTGCTCGTCTGGTTCCCATGGGAGTGAGTGTGCGGGAATTGCCATTTTTACGCGGAAAAATTTTATTGTTTTGCTTAAAGCGTGAAGCGTTAAACTTTTATTTGCGAGATAAAAAAATTCATTTAGTATATAATTTAGTCGGCGGTGGCAGGTCAGTTTCTATGTCTTCTAATATGATTTACCTGGAACTTGGATGTGGTCACTTTGCCCACGAAACTGAGCGATCGGTAGAGCACGCGACTGGGCTTACTTTCCGTTGGAGTTTATCTATAGAGGATTAATAAATGAAGATCGTTTTAAATCGTCTTAAAAGATTTCCAAAGGATTTCCAGGGATTTCCAACGATTTCCAAAGATTCAGAGATTTCCAGGGATTTCTAAGGATTTCCAGGGATTTCTACAGATTTTCAAAGATTTCCAGGGATTTTTAAAGATTTCCAAAATTTTCCAGGGATTTCCTGGTATTTCTTAGGATTTCTAAAGATTTCCATGGATTTTTAGGGATTTCCAGTTATATTCGGGAATTTTCAAAGATTTAGAATCTCTGGAAATCTTTGAAAATCTTTGGAAATCTTTGGAAATCTTTGGAAATCTTTGGAAATCTTTGAAAATCTCTGGGAATTTTTGGAAATCTTTGGAAATCTCTTGAAATCCCTCAAAATCCCTGGAAATCTTTCGAAATCGGATTTCCAATGATTTCCAGAGATTTCCAAGGATTTCTAAAGATTCCAGATTCCAAAACGCAGATTTCTCGAAGTGCGCAGCCCCTCGGTTAGCGCTTAATCCCCAATGATCTACAATTGTTTAATTTTCATCATTAAATTCTTGAAAGATTCTTTAATTTTCATCCTTAAATGATGCACAACTGTATACTGCTGGTCATCAAAATCCCTCGCATTATCACCGAACCCTCACGGAAAAAAAAACGAGGAAGTAATCCAAGTGATACACGAGATCCGCCGAAGCGCGTTTCCGGCAATCTCGTGGTTCCCCGCCACAAAAAAAAGGCCGAGCCTCCACGATGTAAGTCAGAGCTCGCGACGGCTCGAGCGGAATCGGAGAGGATCGGCCGATCCGATAAAAAAAAAGAAAAAGAAGAATCTCCCCCTCTCCCCCATTCACGGTTATTATATCCGCTAATAAATGTAGTATATCTCGGTGATTATCCGCTAAGTATAGGGTGCTCCCTCCTTGGCGGTCCGCTCGGCGCGCATGCGCGACGACTGCCTCTTCTCCCGGCCGTAACTCACGCCGGGCTCGCAGTTAAAGTGGATAAATCAAAATTCACTGCGCCCGGCGCGTGCGCATGCGCGGGGGTTGAAAAATGCGCGAGCGCGCGAAAGGGTTGGCGACGGAAATTGGCGGCTCCGTGGCCGGAATTTATCGCCGGGCCCTGACCGCAGCTGCGCCTCGCGTATCACCTGAAAACCCTAGTTACCTTGCTCCGTTGTTGCCCGCAGCGCTGCGGGAAGTCTACCTCCTTTTTTTTTATCTTCGACCGTTTACGACCCTCCGTCGTGGTGTACTCCACGAGGATCTCCTAATTAGCGTCCCGAGCCGGACGAATATTTACCCTGGGCGTAACTAGAACCTCTTCACCTGAACTTTCTCAAATATTTCAAAGAGAAACATATGTGTACGTGTCTACTAGACGATACTGGATTTAATGAGAAGTCAATAATGTTTGGATGGAAATATTCATTCGTTGCAGTATATCATGGTTTGCTGACTGGACCAAACATTGTTGGATCCTTATTAAAATTTAGCGGTCAAGCAAGTTATTCCCAGCTTTTTTCATATTAAACGGTTTAAGAATTTCTTAGTATCGGAATAGCTGCATCGTGCTTGCCTTGCAATTCCGATCATTTTGTTCTCCCATATAAATCTGTGTGACGTATACATTCGCTAATTTTTGTCATTTTTGGTGACTATAGTGACGAGATTTTCCAAGAAGAAAAGTACTTTCATGATATTTTCCCGGAAAAGTACTTTTCGTGAGATTTTTCAGGAGAATAAAGTACTTTTCGGTTTACAAATATTTTTCAATTGACACGTCAATTTCAAATGCCGTGTCGTGTCTTTATTTGCACATGCTTAAATTATAAAATAATGTAGATCCTTTTTTTCAAACCTGAAGTGCACCAGTTTCGGCGATACGATACATACACCTCATACCAAGAAAAATAATCGTCCTTCTTTTGCACACCTCGCATAAAATGCGTTCCACAAAATGGTTAACATAATAAAGGCAGCTAATCTAGGAACCGGCATCCTCGCGCAAATTAACATTTATAAAAATGCATCTGCAGAAAGGCGCTACCTTCCGCCACGGCATCGCTTACATTCAATTATTAAACAAAAGATCGCAATCAATGCAAATAGAAGGTCCGCTGGCAATTTCGCGCGCAAGTACACTCGGTGCACGTCGTGACTCTCTAACAGCTCCGGGGAAAGAGAGAAGTGTATGTGTGAAAAAGGCCGAAGGCTCCGCTCGCCTCGCCGAGGTGCTGAAAGAATAACGAGACGGACAGGTGAACAACCCGGGCGCGCACTCGCGCATCTGTTCCTTACTTCGCGGCGCAAAGACATGATTTAAGCAAGCAGCTGGGATGCTGACTACCTCCGACGGCTCATTATCCCATTGCGCTCCCCACCCCCTCCTCCCTCTGCTACTTCTTTTTTTTTCTCTCTACCGTCGACCGCTCAATCATCCCACCGGACTCTAAGTGACTCGCGCGTAATCGTACCCCGCGACAATTACGTTTTGTTTTGCCTCGCGAGGAGGAGCAGTCGAGTGGGAGTTAATCGAGAGTCAACATTGCGCGTAATAAAGTTTTCGAGCAAAGCGAAGGGAGCTGGGCGCGAGATAGACCGCGGAAAAAGAGGAGCAAAAGACGCGCAATCGCGATATCCCATCTACGCGGTGTACACGCGTAATTTACTTAAATTAAAATTATAGCTTCTTACAGCGAGTAGGGCCGCTTTTTACCGACGCCCCGCAGAATGACGCTGTATATATGCCGCTCTACCTTTGCCCATAATGTGCGTCTGGTTATGCGCGAGTAATTTTTTCCCCGCATCGCCCAGGAAAACGGAGAAAATCTCAGGCCTATTTGTACTTTTCCGACTTTCCGTTAAACTTCTACACTGTATATTCCTGAAAAGGTACTTTCCGTCAGATTTTCCAGGAAATATTATTTTTCGTGGGATTTTCCACGAAAAAAAGAACTTTTGTGAGATTTTCCAAGTACTTTTCGTGAGACTTTTCCAAGAAAGGTACTTTTCGTGACATTTCCCAAGAAAAGTACTTTTCGTGACATCTCCCAAGAAAAGTACTTTTCGTGACATCTCCCAAGAAAAGTACTTTCCGTGAGATTTTTCAGAAGAAGTAACCTTCGTGGGATTGTGCAAAAGTAAATTTTTGTGGGATTTCCCAGGGGAGAAGTACTTTTCGCGAGATTTTCTAGGAAAAAATACTTTTCGTGGGATTTCCCAGAAGTACTTTTCGCGAGATTTTCCAGGAAAAAATACTTTTCGTGGGTTTCCCAAGAGAAGTACTTTTTGCGAGATTTACCAGGAAAAAATACTTTTCATGGGATTTACCAGGAAAAAATACTTTTCATGGGATTTCCCAAGAGAAGGACTTTCTTCGTGAGATTTGTGAGGAAAAAAATACTTTTTTTAAGATTTTTAAAAATAGCTCTGCGCATCTCTGGCAGGCTCCTTAACGTCGATAATAATTTTTCTATTATTAATGCGCTGCCTGGTGCTTTTTAATTGCCAAGGGGGGAAAAACGAACGACCGCGCCTATCCCGCGCTCGTTAAATCTACTAATTCAATATACTTTAAAATTAATCGTACAATTTATAACGCACGTCGCGAGTACCGTTGCATTTTTTAAATCTGCTCAAAAGAAAACAAAAAACAGGAGTACAGCCATTAAACCATGTAAATAATCCTTCCGCACCGCCCTTAAAAAAAAAAGCAGATATTCTCAATCATAATAATCGTAGCGAGCGATTGCGTTGAAAAAGAGGGGGGAGCGGTTGATAAAAAAAGGATCTAACGGAGCAGTGAGGCTTATCGGCATCGCCGGGAAAAAAATCAATTTCGCATTTCCCTATCATCGGGCCGTGCGCGCGCGAGCATTGCTATCAATCACGGGGCTTTCGAGATCTCGCTCGGGCCCCGTCTCGCTTCGTGTGTTCCACATAGTTCGGTCTCGTGAGCCTCTCCTCCCTTTCCCCCTACCACCCGTCCTCCTTATACTTTGCTCCGCGGATATTGCTCGCTCGGAGGCTGATCTCCATTGCCGTGGCTCGGCGCGTCTTTTTTCCTCGTCGTTGCATCGCGTGTCGTGTCTACACGAGGGGGAAGGGGAGCGAGGCGGAATGATAGTTTTGCCGCGCGGAAGACCGAGCGATTCCCGGCTGCGCGATTCCGCACGCTTTGATAAATCGAACGGGGTAATCTTGTTCAGGCGAACGCTGAACTGATTTCAGGCGCATTTGTTGTGATCGAAGTGTAGATATATCTATTTTGATGAAAATTATGAGTCAAGCATAGATTAACGGGATTCCTGTAATAAAAAGAATATTGTCTGACTATTAAAAGTCCTGCGACAATAGTTGATCATAAAAAATCTGGCGACATTATGACTGTAAAAAGTCTGACGACAGTATGACCATTACAAGTTCGGCAATTGTCGATCAATAAAGTCTTACAATAGTCGAGTATTAAGTCTGGGATAGTTTGTCCATAAAGTCTTGTGATAGTGTGATCATTAAAATTCTCCGATAGTCTGGCTGTGCAATAAATAATGAAGCTCTACTATTGAATTTGCAACGTTTGGAAAACGATAAAACTAGATTAGAAAATAAAGAGAAAGTTTTAGTTATTGGTATGTTCTCTAAATTGTTCAGTAACATTTCAATATTTAATAATTTCAATTATCTATTTCAGCGAAAGTTGATAAAGCGTGTTTTAACAAGCAGTGAAAGTGAGCAGAAAACTATTCAAAGTGCGTGATACATATACAATAACGAAATTGAATTTTCATCAATATTAATGTCGACATTTTTTTGTGTCTTTATTTATATAATTTATAACTTAAAAACATTGAATAACTTTGTTAATATAAGATAGATCTGATTTATTATCCGAGCTTTTTTTTCTTCGTAACCGAATTGCTTGTTCATTGAAGCGTTAAAGCTCGAAGGTATATGGACACGTTGTCGACTTCTGTTTTATTACTGCGATGCCATAACTATGCAACTTGAAACTTCCATCCAACAATGCATATAAATCACGATTTAGAATTTTTGTTACAGTTACGTTGTTCCTGCTCTGGTCGCGTATTAAATTTATCATTCGAAAATATTTTTTAATAAGCGTTGTTTTACATTCTGTACACTTTTTTTCGCTTTTATTCATCAAGCTTCAAATCTCATTAAACTGTGGAACATAATTAAAGCTTAATAACCCTACTAGCTATAGCCTGACAAATTATCAGCCATATTTGACCTAATTAATAGTCATTAAAAACTTGTAAGAAAATTATTAATAAAAAATTTGTAATGAATTATCCATCAGTAATAAATAAATGTAATATTTTCCTTTATACATTACATATTAAATATAATATTTCTTTTCGAACACGCCAGACACCGTGAAAACTCTTGTTGACAAGGCAACGCTAGATTCGAACGCGAGAAAGGCAAATAGCAACTAGACAAGATAAACATATTTATATAACAAACTCAATCGGATTTTTGAGAAACGTAACGATAAGCTCGTGGTCTTTTTTATAAATTTTAATAGACCTCCGAATGTTTATCATTGTAATAACGTTTCAGGCGGGCACGATTTTCCGACTTTCGCGAATTATCAATTATCTCCCGTGTCCACGGCGCACAAAGCCCACGGACTTTCTATGTGCACAACGCCGAGGCCCAGGGAGTTAACAGTAAACGGCGATTATCAGCTGGGTATCCGCGTCGCCGTTTTTTGTTCCATCGACTCGCGCTCGCGCGCTGCCCGCGAACCCCGAGGAATAATTTCAGTTATCTAAGCATCGGGAAAAAAATGGATAGACGCCGAGAGCCGAAGGTTATCACTTTTGCATTCGTAACGGTTTTTAAATCCCGCGCGCCGCGAAGCTCATAACCGCGGACGTCGACGGCTTTGCGCCTGCGCGAAGTTACGAGCGCCACCGGCTATACCGTCCGCGAGGATATATATTGCCGATGTCGATCGCGATGCGAGCGAAGAAAGAAAAGGGTGACGGGGGGAGGGGGGCGCAGTCGAGCGCGTTCGACACCTGCGAAAATGCGGGAGAGTGTCGCCTGCGGAAGCCGACGCGACGGTCGGAATTAGCCGAGCGGAAATTCAGCGAGTACCGGCGGCGATTGCGCGAGCGTGTGCAGCATTGCCCCGAGTCGCTTTGAAACGGAAGCATGACTTTTTTTGGCGGTCTTGCTATTGTATCGCGGTGATTTATGTTGGTTTAATGGGTTCGTGCTGTACGGCGGAATTTTGGTTGGATTGAATGTGCGCATGATAATGTTTTTGTACCGCCTTTAATTTAATTTTATTTGCCAGGAAAAGTAATATATAATCAAATATATATATATCGCGATCAAATACGTCGCGAGTTCAAGGAATAAAAGTACTTGTCGTGGTGTCATCCATGAAAAAGAGTACTTTTTCAGAAGAAGTATTTTACGTGGGATTTTCCAGGAAAAGTACTCCGCTAGATTTTCCAGGAAAAGTACTTTCCGCTAGATTTTCCAGGAAAAGTACTTTTCGTTAAATTTTCCAGGAAAAAGAATTTATCGTAAGATTTTCCACGACGAAAAGTACTTTTCGTGAGATGTATCACGAAAAAAGTACTTTCCGTGAAATTTTCCAAAAAGAACTTTGGCAAATTTTAAGAAGAGTACTTTTCGTGAATAGACTTTTCTAAAAAAAGTACTGTTCGTGAGATTTTCCAGGAAAAAAGTACTTTTCTTTTCATTTTAGTAAACTCATGAAGCGTATTTTTTTTTTAATAATATCGCGGGATTTGTTTATCTTCAAGGAAATCGATAAAGTGTGATTTTTTTACTGCAGCTTGGTGAAATTTGCTAATCTCGATTGAATGCATAATGCGAAAAATAATTAAGTGGGTAAAAATGGAAAGATATGATTTAAGGAGTCCTGTAATTTTCAGATAATAAAAAGGGAAGTAAATAGTTTCAATAATCTCTTGCACTTAATTATAATTACACTTCATCCAGATTAATTTACTGATAATTAACCTATAACTATCGTAAAATCTTTAATTCTCTCCGAGTTTAATAAAATTTTCTTCTGATGAAAAACGATGGAAGTAGGCCAAAGGAAACAACAAAAAACCTGTGATTATAATTGAAATAAATAATCGAAATATCCGATTAATAATTCACGGTAAGATAGAGACTCGCGGGAAAACAGCGGAAAGCGTGCACAGCACCTGGTCTGACTTTTTGCTCCTGCCTTTTTACATACGACGATTTACGAGTCGACCTGGGAAAATAAACGGCTCCCGGTAATTTGCGCCGAATTCCAGCCTCGCTCATTCTGCGAAATTGGAAAATTGGCGCGGCAGTTAAAAACCCAGCCAAGTCGTTAACGCGATTATTAATACAGTGTTTAGATCGTGCATTTTTTTTATTTTTTTGTAAATTTGAAGTTTCTTTTGTTACCAGCCAGAAAACGTAGACTGTTTGTTTGCTGAAGTAAAGTCTCGTTAATGTGAGTAAATAAGAGATTATTATTATGGAGTGCAGGAAATTCGGTCTACTGAGCAGGAGTCCGAGGGCGTGTAATCAATTTATCAAATGCATTTCTGCCTTTATTGATATGAAAATTGTTTACTTAATAAAAACGAAATTACATTTAGCCTTTAGTAATCTTATTTATTTAATTACATAAAAAAATAAATTGTACCTAGCATGAAAATATAATTATATTAAAAAAAAAGAAGAAGTCTGTGTGTACGAGGCAGTCTAGAACAGCTATGCAAATATGATTCAGTAGTTAAATCTGCAATTGCTTCCAGGGTCCGAAACATGCACAAGCAAAAAAAAAGGTCGCAAAGGTGACGATAAAAAAAAAGTAAGGCTACGTCCGAAAGTATAAAGATCCGAGCGTAAACATATCGGCGACACATCGTTCGCGTCGTAAAACTTTAAGCCGATACTAAAGCGATGAAAAAGGCGGCTTTAAAAAAATTCAGTTGGCCAGCTTCGCGGAATCCCTTATCACCATAAAAGCGAAATTATTCGTACCCTCGTAAGGCCCGTAATAACGTGGAGACAACTGGTTCAGCCGAGCGCTCTTCGCGTGTATAAATCACCTCATCGATAATTCATTTCCGAAAAATTCTCGGCGGCCGCCGTGCGAAATTGCTTTTTATTTACGACTGGCGATGGCAAAAAGCGGCCGAGGGAGGGGGAAGGGGGGGGGAGGAGGTGAGGGTGAGGGGCAAGAGTGACGACGAGTAGACGAGCTGTCCACCTGAGGCACGGCGCACTTCTCCCGCATGCAAAGCGGGCCCCACGGTGATTTATACGCTCGCGAGAGTCCACGACCCCACCCGGCCAAATTGTCTATTACCCGATCGGAAAGTTTGCGGCGGGGCCCCGCTGAAAATAAATCACCCGGCGATTTTTCGGCGGTGCACGCCCGTGAGCGCGTAATGAATTCTCGGATGCCTCGCCGTTTAGCGCTCGCGGGCACGGCCTCGGGTCATGCGGAGAGACGCTCTCGCTTCGGAATATATCACCTTCTGAATAAAATATCTGCGAGCTATTTTTCAAGATAATTTCCGAATTATGTATGTACATCTACATTGAATAAATAAATTACTTTTTTTACGAGTTGCATTTTGTTTATTTAGTTAAATTTTTACTGGCGTTTAGAACACAACTAATCCAGCCGGAACACTAACTCAGAGGGATATAGTCAAGATTCCTTTACTATTGCAACCATGAAATTATCTTTTATCTTATTACCACATATTTTATCTTATTATCTTAACCTACCATGGCAATGGTTACCAGTCGGCTACTATATTCTAAACTAATAACTTACCAATTTCTATGGTAAACATCAAAGTCCTTATAGATAACTTAATGAATACAAAGATAAAGATCAAAGTATTTGCAAGAGTTCTTTCAAAATATAATGTGGGTTTAGTGGGGTTACGTCACCTACTATTATTTAAAAAACAAAAAGAAATACTTAAAAAAATAATTGTCGTGTAACAAATGTTCAGAATACTAAACAAAATAACCGAAGTAGGCGCGTATACTGTTGTAACACTCCAGCAATACATTATGAACAAAAAATGCAAAAATGAGTATCCGGCAATTATTAAAAAGTAATCGAAAGAATCGGCTACCAGGATGAAAGTGTACACAGTGCCCAGCGTTTTTCCTCTGTTTTTTCTAAAATCATTTCCCCATTCATCATCAATCAATCCCATATGCGCCGCAATAATTAACAAACTTTCTAAAGAAGAGCATAAAGCTACGCGGTAACTGTTTTTCCTTTGTAATTACAGCGGACGGTTACTGCACGCAAGTGTAACCATTTTTTTTTCTTCTCTTAAAAATTCATAGTTTCTCTCTTGACTTTAGTTTCGAGCGATAGAAAACGAAACGCTCGCCGAGCGCTTACGCACTTGCAGCCGCCGAGAGTCTGCGCAGACTTTATTGCTCGGTCTAAAAAGATCTTACCGACTCGGCCAGAGGTGGAATAGGGAGAAAAAAAAGTCGACTGAAAAAATAATCACCAGAAACAACCGATAATTTATGGTTTTCCAATAGGAGTTTCGATATAGCGAGCCCGCCCACTAAGAAATGGGATGTAAAAATGTTACACACTGTTGCGGTTCTAGGCGCGCGCTTAACCCCGCTGTATAAATCCCTTAAATCACTTCCTTTTTCAAAGCACACATGACCCACTGTCAATTTTTATGAGATATTTTAACGGCCCTAAAAAATAAACAACCCACTGTTTGCTCGCTTACGCACATCTAATTATACGTCTAAGAAAGGAGGGGGAGGCGGACGAAAAAAAATTGACACACAAGCCGATCGGTCCAGTGGTACGAGCAAAACAGATAGAAACGTATGTATATTTTATCAAAGGCGTAGTAAGATTATGTTAAAGATTTCGTGAGACGTTCAACGATGAAAAGTACTTTTCGTGAGACGTTCAACGATGAAAAGTACTTTTCGTGAGACCTTCAACGATGAAAAGTACTTTTCATGAGACATTCAACGATGAAAAATACTTTTCGTGAGACGTTCAACGAAGAAAAGTACTTTTCGTGAGACGTTCAACGAAGAAAAGTACTTTTCGTGAGACGTTCAACGAAGAAAAGTACTTTTCGTGGGATGTTCAACGAAGAAAAGTACTTTTTGCAAGATATCCAATGAAGAAAAGTACTTTTCGGGCGAATTTCCACGATAACGATTACATTTCGAGAGATGTACTATGAAAAAGTACTTTTCGTGAGATTTTCCTCGAAAAGTACTTTTCATGAAATACACCATAAAGAAAAGTAATTTTGTTCATATATTTTTGTGAGATTTTCCAGGAAAATGTATTTTTTGTGACGTTTTCCAGGAAAAAGCATGACACACATGACCCAGTGTCATTTTTTAACAACACTAAAATATAAGCAGTCCACTTTTACTCTGTTTGCTCGCTTACATTCGGCAAATTATACGGTCATGAAAAGAGATGTGGATGGGAGGAAAAAATGGACACACAAGTCGATCGGTCTGGTGGTGCGAGTAAAACGGATGGTAACGCATCTAGATTTTATTAAAGGCGCAGTAAGATTTTATTAAAGATAAGCAAAAGACGCGGACGAACGCATAAATGACGGAATTGATCGAACGAAAGAGGTGGATTTCCCGAGAAGCAGTAAAAAGTTACGGTTGGTCATGAATGTCCCGACGCTTCTTTGCGATGCAAGCCTCGCAGCCGGGATTGGGGAGACTTCAATGCCCGCAATGATACCCTCCCCTCGTCGTAGCAAGTCGTAGAGCGATATGATGCCAGGCCGAGATTTTTCAATTTCTGCGAAGCTCCTCCGCTGCCACGGCGGGATTCCTTCGCGCAAATCGTTTATAGCTTTTGTCGTGAAGCCAAATCGTTTACTTGTAACTTGGTAGGAATTTATCAGGGAGGCTGCCAGTACTGCATAATTGGATAATGAAAATTTTTTATTCTATTTTAAAGGATTACTTTATTGCCTTCTGTTTGTTATTCCTCTGGAGATTTCCACGCTGAAAGGAAAGATTATGAATGTTTACGAAGTTTTTCTTTTTAACGGAACTTTTAGCGCAAGTTTCTTCAGAAATACGTGCTCTAATTCAATGAATAAATACATAGATATGATAAAAAAAATTTTAATTAAACGAATATGGAAAAAGTTAGTTCCCTTTCTAGGAAATTTCTTGAATTGCAGCAGCATTTCTTGGAATTCCGTGTATCAATCGATAAATTGTGAATGAAGATGAATAAATTGTATGCATTTTTAAATTTTTTATTGAAAAACAAATGAAAGTATTGCTATTCATGTTTTTCTAAATGCATTTTTTCCCAAACACATAAAAGTGCAGTTTTTTCTTACTTTTTCCCTAAATGCATAACAATGCCCTTTTACATTTTTTCATCAATCGCGCATAAAATTATATATAAATCAAAATTAAAATAAAACTGTTACAACAGTTTTTTAAGGAGACGTATCCGATCTAAATGATCGGTGGCATCGATCTACTTAATCTAGAAAGTATAACGGACTTACCATACTAAAATCTCTCAGCAGTTCGCCGAAGAAGTGCATCATACCACCGTAAAAGGCAGATCCACGAAATAATGCAAACCGAACGTGATCGCCGAGGCGAAATCGATTGACCGCCGTAAAACCTGTCGCGATCCATCCAACTTTTCAGCACGCTCGAAGCCTCGCGGACGCTGCGCATTAGCATACGAGAAATAAAAAAGTGCAGCACGTATGATTCATGAAAAAAATTTGTTTTTCAACCCGTACCGCGGGATATATGCCCCCGTGGCGATGCGCTTGCCTCGCCCGTCCTGGATTTAATGACCTATAACTCGCTGAAGGGGTCACGAGCGAACCGAGTCCACTCTCGTCTGCGATTCGTGTACTTATATATGTATGCGGGCTCCGGCGAGTCCGTGAGAAAACGGGAAACGCCGATCGCTCGGTCTTTTCCGTTTTTGCGCCAGCCGCGCGCAGCCTCGTCGATTTTAACGAGCTCGCTTATATGAATGGACCTTTTTCGCGCGTTCGTCCGACTCGCGTATACGCGAAATGTCGGATAAAGTAGCGATGGAATTTTTTCTCGAAAATTCAATTTTTATTTATATTTATTTACTTATTTTATTCTTCGTTCTACTCGACTGCTTCGCTACTTTAATGATTTACGCACAACCCATTGTATTTTATTGAAAAGTTTACTAACATTTTTTTCTGCGTTTCTTGTTTCAGGTAAGTTAATAACAACACCTTCAGCTGATGCAACGTCTAAACTGGGAGAATAATCAGTTGAGTAAGCGAATACGTTTAGAAATTTTTTAAACTTTTTTTTTCAAACTTTACTTTGTTTTATACTCTACGTGGAAATAGTTACACTCTCTAAACGAAATATTTTTAATTTTTAGAATAGTTTAATTAATTATGGTATACCAACAAAATGTTACTAGTGATAGTGGTGATAGTTAATTTTATGTGTAAGAAAATGTTTTTATTTTGGAAATTAATACTTGGATGTGATACAAGTAGTTACCTGCAATAATGAACTACTGAATTCAAATTTTTAATTCATTATTTTTCCATTGAAAATATAAGGTCGTTTTAATTAAAAGTGATATTTAGTATATTGAACATGTATCTATAATTGAGGCGCGATATGAGCGCGGAATTTCCCAAGCGTTAAAAATCCCGAGCCGCGCGCGAGAATAAAACTACACGATACCACAAAGCGGCCAAAGCATATAATAATAAAAAGAGCCGAGCCGAAAAAAAATGCGGTGGAGGCCTATACACGAGCTGTGGAGAGCCCGTAGAGCCGCGTGACAATAAAAGGCAAAGGGAGAGGGAGGGAGGAAGACAAAAAAATGGTATAGGTGGACTCCTCTCCTCGCTCCTTGGTTTTATATAAAAAGAAAAAAAATGTCGAGAAAGCGCGGAAACACTTCGATTGTAGATGAAGCGAGATAAAGGCGGGGAAGGTGGTGGCGGTTGGAAAAAGGTCGTTAAAGGCGAGGAGGCTTGCAGCGGCGCGGGTATGCCTTCGTCGAGCGATCGACGCTCCCGCCGACTTCTTTGGATTCTTTCGGATCGTAACGCCGCGTGCGGTTTACCCATTCGGTTGTTGATCTCGTTACGTCCCGAGCCGCGGCGAGAGCAAGAAGATCCCCCGCGCCACCCGTAGTGGTATAGAGAACGTTCGCGGCGCGCCGCGCTGCAAAAGGCGGCAAAAGTGGATCGCGCCGGACTATTTCGATTCCGGTTGTTTGCACCCAACGGCTGCTCTCTCTACTGCCTACTGGGCTTTCGCGAATTTTACGCCGGTAAGTGGGAGGTATAAATATCTCGTGCTTGTTATTGCTTCGAGCGTCGAGCTTCGAGAGTGCTGCAGGCGTCTTTTAATGGAATTAAATAAATGAAAATCCTGTAGCACGGAAACACTAAGGAATAAATGTAGCTGAATCTATATGTTCGATAATTAGGTATTTTTAATTTAACAACGCGTACATCAGTGATGTAAAAAGACGAGGAGCTGCGCACTTCGAGAAATCTTCGTTTTGGAATCTTTGGAATCTTTAGAAATCTTTGGAAATCTTTGGAAATCCCTGAAAATCTTTGGAAATCTTTGAAAATCTTTGAAAATCTTTAGAAATCTTTAGAAATCATTGGAAATCCGAGATTTTGAAAGATTTCCAGGGATTTTCAGGAATTTCAAGAGAATTCCAAAGATTTCCAAAGATTCCCAGAGTTTTAGAAATCCCAGAAAATTCCAAGAAATTCCAAGAAATTCCAGAAAATTCCAGGAAATTCCAAGAAATTCCAAGAAATTCCAGGAAATTCCAAGAAATTCCAGGAAATTCCAGGAAATTCTAGGAAATTAAAGCTAAGATTTTAAAATGCTTGGTTCTTATGAGCTTCAAGAAACTACTACATAAATATCCAAAGAAAAAATTAACCCGATAGCGAAATTCTTGGGTTTTCTGGACGCAAAGGGTTGCGCACAATTCTACGAAAAAACCTAGAACAAGCGCTGTTCAATTAAAAAACGAGCTCGCACCACAAACATCATCAATATACCTACAGCCAACAACTTTTTCCATCAAAGTATTATATCCTACCAGTGATGCTTATACAAGCACTATCGGCAATATTTTTGCACTCGTACAATTGAATCCGGGCAATTGCATGTTCAAGCCGCACAGAATAAGCGCAAAGCGACTGGATCGATTTTCTCGGCTCGCTCACGGATGGCCTAGGGAATATCGTCCGGGAGCTATGGCCAGATCTTACTCCCCTTTCCCTCCTCCCTTTCGCCGCCTCGTATAAATCCGATCGCGACGCGCCGCCGATGATTTCGAGGCGCGCTTCAATTAGGACTTTCCGCGAATGCTGCCGAGACCGCGAAGGAATCCGTATGCACGCACCGCCGAGCAAAAAGGGCCGCTTGAAGAATTTATACGGCTCGCGAGCGCGAGTGTTCGCTAGTATTGCGATTGAAAAAAAAGCAAACCGCTCATTTTTGCTCATGATTTCAATCGGAGGGATGCTTTTCTGTCGGATAAGCTTAATTGAAGGATGAAAAAGAGAAAATGATCATGTGAGCGTTTGAATATTATTTGTCCCGACAATGCTCAATTGAACGATCTTCAATGAAGATTAATTGCTCCAATCTGATTGATCTTCCTTTGTCTTGACAATGAATCTTCGATACTGACCAGCATTCAATTGTGTTTAATATGCAGGGCTTTCAAGGACTTCTACGTTACAAGATGTGAAGCTAAATTTGTGTCTGTTGGGTCGATAAATTGTGGATTTTGTTTTATTCGAAATATCATCTACCGAAGATTCCATCCAAACAGATTTGGGAAACTGCAAACGATGGGATCTTAATTTTGTGGTTAAATGGTTCAATGGTCTTTCTGATTCCAAACAAGTTAAAGGTGGTAAATATATAATTTATCCCTAAAAATTTTCTTGAATAAATGGTCACCTTCCCCCTACCCCCGACATTTTCCTTGGAAAAAATTTAGAAAGTCAAGTTCGGGAAAAAATGTTCTTTTGGTAAAAGAAATTTTAAGACGAAAGTACAGTTTAGAACGTTTTGTCCTGGGAAATTGCATTGAATTAGAAAATTTTAATGAATTTTTGAAGCATCAAGCTTAGCATTAAACTTAATTTCAGGATGACTCTGAATTTCATTCTAGAGAGTACGATGAGAAATGTTGGTTTATTCAAGTAAATTGCTCCTTAGATGTACAGTGTTCTCTAACTCACCAGCGAATAGTCCGACGCAAACTGCTTCCATTAAAGAAAATAACCTTAATCTGATGAATGAAACAGTACCGTTCGGTTTAAAGTACACATTAAGATTAAGCTCCGGAAAGGTGACAATTTTATTATAACCGAACGTCAGTCATTTATCCCCCCGACTTTTTAACCGTAAACAAAAAGCCCACGAAAAATTCAATTTTCAAAACCAGCAGACGAAAGAAAAAAAGAGAAGAACAAACAAACAGTTACCTCGCAATCGTGCGAAAGCCTACAATTCGACCCCGTCGAAAAAAAAAGAAAGTCACCGTGGAAACTCAGACCGCCAATTCCGCTAATCAGAAGGCTCGCGATTCCGCGAAACTCCAGATATAATCAGGCACAATGCGCACGGCTCCTTCCACGGAAGAATGTGAGGAGGCCCCCCTCACGAACGCTAACCCGCGAGTTTTGCCCGTACACGAGCTTATTCGCCCCCTAGCTGTTCGCGCATGCGTGTGTACGTATGTACCTACACTGGCGCGCATGCGCAGTACGTGCGAAGGGCATTGCTTCATCACGAGGTCCGCGTAAGTGGCGCCATTTATCTTTATTACGAAGAGGGCCCGAAACTTGGTGTACTTTGCGGTTGGTCCCGCAGATTCCTTAGGGTAAAACGCATTATCCGGCGGTGCACACGCGAGCTCGGTGACTGCTATGCGCTCGCTCGTAGTCGAAGGCAAAGCAAGCCTCCCAGAGGCTGTCAGAGGCTCTCATAAGTCCATGCTAATTTGACCGTGGATGGGGGACGATGTAAGCTCTATTTCGTAAGGCAATAATTGAAATGCCCCCAACCCCTCCCCCCAATCCCACCCCACTACTTGTTAGAGGCTTTTGCGCTTTTCCCCTTGCCTCGTCGTCCACGTCCTTCCTCCTTGTCAGTGGTGAGTAAATGATACAATTCAGAGGTTTCTGATGCACACTTGCCGAAAACTGACAGAAATGTAGAGAACGTGTATGTATGAATTGTCAGAAATGTCAGAAACAAAAATAGCAAGCGTTACCTCCGATAAATTATAATTAATCTTTTCTATAAATTAATCTATTCTGTAAATAAATCTGTTCTGTAAATTAATTTGATCTGTAAATTAAACTGAATCTGATTATTAGAAAAATCAGCATCTATGTAAGAAAAAAATGAATTATATTAACCGGTATGATACTAGTCAGAAACTCGGTAAGTTATCTCTGGTAAATTAGCTTCCTACCACTGCTCCTTGAGGCCTCCGTCGAAAACGATGCTTTCATCGGAAGCGAGCACTTTTGCGGTGACCTTCGCGCGTTAATGAGATTTTTTTCAATCTCGCGGTTTTTAACGAGGGAGGATGACACGGCCATGCAGTTTCGAACGAAAGCTACAAGGTTGCAAATCAAGACCTGGGAGAATACACAACTGTACCCCGGAGGACCAATTGCAGCTGTCGCGGCATGACTCCGGAGGCACAAATTGCCGGAGGGGCGCAATCGCGAACGCTGCGAATTTAGCCGATGCGTGGCTATTATCCGAACGCTCCCCACCGATTGAGTGTACCGCAATTAGAATCGATTTATTTGCCACACCGGGAACGGAATTTTATCGGGGGCTTTTTTTCAATTCTGTCGGTGCGTAGTTTTTGCGTCAGTGGTAACAGCCGCGCACTGGGCAGACTAGTCGTCAAATAATACTGACCGATAGAGGCGGTACGCGTTCTTGACAATGTAATGCAGCGTTTTGTCTAATGGAGGGTCTTGGATGAAACGAATGATGGAGTAATTCGCTAAAACTTTTCAGAATTATTACTCCTTGATTGCTCGTACAGACTAGCGTAAAAAACGTAGTTATCTTTTTTTTTGCACATTATTAAGATTCTCAAAAAAGGACAACCCTTACCTACTCGCGCAAGAAACTTCTGTCGCTACAAATTCAAATCGAAACGATAGCGCTCATTCAATTCAAAAATTCAGTTCCATGCCCTTAAAAAAAAAAAATCTACCATTCGTCATATGGAGCGATAAATAATCCGGATTCGATCGACACCTCCATTGTTATACGATCTCCACGCACAATCATTCCAAACGAGTTTGAAAAAAGCTCGCTTTCTCCCACGCGAATTGCTTTGCCTCGCAATTTTCCTCGGAATAATCCTAAACTTTAAAACCCCGGCGTGTATAAATAAAATACACAATCAGAAGTCTCCGGGGCACGTGTATCGCCGGCATAACTAGCCGAGGTGCACAAAGCCCCGCAAGAGTCCCTCCCAACGAAATAGCGTAGAATTTTAATTTTCCACTAAAGTACGTACAGCGGCTGAGAGGCAGGACGAGGTAAAGAGCCGAGGGAAAGAAAGAGAGAGAGAAGGAGAAAGCCAGGGCAAAAAGGCATCGGCAACAGCGGCAGCGGCAGCTCGGAGGTATCGCGGCCCGTGTACCATCATCGCCTGCCTTAAAAGCGAATGCGCGCCTATAATAAAAGGGGACTCGTCCTCCTCCTCCTCCTCCTCCTCCTCCTCCTCTTTCTCGTCGACGCGGAGCTTTACTCTGGAGGGAAACGAGGAAGGAAAAGGAAAGAGGAGGGAGCGAGAGCGCGCGAGGAAGATGCAGATGCGCGCGCCGGCCGGGGCCCGTCCCACGCGCATTGTTGCATTGTCCCGGGCGAGCGCGCAGGCGGATTACCTCTCATCGGGTTAACGAAATCACGGCCGCATGGGAGAAAGAGAAGGAGGGAAAGAGAGAGATGCGCGCGCCCCGTAATGCCCCATTGTTGCCGGGGCTCTAAAGACGGGGTGAGCACCGAAGAGAGCCTCACCGTGCAAAAACGAAGGCTCGGACTGATATCATTCCCTTGCGTCGCCAAGACACAGAAAAGTATGGGAACACACGCACATGCGCTCACGCACTTGCGTAACCGACATATACGTGATTGCATACGCGTTTGCACAGACACACAGACGTATACTGGTCTGCGTATTGCATCTGCTGGCTCACGCGCATGCGCACATCCATTCTCAAAAACTAGAGATATTAAGGCTAAAAAACGGCATAGAGAACAAGAAGGGATAAGAACGAGGGGCTGCGCACTTCGAGAAATCTTCGTTTTGGAATCTTTGGAATCTTTGGAAATCTCTGGAAATCGCTGAAAATCTTTGGAAATCTCTGGAAACCCTGAAAATCTTTGGAAATCTCTGGAAATCCCTTAAAATCTTTGGAAATCATTGGAAATCCGAGATTTTGAAAGATTTCCAGGGATTTTCAAGAATTTCAAGAGATTTCCAAAGATTTCCAAAGATTCCCAGAGATTTCCAAAGATTACCAGAGATTTCCAAAGATTTTCAAAGATTTCTAAATATTTCAAAAGATTTCCACAGATTTCCGGAGATTTACACAGGTCCAAAATTTTTGAAAATACCTGGAAATCCCTGGAAATCTTTAGAAATCCCAAGAAATCCCTGGAAATCTTTATAAATCCCTGGAAATCCTTAGAAATCCCTGAAAATCTCTGAACCTTTGGAAATCCCTGGAAATCTTTGAACCTTTGGAAATCTTTGGAAATCTTTGGAAATCCCGAAAAAATCCCTGGAAATCCTTTGGAAATCTTTTAAGGATACCCACTTTGGTTATTTTTGCGACAATTTAAAGACTGAGACTCACTATGTGCAATGTATACACATGTGTGCACATACGAATGGAAACCGTTGTAGAGCAACTGCAACATTATCTTTAGCCGATTATATATTCACAAATGTATGTATCGATACAGATACATGTGTATAAAACTGAATATATATTCAAGTGAGGACTTAAGCGTAGGCAATACAGTTGAGAAAATATTCAAAAACAAATACTTGTACACCGCGCTGATATACATGCTAAGAGGGCAGGCACTACGGGTGCCCGGGAACGCGAGGGATATTGTGTATACATGTATCTTCGCGGTCTCCGGGGGTTCGGAGCACGTGGGTATATTTACTATCGTCTCGGTGGAATCTCGGAATAATGGTGTTCCGGCGCGCGGGGCGTGACACTTGCCATTCTTATTATTTATAAACGATAACGCGCGCGCGCGCTCATCTCCTCCTTTTCTTCCTCCTCCTCCTCCTCCTTCTCTTCGTCTTCGTCGTCGCCGTCCTCATCGTCGTCGTCGTCGTCCTCCCTCGCGATCCACGGTCCCTTTCCCTTTCGCTCGTTTTATATAATATTCTGCTCGTCCTTTTTTTTCTTCGTGTGTACCTCCCTCACGTCCGCTGATTGCGGAGTCTCTTTGTTTTGCGATGGCGCACGATGTATACTTTTCGTTCTCTCCCTCTCCGTCTCTATCGCTCTCTGTCTCTTTCTCTCTCGTGCTTCTTTTTTTCGCCCGTTCTTAGAGACGGGACGCACCGATGGAGGTGGGGATAAGGGTTTCAATTCATTCGAAATTTAATTCAATTCTCCGAGCGAAATTGCACAATGGATGTTATAATAATGTGAGATGTTGATAATACGTAAATATAGTGGTCGCCGAGGATGCGGCGAGAGCAGTGGGATAAGTAAAAACGCAGGGGATAATGGCCGGCGGGGGCTGATAAGGATGAGGCGCTCGCAAAATTAGGGACGAGGACTCGAGGGGGAAGATGCCAGATATTTCGGGAAAAAATGAACGATCGATGAGCTTTGAAACGATCTGTAATTGAAAACGGTCGCGACGACCTGATGTTCGGGGCATCAGCATTGACGTCATCGATGCTATCCCTCATAATTAAAGCTTTCGTGGTTGAAACGTTCCCGGTGGTTTCCATAAAAAAGTGTGGAGATTACTTTTGGGCGCTCCGGTACGGTAAACACGTCAATTCCAGCGAGTACTTACTACTGGCTCGAAAAAACACGTGTAATATAAATGCAGTTGGATGAATAATTCAAGTGCGGGTTTGACAGGATAATGAACTCGTACGGTCTAATGAGTTTTTGCAATAAAGCACACAGAGTCATTGTTCGGTTCATTGGAGCGTGGAAAAATGCACTTTTCTCGGTCGTTCTGGATTGCTCTCTGTTGAAGCTCACCTACTAGGCCCTAGAACTCATTAAAATTTTTCCGCCGATCGAATTTGATCGATAACCTCCGCACTTCTTTTTAAACGTCCCGTGGACCACTTTATCGCTCCGAGCTGCACAATTCACCTAATTGTACGTTATAATTTTTTTCAAGCCGTTTGTAATGGAACGATGTGGAAGCCGTGGGAGGTACCGACTTGATCATCCATTGTTATCGCTCTATTCATTTTTTTTTTCTCGAATTTTGCCAGCTGCAGCTTTCAACTAATATTGCTGGAAGGAATTCATGCCGATCTCGATCTTGATTCTTTGAGATAGTTTCGTTTTATGATTAATTGTTTGTATTCATTGTAATTATAAAATAAAACCAATAAATAGAATAATTAATTTTCTATTATATCTTTTTCTTTCATATGTTAGTCAGCAGTTGACTCGGAATCTGGTGAAAATCTGATAGACCAAACGAGTAACTCCACGCCAAATTAAGTAACATTATAATCACCTGATCACGTGATTACATATAAATCATCAGAGCCTTTAAAGTTCAATAAGAAAATACACAAACCAAACAATTATTTATCATTAAGTGATGATCATGTGACTTCACTCACAATCAGTATAGTCTCATGTCCTAAGTCAACAAGTGTTTCAGTTAATACCTATACTGAACAAATGATGATAGCAAAGACTTGGTGGTAAAAGGGTTTAGCAGACTCAGAACCTCATCCCGTACATCTTTCTCCATAAACATAGTTAGCCATTAACATTTGTTAATTCATTTAAACGATAAAAGATGCGTATATAAATAGTTCATCTTTCACACTTGAAATTAACCGCTACACAAAAAAAAACCCGAATAATCTCGAAAGAAGCCTTGGGTAACCTCCAACTTGAGTGCGCGACAATTTTCGCCGTATTAATCGACGCCGCGATCCGTGTAGCCCACATAGCAGCAGGGTACCGTAAACAATTCCATTCTCCGGAGCTCTCCGAGGCCGCGGAGCTCACGACGGCCGCTGGATTCTCCCATTCGCAGTCCTACTAATTGCATCGGACATAAACAACGTGTAGATTTAGTGCCCGGCCGGCGGGGAGATAGAGCGACGAAAGGGCAGGCGAGTGCAAGCGCGCGAGATAGCCTCCTAGCCGAGAGAAAAAAACGAAGGTCCGCGCGCGCGAGGAAGAAAAGGGGGAGGGCGGGGGTTACAGGGAGAGAGAGAGAGGAAAGAAAGGATCTTCTATGGAAGAATCGCATTGTGTTCCTCCTCTCTTACGGGGCCATTACACCGTTGCCGGGAGATATCCCCGGCGATAATGGAAGGCCTCCTTCCCCCCTCCCACCCTCTCTGTCTTTCTCCATCGCCTACGAGTCCGTTCCCTTCTTCCTCCTCTTCCTCTTTCGAGGCATATACGCGGGGCCCTCCTTTTGCCTATTCGCGTGCGCTCGGGATGAAAAGTTTCGCGCACGGCGGACGATTATCGCGGCTGGCTGCAGCAGCACGTGCGCGCTGCCCGAGCGACGTGTGCTCGATATCGCGCGGTCCGATTTTAAGATCGTGAGCGCCCCCACCACCCTCCTTTTGGGGCCGAACGTGGCCGTTTCGCCGCCCGTTAAAATCGACGCTTTTGTTCGTTTTGCACCGCGCGCGCGAAGGAGCGCACGTGTGGTCGCGGGAATTCCTCCTCTTATTCCGCGGCCGAGCTACCCGCAACGTCCGGAGGCCCCCAGCGGTAATGGCGCGATCCGATGCACCTACGGTGGAATTTATGAAACGAGGAAACGCAAGGCGAACGCGAAATTTATGCTGGATATCGTTGTCCTGCGACTGGAATATTGGAGAACGCATGTTGCATTCAATTTCCCTAGGGGGAAATTAGCCTAAAATTTAGCAGAGTATGATTAGTTTGTTATTGAGTCAACTTGGTTGCAAATCTGATCAGAAACCTTACGTACAGGCGACGGTTTCTCATCTAAATTAGATCAATTTTTTAATCAGAAGTTTCTGATCAGAACATGATCAACTTTCTGACCAGAATGTGATCGACTTATTTAAAAAATCTGATTAAATTTCTAATCACGATGTGATCAACTTTCTGATCACAATTTGATCAACTTTCTGATCACAATTTGATCAACTTTCTGATCACCATATGATCAACTTTGTGATCACAATTTGATCAACTTTCTGATCACCATATAATCAAGTTTCTGATCACAATATGACCAAGTTTCTGATCACAATATGATCTAGTTTCTGATCACAATTTGATCAACTTTCTGATCACAATTTGATCAACTTTCTGATCACCATATGATCAACTTTCTGATCACAATTTGATCAACTTTCTGATCACCATATAATCAAGTTTCTGATCACAATATTACCAAGTTTCTGATCACAATATGATCTAGTTTCTGATCACAATTTGATCAACTTTCTGATCACAGTTTGATCAATTTTCTGATCACCATATGATCAACTTTCTGATCACAATTTGATCAACTTTCTGATCACCATATTATCAAGTTTCTGATCACAATATGACCAAGTTTCTGATCACAATATGATCTAGTTTCTGATCACAATTTGATCAACTTTCTGAACACAATTTGATCAATTTTCTGATCACCATATAATCAACTTTCTGATCACAATTTGATCAACTTTCTGATCACAATATAATCAAGTTTTTGATCACAATTTGATCAACTTTCTGAACACAACATGATCAACTTTCTAAGAATTGGCAGACTTTGAAATTAGGTTGCTTTTTGCGTACACAATTGACTAATAAGTTAGTTACTTTTTTGTGGAACGAATGTATTTTAACTGAAAACATCAAAAAGATTAACTTAAACCTGTTTTCGCACTAAAATTAATTCAATTTTTCTCGTAAAATGGGATTTGACTGGATGGATGTTAAAAATGGAAGCTTTCATTTAGTCAGTTGACAAGTAAGAAAGAGGAGCCGAGGGATTGTAATTCAAAGGTCAACCACACCAGGGTTAAATCGTAATGTGGTTCGGAATGATTTAAGCAAACTTTATGTTCCATTATTGAAATAGACGACACGACGGTTAAAGTCCCTGCGGACGTTACATTTACGATAGCAATTTGAAATGTAATTGCCCGGCGCTTAAAGAAAAATAAAACCGTTGGAAATTGCTCGAAAATTATTTCGTGCCGGAGTTAGTCTGCATTTATTTAATTATGTTAATCATCGGAGTAATCAAGTGTAAAAATGCAGAAAGTATTTTAATGAGCTTCTTTGAAGAATCAATGACACATTAAATTTGAATTGTTTATTTTCGGTCGTTATACTTTTGGATTATTACGAACAAAGTTTTTAATTTACTCTTCCGAGTAAAATATAATTTTATTTCGACCTTCTCGTACTTAAAACGTTTACTTAATTTTTTTTTTTTTCAAATTATTCTTTCTTGAAGATACTTCGCTGATCGTCAACACTTGAATGCATTTTTTTAATATTTTTTAAATAATATTAATTATAAGTTGTTCTTGACTAAACAGAAATTATTTAAGAAGATAACTTGGAAATATTTATCTAAATAATTATTGAACACCTTTTCTTAATTTACAAAAAACGTGCGCTTCGTTCGTCTTATTACGCTCTTATCAAACAAAAAATAAGTTAATAAATCGCAATAAAAAAAAATTAAAAATGAACTAAAGCATTGTATCATTATTTGCATATAATTCAAACTAAAATAAGACAAGCAATGAAAATAATGCATTCAAAGCGGAACGACCTTAAGCCCACAGATATTGTTCGAGGGCAAAGGCGGGGGCGCGGCGTCGGCGCTGGGAACTCGGCTCGCGAGCATCGAGAAGTGCACTTAAAAGGTGATTCCGGCCACTTCGGGCTGGATGAATGGGCGCGGGTAGGCCTTAATGTCCCCCTGGCTGAGAATAATTTTTACGACTGCCGCGAAGTAAAACGTATCTAAATGCTCGCTGAAAACGGCCGGGGAGAAGTTACGCGCTCGGACTGATGCGCGCATTGTTGCAGGCCAATGCTTGAATCTGTACGCTCTCGACATCTTTATTCTCGACTGGTTGATAGAAAAAAATTGAAATGAAAGGGCGAAGGTGACTGCTCGTCTTGTTTTATATGCGGTATTCGTGGAGTGATCGAAGGGAGTTTTCCGATGTGCTTCGGTTGATTTTTTTACGAGACTTAATGTGGTCGTTAAAGCAGTAAAATAACGCGGGCTCTTCACATTCCGATAGTGGATGGCTTTTCGTGAGGTCCGCTTTGTTTAGAGTTTATTTAATTACTTTCTAAGTGTTGCTTACCTTATCTCGCTTATTGTAGTGTTGGAGGACGGTAATCGGTCAAGTAACTGGGAAAGAACATTTTTTCTCCTTTACTTTTATTTAAAAGCGATTACACGATACTTTTTAACCAGAAAATTTAGAAAATAAATTTAAGTGCAAAATAATAATCTAATAAAAGAACATTGAATTTGTTGGACCGTTGCTATTGTACTTTCCAACCTAAATTACAACCTAAAAAAAATAACGATTTTTTTTTTTTACCAGAAGTTGATCAGATGATAACCAGAAACTATCACTGAGGACTTTATTTGTCAGAATGTTTACCGAAATCTTATCAAATACCAGAAAATCGAACATATTCAGGTTAACTTATGGCTATTATTCCAGCAAGATTCAAATTGCAAGTATACCAATCAACTCTTCTCTGAAACAAACACCTGCGCGTAATTTCCTACTATCTGCAGATGCACGCGATTGCCCCGCTAACCAATCACGACAAAGTCTCTGGTTTACTTAACCAACTGGCGGCTCCTCGCTACGATCACAATAATTAATAAAAAAAACTCGCCGGATCTCTGCTCAGTGCGCACTCGCAAAACGGTGTAGATGCTCTGCAGGGGCGTGTCATCGGCGAAAAAAAAGAAGAAGAAAGGATAACGGAGAAAATATCCTGACGATAATCAGGTAATAATCGTTTGGCCGCAGCCGGCGCCTGCTGAAGACATCCGGCCCAAGCCGTCGGCGTCTAATGAAACCGGACAACTTGGTAATTGCCGAGCCCGCAAAAAAGCTCACCGAAAAATAGAGAAGGAGGGAGGCAGACGAATGGCAGAGTAGGGAGGCGAAGGGCAGAGTCCAGTCCACACTCGCTTTCTCCGCGATGGGGTTAACGAGAGAAGGAGTAGAGGCATTAATCCGCGGGGCTCCGCACGCACGCGTTTTTGCGTGACTCATTACGGGCTACTGGAATCAAGTGCGAAGCGACCGGCCGCCCCTCGCGAGCGTGTGTACTCACAATCAATTTTTTTTCACTTAAACCTACTCATCACCTTTTTATGCGCTCTTCCGCCGTGCGGATAAAAATCTTAATTTTTCGATGCGCGCGCCCTCCCCCCTCACTTCTCCGCGAGGCTACCTGGGAGGTCACAGCCCTCCCCTCTGCCGGAGCTCGATGAGTTCGCGTGCTTCTTTTGCAAAAAAAAGAGGAGGTGCGCGTGTGCGTACGATCGGCATTTTTGCCCTCGCGCGTGGGTATACCTACAGGCTGCTTGTACGATGTTTTTGCACGTCCGTGCTTTTTACTAGATGCGACAGGTTACCACAGTCTTGTCCTTTTTATTGTTCACGTCTGGTCTAGTCATTATAATGCATTCGGCTATTAATTAATTTATGTCTTGGGAATGAAAATTTCTTATAAGAAGATGTTGATTCAGAGTTTGCTTATAAAAGGTGTCGATTCAGATATTGCTTGAAAATTTGAATTGACACCTTTTTTAAGCAAAATTTTTCTACCAAAATCTCGATTTGTCTATCTGTTCGAAGGAAAATTTTACTTGCAACTTTAGCTGAAAATGTTGTTCGTAATAAAAATTTCGTTGATAAGTTGATAACTTTGAAATAATATTTTAAGCTACTATTAAATTTTTCAAGAATGTAACGGCAATTTTATTAACATAAAAAAAAGCTACTGGATCTATTAGGAATGAATTGTAACGCTTTCCAATTATTTTCCTATCGCTGCAATTACCAGTTACTTATGAAGATGGATAAAGTAACTGCTTGTAAAAGCAGCTTTATCATATTATTTATGCAAATTAAAGTAACTGACGTTAGTCAGAAAAATGCAAATAAAAAGTTGTTAAGGTTCACTCCCGTGCGTAAGCGCCGGTAACCGATGATGCATAATCCTTTAAAAGAATGAAGGAATTCTAAGACCCACTGGCTGTCGGTTCCCATTACCATTAAATTTTATAGTCTCTTTAGGTCGGGCGCGTTGCGATTAGCCGCGAGTTCCATAAAAAAAGTTACTCACTGATTTTAAGGAAACTCAAAGCTGCACCCGCTCGCACGGAATTCCCATCAAATGGAAAAAGAGCAATAAACTTTGACAGTCATTCATCAACTTATCAGCGTTTGAAGAAGAGTCAATGCACCTTTCTTCGACTCTTGTACTGCACCGGACTTATTCTAAGCTTTACCGTATATGGAATCAATGTGAAGTTTTAATACCAGTTTTTAGTAATTGTTAACGATCTTTCAGGATTAATACATTTTTATCGGTTTAAACTTTTTCTTAGTTCCTTCTCTGAGCACATTATGTGTTAGCACCTTCTATGGGTACATTGTGTTAGTACCTTCTATGAGCATAATATGAGTAT
>JAWWEN010000038.1:10379324-10427520 GCA_035582955.1 Sycophila texana | reverse complement strand
TTTGTAGGACCACATTAAGTGTTAGTACTTTCTGTGAGCACATTATGTGTTAGTACCTTCTATGAGCATAATATGAGTATTTTGTAGGACCACATTAAGTGTTAGTACTTTCTGTGAGCACATTATGTGTTAGTACCTTCTATGAGCATAATATGAGCATTTCGTAGGACCACATTATGTGTTAGTACTTTCTGTGAGCACATTATGTGTTAGTACTTTCTGTGAGCACATTGTGTGTTAGTACTTTCTGTGAGCACATTATGTGTTAGTACTTTCTGTGAGTACATTATGTATTAGTACTTTCTGTGAGCACATTATGTGTTAGTACTTTCTGCGAGCACATTATGTGTTAGTACCTTCCATGAGTACATTATGCTTTAGTACCTTTTATGAGCACATTCTGTGTAGTACTTTCTGTGAGCACATTATGTATTAGTGCTTTCTGTGAGCACATTATGTGTTAGTACCTTTTATGAGCACATTATTAGTATCTTCTAGGAGCACAGAATGTGCTACTCATAACGTGCTCATAGAAGGTACTAGCACAATGTGCTCATAGAAGGAAAACATTCTTTTTTTGTACTAAAATCGATTTTAAAAGAAACTTATTAATTTTTAATTACAAATGAAAATAATACTTTCTTGGCAGTATACTAGATAGATAATCACAAAAAGGTGCGAGCGACACCTGGAAATGCTCGATACAAGTCCCTTCTCAAAGCATCGAGGCTCCCTCATTATCACCTATCCCACGGCGTGCGTCGCATCCCATACCACATCGCGGAAGGAAGTCCTGCTCCTCTCCACACCAAGTAAGCCCAGAGCCCGACAAAAAAAATCCGCTCACCGTTAAAAAGGCGAGCACACCGCGGGAGGGTACACCGCGGAAAAAAGGCGTCACTTCCAATACCGGCCGTGAGCCCGCTTCTAATGGTCTTCTCTCTCTCTCTCTCTCTCTCTCTCTCTTTCCCTCCCTCTTCTTTTTCTCTTTCTCTCTCTCAGTGCCTCCGGCAACGATGATCCCGCGGAAATTCCCTGCCCGCTCCGTTATAACGTGGCCCCGTCGTTTTTGCCTCGGCGCATGCGCGCCGCATTACGCACTTCTTGCCGCCGGGGTGGCGCGCATTAGCGGCCCGTCGATTTTTGCCCAAGCCGCTTGCATTGTTCTTGCGCCCTCGCGTACGCGCGCCACATAATAACGCGCGGGATTCCGAGAGACCCGCGGTTTCGTGTTTTGCCGCGGGAACGAGAGAGGAAGAGGGAGAGAGAGAAGAAGGTGGACGTTTCTTGCGAGGGAGGCAGTGATCGCGTGCGAGCTCCGGGGGTCGCCCGAGAAATCGTGCCTCGACGCCCGATTGTTCGCTTATCGAATCCGGCCGGGAAATTCGCTGCCGCCTCGGTTCGAGCGGACCCCCCTTGCCGGCGCTTGCGTGCGCGACATCGCGGAACACGTGTAGATTAGACGCGATTTCGCATGGTGTTTGATCGTTATTTCGAACGGATTTCAGTTTTGATAGGTCAATTAAAATTGTTCCGCAACGAGACGATATAATGCCTGGTTATGGGTATGTATCCTACTGGTGGGTAGTCTTTATTTTACCTGAGCGGCAAGAAATGAAAGAAAAATGCAGTTAAGCATAGGATATGTAAAATATATTTGAATATAAATAAATTTTTATATAAAAATGTAAATCGTGATCGGAGACACTTCTTTAAAAGTGACCGGCAATTTGCACGGACCTTTTTGTAAACATTTATTTAACTTTAAAACTTATCTTTTTGCTGATATAAAGTATTACTGTAGTAGAAAATTTATCATTTATAAATGTAATTAAAGGTCTTTATGAATTATAATTAATGAAAAGTACTTGCAGGTGGTTACTCAGTTCCGGCATTCATATTTTCGAAATAATTTTATTTTATTATTTTTTATTTTATTTTATTTTTTTTTTTTTACTGTAAATTTAGAATATCATACACCTGAATTTGGGATAATGTCTCAAATATAATATTTCGAATTTCTATTAAATATCATTATTTGCACACTTCAGGAACGAAATTTAATCTTCAGAGTGTAGAATAAGTGCCTACTAAATTGTAGAGATTTGAATCTCATAAATTTCATGTATTAAGTTAACCCACGCTTATCGTTTAAAATTCACACACGCGATTTTGAAACGTGTAAATGATTGTGCTATTTTCCTTGCGTACGTTTTAATTCGCTTCGAAAAGTAACGAATCTATTTACCGATTTTCATCGTTTAGCCAGTCATTTTTTAATTCAATAATTTTTATTCTTTTTTAATCTTTCCGTTTTTAGGTCTCTTATTGGTTATTGTTTCATTTTTCTTTGTGTAAGCAAAACAAATTTACATAGTTGCTTGATTTCTTTGCAGAGAAGATAAAATCTGTACTGCAGATTCAGGTAGTTTCCTGATACTATAATCGAATAAAATAATAGTATTCAAACCAGACTCGATATTCCGCGCCTTGTACGCACATTTTTGTAATAGCCTCGGAAAATTTAAACATCCTATAAAATGCTAACATCAATTTTATCGAATTTTTTACCATAAAAATTTATCCATTCCATCCTCCTAGACTTTAATTCCCGCCCGATGAAACAGCAATCTTTACGACAGTTCGCACGTTAGTTTCTAACATCTACAGCTGAATAAAGTATAAGAATACCGCGTGCCAAAAGCAACATTCCGTAACGAGTTCCTTTGAAAAAACCCCCTACCTTATTTTTATGTTACCGGTAAACGCACGCGGAGCACGAAACCACACACACACACACACACACACACACACACACACACACACACACACACACACACACACACACACACACACACACACGCGCGCGCGCGCGCGCGCAGACTGAAAAAGATACGCACACACACGTGTATGCACATACTTCGCAGTCATCCAGTTGGTTTCTCCTTGATTTCTCTTGCGAAAACTACTCGCAAAAAAGGGTATACGGGAGGAGCTCGGAGCGCGTGGGTGAGGGAATCGCGTGCGACGTGGAGTGCACCCAGCGCCAATAATAACGCGGAGCGCGCGGCGTGCACACACGTGCGCCCTGCGGCCTGAGAAAACAAACTCGCGCCGAGGCGACTTCTTCCTTTTCTGCGGCTTCCTGCGCTCGCGGGTTCTCTCTTCTTCCCTTTCTCTTCTCCCTTTTCCACGATCCCGCGACGGCGGCGTTATACCTTCGGCTCGGCCGTTGAGTGTGGCGAGTGCTTTTTCTCGATCGGCGTCGCTCGCATTGCTCCGCTGCGGCCGCGGCGCTGCTCCCTCGGTCATTTCAGGAGATTAATTGACTGTAATGGGTGATTATTTAGCGTTTTTCCCGATGTTTCAGCGGGATCCGAGTGCAAAAAGTCGGCCAGGGGGAGAGGGTTTTTCAAGTGTTTGAAATTTATCGCGATTTAATAGAATGAGATTTAAACAATAAACTGGAGGATTATCTGGTTTACTTGATGGTGCAGTTTTTTTTCCACTCGTAGTCGAGTTGGTTTGATGATCGAGCCAGGATTTGCTTAGAAATATTCAGCGTGAGAAAAAGAGAACAAGTGGACCGTTGCTTCATTATTTTGTCATTGAATCTAGGTCCTATAACCATTTTTAAATTGCCATGAAATTGAATGACTCGTCTTTAGCGAATTTTGCACTGTTATTTGAAAACTAGGGATCGGCTTAGAGAGTTGTGCTTCTATCTTATCCTGAGTAACACAAAGACCTTTACCTTTCAATTTTTTTTTTTACAAATGGTATATAAAAAAAAGGAATCTCATTTGTATTGGTGTTTCATTGTATCGGGTTTTGGAAGGACCTTGACGCATTTCACGAGTAATTTCTGGATTACCATGAAATTGAAACCTTTATCAGTTACTGATAGACTATTAGGACTTTCTTAATTGAAATTACTTTGAAAAATATCAGTCCGCAAAAATAATACACAGTAGGAATAGTGGTATTTCGTCATCATTAGCAACAGAAAGAACATTCACGTTGTGTTAATGTCACTATAGCATTCATCATTTATTCTGGCAAGTAAAAGTTTTAAAATAAACCTTCTAATCAAAATTTATAAATAACACTTATAAGATGGAAGAAAATCGTTTAAAAGAATTCAAAGATTTTTAGGTCAGGTCATCTTTTTCAAAGTTCACTTCTTCGGACCATTTGGCTAGTTGTTACTTCTTACAACTCATTCGCAAGCCACATAATGGGAGAAAAGGTTTTTCCTTTATGACCAAAAAAACGAGCCAATTGTCATAGCATGTAATAACGGTTAAGTTTTTATCGACGCTAGAGGGTGCTCACGTCGATGTAAGCACAGGTATCTTAAATTCCAGAAATGCCCCGGCAAAAAAAGAACCACGAAGCCTTTAATGATGCACCTCATTTGTGAGAGCGGATCTGCTATCTTAAACTATAACAAGCTCGCGGTTACGTCATAAATTAGTCGATAACTTATTATTCGAGTAAATCAAAAGATTATAAAGTCGGCCGTGGAGTTTACCGTTGCTTCTAAACTCCTCGCGCGAACAATCGAGGAAGCACCTTCGCACTTGCCTCGCGGCCAGCAACCGCAATAACGAGAGCATCAATTTTAATTGAAATCATCATCCGCTGGCGGAAAAATACCATGAGAGAGCCCCTCCTCCCCCGCTCCTTTTTTCCTCCAGTCCCCCTCCCACTCTTTCTTCATAGTCGTTGCACCGGCGATAAATCCGACGAAAGCGCGAAATCGCGGAGAGGATTTCCTGGTCGAGATAAGCGACGATAAGCGCGAGAGTTTTCTCTGCACTTTTATCCCGACCCATCTACCGACTCATAAATCTCCCTCTAAACAAATAAATCACCTCAATTGAAGAAATCCCAATGTAAATACTTTTATTTTCTCGCCCTCCCTCGTAGGCCGCGAAAGCTTGAAGTCGTACTTAAAATACAATTGGAGCAGCATCGTTCGAAAGAAAAATTAATTGCTTTAGAATTGTTTCGTTGATGACCATATCAATCGACAGATGACCATATCAATCGACAGATGATCATATCGCTGTACTGGTGACCATACTAAAGAATTGGTGACCATAGCAATAACTTGGTGGTCATAGAAATGACTTGCTGACAAAAATAATAATTTGGTGGCCATAGGAATATAGGTAACCATAGCAATAGACTGGTTAATGATAGCAGCAACGAGGCTACTGTGATAATTATCATAGCAATATTTTAGCGACCTTATCAAGGAACGGGTGAACATAGCAAGGGACTGATGCCCATAGCAACGAATTGGTGACCATAGCAATAGACTGGTGATCATATTAACAAGCTGGTTGTTATCGCAGGTTGTTAAAGTAGTAATTGACTAATTAATCATAGCAATAAGTATGCTATAATGGATAATGATTCAGCAATGAGCTGGTTATCATGACATCGATCCTGTGACCATAGCAAAGGATGAGCGAATATAACAATGGACTGATGTCCATAGCAATGGATTGATACTCATAGCAATGTATTAGCAACGGCCGGATGACTGTGGAACTTGAGTGATGACCTTAGCAATAAACTGGTAATCGTAGCAATGGACTGGTAATCATAGTATCAAACTGGTAATAAATCCGACGAAAACGCGGAATCGCGGAGAGGATTTCCTGGTCGAGATAAGCGACGATAAACGCGCAATTTTTCTCCGCACTTTTATCCCGACCCATCTACCGGCTCATAAATCTCCCTCTAAACAAATAAATAACCTTAATTGAAGAAATCCGAATGTAAATACTTTATCTCCTCGCTCTCCTTCCTCGCTCGCGGCTCTTTTTCAGGCCCCCTTCCGACTCCACCTTTTTTTTTTGCCTCTAACCCTCTCCTTCTTCTCCTCCGCCGGTGCGAGTACGCACGCGAAACGAGATGATTTCCAGAGTCGTATGATGTGTGTAATAGGCTGGAACTAACGACGGGGCCTGTTATGCTCGCGCTCTCGACAAAACGAAAGAGCGAAGTGGTAATGGGAGCGAGAGAGGAGGGTTTCATATATTGGTTTTTCGAAGCGGCTCTTCTCTCTTTCGCCGTCCCGGCTCATTTGCATGCCTCGGGGATTTTTTATTGGTCGATTGAGTAAATTGTTCGGCCCGCTGGGTGCCGCGCCTCGAGGAGGGTGGGGGGGGGGGCAGGCTAGTGGTGGGGGCGAGCGAGGAATTATTAGTGTAAATAACGAGGATTGATTTTCTTGCCGACTTTTTTCCGTAATTGATGCAGCCTTCGACGGTTAAGCGATTAACTCGACAACGCTGGATCCTTTCGATTCGTATATACCGTGCGCTTCCCCTTTCGCAGCTGCGCATACTTCTTGCGGCTTAGCGAACGATGATCAACATTCTTTTGGCGCTCGTCTTGCTCTCGAATTACTTTTTAAGTAATTTTCATTTTTCTTCGTCTACTTTTTTATTCTCTTGAGAATAATTTATTATCGTTTTTCTTCTGAGGGATAGTAAAACGATTATTATGAAGAGAAAGTTCGGTTTTCTTTATTTTACTCTATTTCTTTAATATAATGTTAAATATTATAATTATCCCTTCATGAAGAATTGATTAGCTTAAAACTGAAGTCAGTCTGTTCTTGATTTTATTGGTTCTGATGTAATTTAGTATAGTCGTATTCCTTGACGTAATTTTTAGAATACATAGGATTAAAAATTTTTTTTTATCATAGTATATATTTAATTACATTATTGAGTGAATAGAAAACTATAAAAATAGCTGCAAGAAGCGCGGAAGACTTGCCTAGTTTTATAAATAATTAAATTCACTTAAGCGAATCTAGAGTGAATGCACCAGATACTCCGGTCTACATTGAAGTATGAAGAATGTAAAAGTTTAAATGCAGAAATAAAAGTTTGCATTTTTTATTATTCACTATTTCAGTATTTTTATAATTATTTATAAATTTATATAACATTAACAATTCTCTACATTCTTTTCACTGAAAATCTCGATGTACCCACTAGATAGAGATCTCGCAGCGAAGAAAGCTCTACTACCAGTGAAATTCCATTGTACTCTGAGGCAGATTTTCACAGAAAAAAAAATTTGGAGAGCACAATCGGCCATTTATCACCAAAATTGCACTAATCAACGATTTCTCGCGAAGCCACTTGCATACGTATTCTCGCGTATTTCCGGATCGCACGAATCGGTATCCCGGCCAAAGTGAATTTAAATACAATGACTTGGCCAATTATTCACCGCTCGATCAAAATCCGGTGCCGGTGCTTCGCGGCGTCAACTTTGACACCTCGATTTAATGATCGCCCGGAAAAAAGCTCCGTTAGACACCGCTGCAATTCCATTATCCCTTCTCCTTCGGGGACTCGATGATCCCGGCTGCAGGAGGAATAAAGAGCAAAAAAAAGTAGGCGAGATAGATATCCCCGCGAGCGACAAAAGTGCGATCGTATAGATAATTGAAGGACCGTCGGGCGTTAAAACCCTCAATTATAAAGACATCAAAAGACGCGCACCGAGCGGCTCTTTGAGCCGCACCATTTCGTGTTTACATTATTAAAAATTAGTTACGCAAGTACGCGTGAGCTTGCTTACCGTGTATTTCGCTCTTTGGGTCAATGTAATATCGATGTGTGCGTTTAAAAAGCACTCTGTCTTTTTTTACGAGACCCGTTCCCCTCCTCCCATCTCTTTTTTTTGTTTTAAAATTAACGCGTGTTTCTTATAAATCATTCGATTCGCGTATTACGTATTTTACGGTGATTTGTGAGAAAAAAATGATGTTTTACGTGGATTTAATTGCTTCATTTAATAAAATATAATTAAGATATTTTATTATTTATTTCTCACGAAGTCTGTTGTAACTATTATTCATTCTGTATTAAAAATTGACACGTCATATCAACCACTTTTATTTATTGATTATAATTATTATAGCTTGTAGCTAAAAATCGATTTCCTAACAAGTATACAAGTTCTAGAAAAAAAATCCTGCAAAATAAAGGCAGAGAGAATTTAGAGACAATTATCTTAAGGAAATTAACCCCGATTTCATTAGCTCGATAAAACAAAATTCAATTTGTGCAAACGGAAAAATTCACGATCGCTTAATAAGCGCCTGGTAGCCGAAGCTCGCGCGCGTGCGATAAAAGGAATCCAACGTCTCCGTTCTTCGACTCATCGGGCGGAATCTCCATACGGAGGCCAGAAGAGTCCCCCCTCTCTCTATCCCTCGGCCGGTCGCACTAATAATGATATCGAGAAAAATCATCGACAGCCGTTTCTTCATCGCGGCGCGCGTGCGCGAGCGCCAGGAAAGTGCCCAGTCACGTGTGCGCGATGATTGACGCGCGTTCATCTCCTCCCGGATCGGCGATATATATCGGCGACGAGCATCGATTCTCTCCTTTTTATCTCCTTTACCGAATTCCACCGTCCACTTTTTTTTCACCTCACGAAGAATGCTCGATATACTTTTATATTTCTCTTTCTTTTTTTTTCCTCATAAAACCCTCTACTCGGCGAACATGCGCACCGCGATTGAGGATACGCCAGTTTTTTCTGGTTCAAGGTTAAAGGTTAATGAAATCGGAATTATTTTTGGCCAGTGTTATCCCTCTGCACCGCTGTATCGTTTTGCGTTAAAAAAAAAGAGGAGAGCGTGATTGATCGTTTCGGAAATAGGCGCGAATTAATCACGATGTGGAAGAAATTGAATTTATTTATTTATTTATTAATTTTCTTTTAAGCGATGGAAAATATTTTTTTCTTTCTGGAATGGCAAGTGTATTTAACGTAAGAAATTTGGAGCGTCGATGGGGCGAGGATAATAAAGAGGAATTTATTATATCTCACTGCTAATAAAAGGCGCAGTTGTTTCTGCATCGGCCGCGACGGCTGTTCGCTTCTATCAATGAAGTGTTTCTTCGAAGGCTTGAGGTCGGGCTTAAAATATCCCTCGGACTGATGTGGTCGATGAAACGATCTGACAACTGGGGGAATATCGCTGGAAAAAACTGACTACTTCAAAAAAGATTCTTAAGTGCGATATTCTCGTTGATCGGCAAAAAACGACGCTATTAATTTGAGTATTTATATTAGTCATTTGATAATGAAACCTTTTACGGCGTTTACTTGATCGACATTGAACTACATGAAGCACGTCATTCATTAATAAAACTTAATCGAGTTAATCATTTTTAGTTTTAAATGAGAGATTTTTTTTGTTTGCTACGAAAAATGGCTGGTGAGTAGATCAACAAGCTAGTTGTCTATAATAACGGTTTGTTACTGGAGTAACAGACTGGTGATCATAGCATAAGTAGGTCACAATAAAATGGTCGAAAAACCTTAGCAATCAACTATAGACCTTAGCAATGGATGGGCGACTATTGAAATGACCTGGTGATCTTAGCAACAAGTTGTCTGCTGCAAAGAGTTAACATAGCAATCATTTGGTGACCATATTGGCGAGCTGATTTTTATGGCTAATTGTTAGCATTATAGCAGTTGATGATCATAGCAACGAGAAGAAGTAACGTTGAACAGTTGATAATTATAGCAACTAGTTATCATGACATCGATCTGATGACCAATAGCAATGGACTGGTGGCCATAACAATGACTTAGTGACCACAGCAATGACTTAGTGACCACATCAATAACTTAGTGACCACAGCAATGACTTAGTGACCACAACAATGACTTAGTGACCACAGCAATGACTTAGTGACCATCGCAATGACTAAGAGACCACAGCAATGACTTAGCGACCACAGCAATGACTTAGTGACCACAGCAATGACTTAGTGACCACAGCAATTATTTGCTGACCATGGCAATAGACTGATGATCAACGCAACAAGCTGACTACTATGACTAGTATACTAGCAATGGACAAGTTATCATGACAATCATCTGTTGATCATAACGACGTAAGGGTGAATATAACAATAAGTGGGTAATGATAGCAATGGACTGATAACCCCAGTAATGGACTGATAATCACAGCTACAATCTGGTTGCTAATATAGCAATGTATTGACTACATTAAAGAGCTAGTGATCATGACAAACAACAAGAAGTAAAAACTACTCTTCTTGAACGATCGCCTAATATATTACTCGTTTCCAAAGGTTGCAGCTGCGGTAGTAGCAATCAAGAAAACCACCACTTAAAGGCAACGCAAAGTAACTCGATCCCCAATAAAGGATACCACATCCTCCCCAAGCGTCTAACGCACCAAACGACAAATTGATCGTCGACTCTTCAGTCTGTTTGCTCAGGCTCAGGCCCCGGGGCGATTTCACGGGCGATGTACGTGAGTCCACGCAGGCTCCTCCCCGCACCCGGCCCTGGCAGCAGGCCTGTAAAGAACAGGGTGAACGCCCGACTTTGCAACGCATCGATGAGTCCTGTGTACCTTCCGCTCGCCTCGGCTCTCTCCTCCCCTTTCCTCATCCCTCCGCAGGCCGCCAGATCGAATGTCCTTGCTCCTTTTTGCATTTCAGCGTTAATCTCACGGACCCATCGGGCAGCCACCTCCTTGCGCGCACACCTCCTCCGAGCCCCTCGTTACATACCGCGAAATTAGCGAATTAGCCCGCGGAGCATTATTATTGTCGCGCTTCGCGGAATCGCCAAAACCGACCGGCGCCTTTCTCTCACCGGCGCTTGAATTATTGCCCGCCGCGAGTACGGGCATGGGTTGTTAGCTTCGTCCTCTCTCCCTGCCACTCTTTTGCTTTCTTTCCGCGCAAATTAGATTTAAGGGGCTGCGCCCCGGCGGCCTGATTCCTTCCAGCGCGCACTTCGGGGATTTCGAGAAAGGATGCGGTTTAAGAGGTTTCCAAAAGATTTTTGCGCGAGCTTTCGCTTTTTTCCCCGCTCGCTGTTTACTTCAAATTTGCTTTTACGACTCGCAATTACTCCCTTTCTGTTTGTCGTGAAAAAAGAAAAACAATAAAAGCGCTTCAATTCATTTGACGAGCGCGCGCGCGCCTCATCGACTGCGCCGAAAAAAAAGAAACGAAGAAGTGGAAAATGAAGAGTCCTGTATTTCCCCCCGCCGACAAAGTAATGTCTGTCATCGACGGTTGAGAAGGGACAAAAAGAAAGAGGAGAAACAATGGCGTAAAATCAGAGAGAAAAGTACCGTGCGAAAAAGACGGAGCGTCGCCGAGAAGCGTGAAAGCCGGAAATTCCGCGGGCACGGGCCCCACATAACGAAGCGTCGAGGCGCCTCACCGCCGCGGCGATTACACGCTCGCGCGCAGGTGTCGATTCCCTTTGCCGCCGCGCGGGAATATGCCCTCGACCGCGCTCTAATTGATTCTACGAGCCGCGCGGGCTCTCGGCTCCTCGCCTGAATCCTCCGCTCGCTTCGCTCCCTCTCGCGCCGTCTGCAGATGCGATCGCGTGCCGCACGCCGATTTTTCCGAAGGGGCTGAGGTAAAAGTCGGGGAAAACACGATTGGGAGAGGTGCAAGTGCCGTTTCGATGCTTATCGGGCGCGTTCGATTGTCTTATCGGTTATCTCGCGGTCCGAGCTCACGCCGTTACCCGAGTGTTACATTTTATTGGGTGAATTAGTTGTGGGATTTAGGTACTTTTTATAGGATTTTATTGGCTTGTTTTTAAATAAATTACTAAACTTGTGTTAGAAAGTATGTTTTTATTTATTTAAAAAGTTTTGGGTTGTAAGCTTAGTTTGAGATTGATTTAATTTAATACGGACTGGAAAGAAATTTTCATCATTATTATTATCGGTAATTAAGATTTCTTATCTTTATTATTAAGATAAGATCTTTTTTTAATTATTAAATTAGTTTGTCCAAGTCAGTCCAGTCAATGCTGCAATTCGCTGGAACCCCGTTAAATTAAAACACGATCGATTATAGACATTTACAGATGAAAGTTATAATATTAATTAGTACAACCGAGAGGTGTAGTCTAAGACTTTTTCTGCCGGTAAGGAGTCTAATATTATTTTATTTTTTGTTTTTTAGGAAAACTTGTACTCGAAGATAATCATTCTTCATTTCAAGTGTCCTAGACTCGTAAAATGTAATCACTTTAGTGCCTTTCAAAGAGAAGGTTAGGTTAGATTTAATTAAGAAACACCAAATAAAAAGACTTAAAATAAAAAATAAGAAGCGCGAATTATTCGTTTGAAAAATAAATGAATAAAATCATCTAATCCCAGAGAAGAAATACTCGCCAGAGTGAGGCATTGAAAACCAGCTTCGAGACTTGGCTGTAGGTAGTTCTACTGGACTAGAAGTTTTATGACTGACCGCAATAAAATATGCCTGTCTTTCAAGTATTAAACTGGGTCCTAGTTACTCTTCCTCTTGGACAACGACGAAAGGGCTTTCCCTTTCACCTGACAATGAGTCACTTTCATTCTAAAATCTACCTGTACATTAAGTTTCAGTCATTCTAAACGATAATTGCCCGACCTGAGACAATATCTGCACAAATTACTGACACTGCACAAATTACTGACTATCTGAATATGAAAGAGCGAAATTCAATGTGAAATAGTGAATATTCACTCTTTCAACGTTCACTCTTTCCAAGAAGTGAACGACTTATAACGTCAAAGAACGAATTTTCACACTTTCATATTTAAAGGACGGAGAGTCCACTAGAGTCACTGGCCCGGGACAAAACGTATCTAATAAAATTGGCATGCTTCCTCTTCGGAACGAATATCCGAATATCCGGATATCATCAGTCGTTCGTCCGTGTCGCCCCTTTTACACTTTCCGATATAACACGCCACTTGACCGCACCAGCGAGTTTCGGAGGCCAGATCGCGCCAGCCTGTAGCCTTCGTGAATTCCTCTTATTGCACTGGTCCCACTCCCCACCCTTCCAACTTTTTTCGGCTGGGTTGCAATTAGACGGGCATGCGCAAAATCGCTTTCAATTAAAAACAATTACGGTGAATTGCCTTTAATTAAAAGTAAATAAAAGGATCGACGATCTCCGCGTTACGCGGATTCTCCGCTTCTTTTTTATTAATCTTTTGGAATTTTAGACGAGCGTTTACCACCTTTTTTCGACGGTCGATAATTTTTGATCAGGTCATCCCCGAGGATATTAATTAATAACTTCATATTAACGTCGAGTGGCGTTCATAATGTTTGGGCTTATTGATAGAACTGGATTTTTTTAATCCGATTAAGTAATCGTAAAGATCGGTATTTTTTTGTTTTGTTTATTTGTTGAATGGAATGAAAACATACTGTACTTTGCACTTTATTCGCACATTACAAGTGATTGTTAATAAATCTAGAGAAATATTTGCAGTTACATTATTTCTTCTGCTAAAAATGTTCTTACCGATCCATACCGATTTTTCTCTTAAAAATTGCCCAAGGAAACTCCCATGAAAGAGAAATCTCCACTGTGGGTAAATAAAATCATAAACGTCTGTGTTAAAGCTTATCCCCCGAAGAAGTTTCACTCATCCCTGTGTCGGCCGAGCACTAAAAATGATAAAAAAAGACCACCTCCGCGCCGTCATAATGCGTTCTCAAGGCTCTCCCTACGCGCGCGTCCGCCCAAGTTCCGCCTTGACCTTGTTCTAGGCGTTGCTGCCTCAGTGGGATGGAGGCGGAGATAAGGCCGAGGCTCGCACAAAAAGGCCCGCGCTCTCGGTATAAGAATCCGCGATCGCGAGGGGGCGGGGTGGGGGGGGGGGCGATTACCGTTAGGGCGCCGCGAGCAGAAAAATTCGACGGACAATTAAGGGCGCGCTCGAAGAAATAAATTTAATTACGCCGGAGTGCACTGATCGCCTCCTTTTATTGTTTCGTGCAGCCGCTCGCGGAAGTCCGACGCGACTAATGGCCACCGCTTTTGGCTCGCTCCGGCGCAATTCGGCTAATTGATATTATGAATTGCTGAGCCATTCCGAGGTGATTGCTATGGAGCGATGAGTGCCGCTCTTACATTCCTTTTTCAGGTAAAAACGAGAATGGCCTTTTTATTTGCCTTTAAGGAGCTGTAAAGTTTACGATTAGGAAGCTGCCTTACCGACATCGACGTTCATTCTCTTTCTTTCTTGTATTTATTAAAAACGAAAATACAGGTTTATGGAAATAAAAAACTTGACGAATTTATATTTAAAATGTTATTGAGTTTTTGTGTGAATGACAGAGATAATTTCGATGCTGGTGAAGATGTAAGGAGTTTCACATGTAGCACAAAAAAAAAAAAAAAGAACAGCAACACAAGGGGGATTTTGACGATCGGACTCCGGGAAGAAAAATTATACTTTCTGCCCGCCAACTTTTGTGACATTCTTTATTTCCTCCCATATGGTGCTTACGATATTTTTTTTTTATCGAGGATGAAATTAGAAATTTCTTGAACAGGCGCTGGGAAAGAAGTTGGATAATATAAAGGCCTCCCTAATATAGACTTTGAACGAAAAATTCCTTTTAATGAACAAAGGATTTTAAAGCTCTACATATTTAAATGTAAAGATTGACACTTCGAAAAATCGTTTAGTGTAATCGGGACAAATAACAGTGTAAACACATATTAATTGAATATAATGATAGACAAATCGATGCAACAATCGTCGAAAATTAATAGCTCTGAATCGGCTAACTAAAAGGATATTAAAAGGTTCGAAGAAAAATGTAAATGCGTCCTAATCATCCGTTCTAGATGTCGGAGTCCTAAACACTGTACACCCTCGCCCTTCACCAAATCCCAACAGACGCTTTCTAATAATTATCCACTTTATGAGGCTCGGCAGGCACGAAAATTCGTGCCCCTAAGTGCCCTATAACCGAATTTTAATTTGCCGTTCTTTCGAGACTTGAGAGTTACTTACAAGAGAAACTGGGAGGTCCCATAGTTAAAGTCACATACAAATATAAATTTTCGCACAAAGACGCATCATTTCAGAACAAAGTCAAGAGGAATTAAGAGGATAAGAATAAATAAAGAAAAAAATAATTTTGTTATCATCTCTTTTACGGATCGGATAAACAAATAAAAAGGTTGATCGGTTCATCTTGAGTGAAGAAGGAAAAAAAAGTGAAGACGAAGAAGAAGACGGTAAAATGAGCGATCGTGTAAAACGGCGCGAGGTTTCCCGGCGCGCTCGCGAGCCTAAAATGCAAAAGGAACGAAACGAGAGCGAAAGTCGAAACGTCGAGGGTGCGCGCAGCATCGGCCGTGGAGAGCCACACACGCGGCGGTGCCGGGCGATAAATCGGCCGCTCATTTCGCAGCTCATCTTTCTCCGACATTCGATTCCAAGGTCGGCGGGAGCCTGCGGGGCTCCCTTTCCCCTCCTCGCGCCTGCAAATTTCTCGGCGAACTGTCCCTAGTCCACTTCGTCTTCGTCTCGTAATCCTTTATCTCCTCTCCCGGGACTCTCTCGACGAATATGATTTTGTAGGCACTTCTTTTTTTTCCTGACCGCACCCACGCCAGGGTATCATATATCACTCGTTGGGAAATCAGTGTTTTTTTTTCCGGACACCGCCGCAAATATTTACCCTTTTCCAATTTCGGGAGGGGACTTATAAATGATCGGCGCGACCGAGGCGGATCATATTTCAAGCTTTGGGAAGTCAATTTTGTTTGATGGTGATTTCTTTTGCGGACGAACAAAGGCTGGATATTTATGGCTTAATCGACGTGTGAATTGTGCGGCTTTGTGAGGGTCGTGGTATGTAAATTGAATTCACCGGGCAGAATGAATATTAACGCTCGTAAAACCGTAATTCTCACCTTCCATTAGATTTACATTGTGGCCCCCCGCGTTTTTTTTTTGTCGAATGAATCTATAGCGCTAAGTGATTTTTTTTAAGGAAAAAGAAATATTGACCTGGCGTAAGTAATTCGTGTATTTAGGATGATATCGGCAACTAATTAAAGATAATTAATGCGCCACTGGAGAAAAATTCAGTATATGAATTCCTCGACGTGGCGACCAGGATGATCCATCTTTGTCTCATAATTCCTCACCGTGCATTTCATCTTTGTCATTGACTCCATCGAGGGTTCATTAGCTCAGCTACAAGCATTATTAATTTTCTCGTGTTTGTATAATAATGCATCGATAGTTTTTACTCAAAAACAATAATAATTAATTGATCATAATATATCTTTTACTTTGATGTGTCTTATTTTATATTTTAAGATTTCAAAAAGAGTTCCTGACTCTTGTTCTTTTCTCTTTCTGTCTTTTTCTCAAGTCCCGCTAAACCTCTTACATTTATTCTGACTAACGATCATTGATGATCAGTTCGCGAACTGGTGTTGACAGAGATTCAAGTATGTGGAATTCAGGATTAATCAGAATCTGATAATCTGATGATACAGCAGATCATCAGAATCTGATAATCTGATGATACAGCAGATCATCAGAATCTGATAATCTGATGATACCGCAGATCATCAGATTCTGATTAGATTCAGGATAAGCATTGACTATCGTATAGTTAAATCTACGGTCAATAGTTCGCGAAACAACCATAGAAAAGATCGTTAATGACCAGAGACTTAACTATGACTATATGTGTTAGTCAATGGTTAACCCGTAAACTGATAACCATCATCAGATCATCAGGTTCTGATCAAATTCTAGGTTAATCATTGACTACAATGTGGTTAAATTTCTGACCAACAGTTCATGAACGAACCAGAAAAGATCGTTAACGATCAGGGATTTAATCATGTATTACTCTGCATCTGATCAGAAACTGATCATATGCATCATCATCAATTGATGATGTTCCAGGATAATCGTTGACTATCATATGATTAAATATCTGACCAATAGTTCGTGAATCGACCAGAAGTCGTTAATTTTCTACCAGGAACAAGTTTCTCGATAAAAACAAAGTATTCAATACTCGTCTATGCAATAAAACGACGAAACATTGTACTCTAAGAAAAAGTAAAAAGAAAACGGAACGAAAGAGAAAAGAGAACACCACTCTCCCAACCGATCATACGTTTTTCCAAGATACACAAGCGCGAGCTCGCGCTAAAAGCGTCGCCTCGTTTCGCCGGAAATCAAAGACCGCCGATCAGCTCGCGAGAAAACCGAGTCTCCCGCTGGATACCAGCGGTATCCCCTCAGCGCCGGCAAAGAACTCGCAGGAAATGTCGACGCCCCCGTGGCAGGCTTTGCGGGACAGAAGAAAGCCGCACGCGGTGCAGCCTCCTCGGCCTCGGAAAAATGCGCTCGCACTTTTTGTCGCCCCCGTATCCCCACGTCCTTCTCTCTCTCTCTCTCCTTCTCTATCTTTCGCTCTCTTTCTCTTTCTCTCTCTTAGATTTTTTCTCTCTCCATCTCTCGGATCAGCTGCCCTGGCAGGAAACGAGTTTTCCACTTGGTTGGAGCGACGTAAAAACAATCGAGCCGCGCGGACAGACATGGTCGAGCGCCGGTAGCGCCTCGACATTGCCCGAAGGAGAAACAGGCTGAGGCTTTTCAATGATCGATGCGATTGGTTTCGGACTGTGGCAGGGACAGACCCTCGTGGATGCGGCTCCGGCTGCACGGACTCTAATTGCGTGACCTCCACGGGAATACGCAGGCGACGAAGGCGCGTGGCCCATTTGGAATTGGGAATTCATTGTAGGTATTGAGGGAAGCGGGGATGGTGCGCGCGTGGGGGGCGGGTTTTCCACGAGGAATCCGGTGACGTAACTTTTCGACTGATTTCTTGTTGTGGCTGATATGCTGATTTAATTAGCTTCGTAGGTAGTCGTATATATGTGGTAGTCTTTTTTATCTCGAGTGTGATGTCTTCTTCCTCATTAATTATTCACCTCGCGAGGAAATTAGCCTCTTGGAGCGCGTTGAAAACTCGGAACATGTTTTTTTAATTTAATCAAAATTAATTCGTTCGAAGTTCCTCTTTTTTTCGCCTTCTTAATGAAGCGTTTGGAGGTGCGTGTAATCTGCATCCCCAAGTGCGACATTTTTTACTATTTAAAAAAAAAAAGTGATCTAGATGAAAAAATTAAAATTTTGTTAAAATTCCCTGCCTATCCTTACAATGTGCGTAATAACGTGCTTTTCACGTGGCTCTTAAATTTTTTAATACAGTGTTTATACCATATTCGTTGAAACATAACTTATTTTCTTCTTGCGATTTCATTCGGAGAGGTAAAGAAATTTTTTGCACAAGATGCATTTTTTGCCCGAACAAAAAAAAAAAAAAAAAAGAAAAAGAAAATTTAAATGGTTGAAGGCCTACATAGGCAGAACATATTTTATTCGTGGAATTTCGAAACTCGTATGCAAAAATAAACATAAAATTAGCTCAGGAGGTTAAAAACAAATTTATTGGCACGGCTCACCGCTGTTATCTACTTTTATTGCTTTCACGTAAAGTTTTATTGGTGGGCCTCGATTTCTATATTGCAAAGGTTATTGTTTCCTAAAAATTCCCGGTGGAACTTTTTTTTCATGTGAATTAACCCACGAACGCTTTCGCCAATTGGAACTTTACGAGTCCACGTTATATGGGTATTGCCGATCTTCCTAGCTTCCACATATGATCATAAAAATGAGTATAAAAATTTTACAATCCTTCGTAAAAGTTTCGGATGCTCCCTGTAACATTTCTATTCCTATTCTTAGACCTGACGTTCACAAATCTGTTTTTAACATCCGCCAAAATTCCAACTGTTTTATTACATTTTTTTTAATTATACCGATTTTTCAGATTTTATTTGCCGATTTTTCAAACTAGCCGTTAAACAAACGAAAAATATCAGAAAAAGCATTTAATAAATAGGAGAAAATAATTTTTTTAAACTATATACATATCTACCCTACTAGAAACCATCTAGCTTTCTATTATTGACATACCGATTTTTCAGATATTATTTGTCGATTTTTCAAACTAACCGTTAAGTAAAACGGAAAACATCACAAATATCATTTAATAGATAGGAGAATATGATTTTAACAGTAAATGTGTTTAAATCATGCTTACTGAAAATTAAACTATCGAAAATTAAAGAATTTGTTGTTGATTAGACCCCACTCTTAAATTTGTTTAAATGAAAAATCTCCATCTCCAGAGTACCCAACAAATCAATCCAAACGATTCTAATCCCTCATCGCGCGGTGAAAAGCCGGTGTACATTATCAGCACGAGTTTAGCGCGAAGGCGCAATTTCCAATTCCCCGAAAAGTGCGAGCCCGCCGGCAAATTACAGGCGCGCCTAACGAAACAACTGCGCGGTCCAATTAAAAGATTCTCGGAACCGTCGCCGGTAGAGGGGTTAAAAAAGTGCGAGGGTCCGAGGAAAAATCTTGTGCCTCCCGGTTTTTCGTCTCCTCGGCCCCCGAGGAAAGTCCCTCCAGACGCGTCAGCAAGTTCATGCCCTTCGTTTTGTTTTTTTTTTTTTACATTGAGCGCCAGGTATGCAACGCGCGCTCGAGGGAAGTGTATCTTCCTCGTGTAGGGGAAAAAAGGCGGCGGTTCCTTCCACCGCGGCGCTATCTTTACGAGGCTTCCGCCAGCTGTTTACGAGCACTCGGGTGGTGGCCGAATTTCAGGTGCGCCTTTCTTCGTGCGCTATCTCGGAAATTTTTATTTTTATTGCCCATCGCTGCACCTCTTACCGGCGCCTTTATTCACTTCGATAAGATTATTTCGGGGGGTTCTATAGCGGCGAGTGTGTGCTTTCCACTCAATGGGCTGAAGGTGAATTTAATGAAATACTTTCCGACGGTTTTACGGCTACGTTTTATTGTAGTCTTAAGATGTATGATAAAAACAGTTCCTGATGTCCGAAAACCACTAGACTCTTGAGAAATACTTTTTCATGCATTTTATTTTTATCGTAATTTGGGTGAATTTAATGGTCGTTTATGCTATAGATTTATGCAATTTATTATGTTTCTTCATTAGAATGTTTAATAAATATTATTCCAGGCAATTGAAGAAAAAAAAAAACATTCCCGAGATAGAAAATTAATTATCTTTCCTGATTGGTTCATTGAACTATCGGTCAGACATTTAACCATATATCAGTCAATAATTAACCCAGAATCTGGTCAGAAACTGATCAATAAATTGACAGCTGAAGTTAATAACCTCTAAATACATGAAATTACTACAAGATTTTTTTTTTGCGAAGAAAGAGGGAGAGAACGAGATACAAGCTGGACGTACACACAATAATATGCATGTGTGCTGACTCAGCTGGTACAAGAGGATGCAAGTTTGGACACTGCTTTAACAGATGTGCTCAGTAACGTATATAAATGGAAAACATAATTTATTTACGAACGTCATGTAAATTCAATAAATATATTTTTCTAACATAAATCATTCATGTTATACAACGTACAGTTGTATTTATTCAAAAATTAAAAATGGACTAGTAGAATTATAAATACGAAAAGAATTTTTTTATCGGAAGTTAAACTCAGATTTTAACCAGAAATCCTCACCTGTGAGTATAATTTCTGGTCAGAATTTGTACCGTAAGTTTAGGAGTTATTAGAATATTAATCAAATTACGATCAACTTACGGTTATTTAAAAGTATTGTAATTAAACTACATCCTTTTCGTTAGAAACTTAAAAAGATACAATACCGATTTAATGCCGATTTTATATACTTTCCTTTTTATATTTAAAAAAAAAAATCGCAATTAAAAAATAAAAGCTTATAAACTCTTATAAAAGTGATTAATCATTTAATCTGCCGTTGAAACTTTTAATACAAAGTATCGATTCGCTGGCATCGGCAAATCGATCGGATAAAATATGACGAAGCGCGTGTGCACACCGAAGAAATGTATAATTTTCGTGGGTTCCGCGAAGATTGCAAAGTTTTTCGCTTGGGGAGCACACCGCGAACCGAGGACGTCTGTTGATTTATTTCGTGCCCGGAGGAGACAAAATTGGTCCTTCTGATTGCATTTAATTGGGGTCGCACATCGATCACTACTCTACGAGATGCCTCAGCCTTCGCGGAGGTCATCGATTTTTACGATCGTAAAGCATTTGACTCCGACGCTCACGAAAACCCTTAATTCAGTCCGTCGCGCTTACTTTTCAATATTGAATTAAGAGATTCATTTTTATTCCATCAGGGGGCTCTTTTTTCTCTCCTCAGTTTCTCTCTTCTTTAATAAATTAATCGAGATAACGAGAGAACGTAAAAAATACAATTTTAGGGCCAACCGGTCGTTTACTTGTCGACTCGGCGATCGTTTTGTTATCCACTCTCAAAAAAAAATATCACCGACAGCAGACGAATATTTTTCAAAGTTTGCATTGCTATGCTGAAGACACAACTGTTTTTGCGAATTCGAATATGAATGGGGGCGCAGTCGCCGCGAGGCCCTAATTTGCATTAACCGAACCGCCGAGAGTCACGTACGGCGAATTTCCAGAAACAAACTAAAAATATCGTCGACCCTTTGTTTCACATTCGCGAATTTACGGTGAACGAGTTAACTTTAAGGCACCTCCAAAAAATAAACAACAGCCAATCGCCATGTGCACTTGGTAATAAAATCGATTTCGCAAAATTTGTATGCCGATTGCCACGTGAAATCGGTAAAAAATCGGCTTCACCTAATTTTCAAGCAGATCGCTATGTGAAATCGGTAAAAAAATAGTCTTCACCTAATTTTCAAGCAGATCGCTATGTGAAATCGGTAAAAGAATTGGTTTCGCGTAATTTTTACGCCGATTATCAAATGAAATCGGTAAAAAAAACCGGCTTCGCGTAATTTTCATGCCGATCGTCCGGAATGCTTCGTTAAGCCAACAGAAAATCATACTTAATCGTATTACACCTAACAGGATTGAGCTATTAGTCATTTGATTGTTAACGGAACTTCTAAACACTCCCGTGAAAAAAAGATCTCTCCGGAGTACCCATACTTGCACTTACCGGAAAAAAAGGATCGCGCGCGTTACGAAGCTCGCTGGATCATTATAATTAATTGGTAATTTTCCAATAAATAATCGACGTCGGGCCATTCTCTCACGGCGGTCGTGCGCTTCATGTACCTGGGCGAAGGGCGATGGCGAAGGGGAGGGGGTAGGGGAATTCCGTTGGAATCGGATCGCCCGTGGAGGAATCAATCCTCGGTCTTAAACTGCTGTCGCGGCAAATGACTTAATTAGCCGTTGAAACCCACATACATCCTTCATTCGCTGTCGAAGCCGGGCGGAGGCGAGCAATGCGTGAGCCCATATACCGATCGAATCCCATCCTCTTTTGTGCTCTCGCCTTTCTTCGCACAGCCTCGTGCCTTTTTTTGGTGCCTCGGACGCCTAGATAGCGATCGGTGTTACTTAAAAAAAGAAAATCATACTTTTACAGTAAGCTTAATTTTAGCTCCGGCATTTTTTGGATTCGGACCGATCGAGTCGGAGTTCATTCTCGTGTAGTTCCTTACATATTGACATGACTGTGCGGTGCGGTGCCACGGAGAGGATATGTGAAGGCCAACTTTTTTTCTGTGCCTTTTTTCGTTCCTTTTAAGTCTTTAATTTCGCATGATGCAGGATTTAATTAAAGAATTTAAACGGTTTAGCCAAAACAAATTAATTTTTTAAACTCTCCTTTGAAAAAGCATGTACCTGCGAGGAAGAAAAATCGGTATCTTTCTTTGTATCACAAATAATTAAAAAATATATTTTTAATTATTTGTTAGAAATCATCTCATTTTCTACTGTTTATTGAACAATTTTTCTGATTTTTTCGTCTTTTTAATGACTAGTTTGAAAAATCGGCAGACAACATCTGAAAAATCGGTATGTTAATAATAAATAAGTAGACAATTTCCAGTAGAAATTGATGCGATAGAAATTTTTCTTTAAAAAATTATAATACAATAAATTTACTATCGTTAACAGAAATGAAAACTGAAAGTGTACAAATCTTGGATGAAAAAAATGAATAATCCATCCTCATTAACAAAATCGTCGAAAGCAACACCTCGTCGCTCTGGATGACCAAATGAAGCTATCTCCCCGCGGCACGTCCACATCCACCCATCTAATCGCGCATCGCATTAGGAGAAACCGAGCTATACCCTCACTTTGGATGGCTAATTAGTTCCCGTTACCGGCGGGCCTCGCGCTCGGCAAAAGGTCTCCCCTTTCGGATGCCGCTCGCACGATTTCCCCCGTTGCGTAACTCGCGACCTTTAACAGTTGAGCCGCTACCGATTAATAGCGCACTCGATAGCGGCTCACCTTTTTCTTGCCTCGCCGCCCGAGAAGTGGGCGAGGTGAGAGGCTTTCCTTTGTCCGCGTGAAAGAGCCGAGCCAACCGGTCGAAGATCGATTGGGAGCGATAAAAAAAAAGTTACGGACCCCGACGAATTCGACGCCTCCTCGGCTTTCGCTGCCTTGACACGCTTGTATCCCTTCGCAGTTTATTTACTTTCTCATCGCGCCTTCGTTTAATTTATTACCGTCTGATTGTTCTTTTATTTGCGTTTTAAGAGCTCCGCAATGGTACTCATGATTCGTAATTAAAAACGCATTTATTTTTAGTGCGAAAGAGATGAGAAACTTTTTTCTGTAGCGATCGTTCCTTTTTTTAATCTTGTTAATCGTAAAATGAATGATTCATTGTAAAAAAAAGATCTCTTTTTATTAAAAATATATTTTTAACACGCCGAGTATGAAATTCCGATTTCTGGCATATGTTACTCTAGAAATCGGTATGCTTTTAAAGAACATTATTGTTATTTGATTATTAACTGTGTGTAGCTGTACGAATTTTATAAATATAAAAGATAATTTATTTCGAAAATAAATAATTTTGATGAAAAAAATATTTTTTTAAAAGCGTCTAGTGTGAAATACCGATTTCTTGTATGCAGATCTGAAGAAATCGGCATGCTTTTAAAAAGTACTATAATTATGTAAATTTATTGTATACTATTACTAATTTGTAATTTTTTTTTTGTTCTAGGTAAGCAAGCCTTTTTTGTTATAGTTTGACTGACAATAACGAGTCCAAATGGGTATGTCGATTTCCACGATAAATGACGATCTATTTTTTTTTCTACTACTCGCTAAGTGTGTTCAGCGCATAAATTAAAACCGCCGCGATCGCCAAAACTAATAATCCCATCTCAAAAATAGCCTAATAAAAATCCGGTTACCACGCTTTTTTAACCTCGCGCGCGCAGATTGCCTCGATTTTTTCCGCGCGCCTCTCGGTCGATCTCGATCGATCCACCCAAATCGAGCGATAAACAAACCGACCGATTTTTTTCCCCCGTGTGATCGGTAAAGCACTTAGGGACCAATTACACCGTCAGAGCGATTCTCGAGGAGCTGAGAAATAAAAAAAATATGTATATGAGTAACGATCGAGGTACGCGCAAAAACCCACAGCTCGGATCGTTTATCTAATAAAGCGTCGCGCAAAGCCGATCGGCAATTTTTAATGCTGCGCGTCAAAAATTATCGGATCGCGAGGTTTTACCGGATCCGGGCGTGACGCGAATTCGTCATCATCCGCCTCCCTGCCAAGAGGGATATTAAGATTCGCACCGGCGAGTATCCGCTCGGCTTTGCAAGTCAATGCGAGCCGCGCGTTTTTGAGGTCGGCACGGGGAAATGCGCCGACGGCTTTTTCGCTCTTCTGCGGCATGTAGATGAGGCCGTCGCCGTTGTTTCCGCGAATTTCTTTCGGCGCCGCTTTTGAGGGGGCCCGATGATTCGGTGCATTTTTAGCGGCCCCAACCCCGCTTCTGATGCTTTCGGCACACTTTGTGATATTTTTTTATCTTGAGACTAGAAATCGGTAAAGAATAAGTAACGATTGTAATTTTTTTAATGAATTTGGACTAAAAAACGTAAGCAGGTTTGTGTTTCTAAAATGTTTATAGAAATTCGTAAAGATCAGTAACGATTGTAGCATTCTTGGGAAAGTCAGGACCAAAGCGTAAGCCTGTTTGTACTTAGAAAATATTAGAATGTGTAGAAATCGGTAAAGATTGGTAACGATTGTGGCTTTTTTGCCGAATTTTGAAAAAAAAACATAAGCCTGTTTGTGCTTTTAAAATATTTGTGGAAATCGGTAAAGATCGGTAACGGTTGTAGCATTTTTGCCGTCATAAAAACTTGTCTTTATGGGTGTAGGTATCTAGATTGCAAGCACGTACGATTTGCTCAGGTGTTTTACGATCTTATCACTTTACACATTATGCAAAAACACTGACAGGAATTTCAATAGTTCGCGACTTGTTACTCTATGTAAAATTCAATAGTTTCTTGAATAAAACGATGAGGTCGCGTTACCAAATCAAATTTATCAGTTCTTAGTTTTTACTGCGAAACATAAAAAATCCGCTTTTATAATCTTTTAGGAATTGGCACTGCTTATTGTGTGTCCCCTAACGAAACTCATGCATTTTTATAAGAATAGCAATTAATAAAGTACATTGTACCAACTTTTTTTTTTAAAGTCTATAAGAACTGAAACCTTAATTAAATAACAAAATTAATTAAATGTTGTGTAACTGTAAAAAAAAATGTTAAGAAATTACCATTTTTTCTCATAAAAAATTACAATATCAAAAATTATCAAACTATTCTAAGTTTCGTTCGAACACTTTACCGTGATTCTTATGCGGCGGTGAAAGTATAAAAATTCAGTGAAAGTGTTTCTTTAATATATTATAATTTAAGCACACAAATTACGTCAGCACTGTTGTTTCAATTTCGAATGGAATGAAATGATTCAATCAGATGTAATCTTATAGGATGACAACTCCTTTATGAATCTTTGATGACCAAAAGTGTAGTGCTTCGGTCATCAAAAGATGAATTATGAATTTAATTAAAGTAGCTTATAAGCTTAGTGAATGAAAATCGTTAAGATATGATGAAACTTCGTCGATCTTTAAATATTATTTTATTGCATATTATTAACAAATTAAATAATTGAATGAATATTAAATGAACATTAAATGATTTTTATGTTTTCGTTTGTTCAACGGGCAGTTCGAAAAATCGGTACGTCAATAAATAGCAAACTAGACGATTTCCATGACCAATCAAACGATTTTTCTGATCTTTTAAAACTGTTCAAACAATTCAATTCCACCACAATATAATAGTCACCGCATTAAGCCTCAGATTTACGAGTCCACGCAGCGGCGATTTCACCGAGACTAAAATAAAATTGACTTCGCGCGCAGGAAGTTCTCATAGCGCTCCCAGGAAACGATTCGTCGTACAAATCTAACTTGCGAAGCCACCCACGACCCATCGGATAAAGGAATCCCTTTCCCGAAGCGTGCACCTGCCGGTCGCGCCGATTTCCCCGCCACGCCTCTCGCCTCATAATTCTTTAAACTCACGCGCGCGCGTGCCTCGTCACCTCACGAGTGAGGGGGCCGCTTGGCGAGTTGGCTCATGCGCGAAACCCTCGTTCGGGGCGAAATTCCGCGAGCGCATTAGCGATGCCGCGCGTACATCGGCGCGGCGGCAAAAAGAGGCGTTGGGGCCTCTCGTTTTCTCTCGCGCCCTCCTCGGCCTTTATGAATTTATTTATCGCCGCGGCGCGGGCAGTTTTTTCGCGGCGATCGGCCGCGGCGCTCATTAGCCGGTTTCTCGCGGCCGGTTTTTCCGCGGAGCCACGGCCAAGTTCACGGAATCGACCGGCAAACCGGTGGTTGCGTTTCATACCCCGCTTTTTCTCGGAGGACGACGCTGCTGCTGCTGCTTCTTCTTCTTTTTTTTATTTTATCTTCGTCGCGGCCGATCGGGAGCGCGTCGAGTTATCTAACAGTTCGTCGTCGCCGGGGTTTAATTGAAGAGGAGCGCGTTGAATTTATGGATTCGATCGGGTTTTACGCGATTCGCTCCTTTTGTTCGTCTAATGGCATTAGGCATTTTTATACCGGGAGGATGTGTTGGGATTTTCTAGCGGTTGGTAAATTTATGTGGGTAAATTTATTTTTCGCCTTTTTTGTCGTACGCTGCGGACTATTCCGCTGCTTTGAAATGGGAAGAGGCAGTCGTCGTTAGCTTTGCGCTGTAAACACAGAATTTACTTTAATTTGGAACGTTATATCGGTAAAAAATGTTTAATTTCTTTTAGAGAAGATAATAATGAGATACCTCTAATTAAGGTATCGTATATAAATACGGGTACCTATTAGAATCGCATTAAGATTTTTTTTCAGGAATAATTTGCCTCGGAGATTGATTTGAAAACAATATTTGTCCCTCTTCTACGAAGTGACTAGTTCGTATTAATGACAACAGTTATTATTTTTTTTCTTTATCTAACTTCCTTCCTTTCCTTCCGTACCCATGGTTACTTTAATTATAATAACTTCAAATTAACATTATATTATTCTTTTTTTTTTATAATTAAAAATATTTAACAATTGAAGGGTTCTACATACACAAGAAGTGCTATTTTTCCTTAGAAGTCTTCAAATATCATCAAAATTTGTATTTTTATAAAGACTAAATAATTATTATTCTACAAGAAAATATTTTCTGTTTGTATACTGTCACTTATTTAATTAATATACATACATCACTTCAGAAAAAGTTCAGAACACGCTAAATATATTTTATCTCGATGAGTATAAATATAAAAGTGATATTGAATTATTTCTTACAACGAAGCAAAAAGAAGTAAAAAAGAAAATCTTCCTGCATATGACACAGAAGTAACGAGAATAACATTTTTTCCTGCATTGTCGATAAATCACACCTTCGACATCGTCTCAAAGCTATAAAAACACGACGAAGCCTCCCAAAGCTCCATAACGATTTTTCATCCGATCTTCTTGTTTTCCGGCGCTACGAAAAATGCAGACTTCCTTGGCTCCTTGTATAAAGGTATACCCTATTCTGCTCGTCCGATAGGGCCCCGATCAAAAAGGCCGGGGCGATCGGCAAGTCTCTCGCCTGTAAATCGGCAAGCAACGGTAAATCATCGGTTTCCTCTCTATTTCAAAACGCGGCCGCGGCGCCGTCGTTATTAATGAGCGACAGAAACAAAAGCAATTTACGAGATCGTCGCCGGCGCGGCGATGACGGATGGTGCCGCAGTTTCGCGGGGATCAATCACCCCGTCTCTTCTTCATTAATTTCCGCGCGGCCGATCGTTAATGCGCGATCGGCTCGCCCATCTACGGGTCTCGTCGAGCGCTTCGCGCTTGTACCGTTCGTCGATAAAAAATAATCTTATTAGTGTACTTTTTCTCTTTTTCTCATGGTTTTCTTTGAATTGTTGTGATTTTTTTCTTTTATTGAGTAAGCTATTATTTTCTACGATGAGTAAGTACCCTTTACACCTACAAGTGTATCTACCTGATTCGTGTGAAAATGGAGTAGGTTAAGAGAGGTTCTTATCTTTGCTTAAATTTGTAGATAGAATTATTACAGGAAATTGCTTTTCTAGTCTTTTTTTCTGATTATAATATGATTTATCTCAAAAATGCTTTGCGATGATTTAATTTCCTGTCGCCAGATCGTCGAGAGCAAAAATATTATCGTCAAATACCATTACTCATCGCGAATCGTGTTTTTTTTTCATCTCATCGACACTCGAGCTCTGTTCTTATAATTGCCGTGATAGCCTCGGGGAACGAATCCGAAAACTGTATGAATTGATTGATCTGTTTGAACTTTGACCTTTTATTTAAAGTAGCAGCCCATTGAAAACTTTCACGCAATATAAAAGAAAGTGTCGAGACATGGTCTTCTCGCGATGGCTATAAATATTAATTGAGTTTTTCAACTTAATTTAAAAGTCATTAGCGTATCATTTTACTTTCACGTAAAAAGATAAAATCTAGAGGTGCCAAAATATTATGAAGTTTTTTTTGTTGCGTAATGTACTTGTTCCTTCAAACTTAAGATCATCAACGTCTGATCAGCACCAACTTTATTTTTATTATTAAGCCGCATGCAGCCTTCTAACTTTGAAGTCTGAATTTGCAAAAAAATTCTTCAGGCGCTTCATAGCAAATCCTTTAATGAATGCGTAAGACTTAATCGATCCCCTAACTCCAGTCGAACATACCGGAGCGAAATTCCTTGCCGATCGGCCAAGCACAATTACTTCCCGCCCAATAGAGTTACTAAGGAAAACGTTACACCCCATCAACTCGCGAACATCTCGCAAATGCCAAATCCAGCCAATTCGTCTCAGTAGAGCGCACACCAGCAAGGCTCCCCTTGCCGTGGATCCCGTTGCCACCGGGAGGCTCTCGCGGCTCTAAATTCGAACACCGCGAGCTCCGTGAAGCACATCCTTCCGCGACCAAATTTCTCCGCTATACGCTCTTTTCTCACGGTGCGCCGATTTTTATTTCTCCCCTTCGTATAAATTAATCGTCAGGATCGGCGCACCGAGAGGAGAAATCGCGACTCCGATAGGAGCAGCCTTACTAAAAATCATCATATGGATTCCACATAATCACATGGCTGGAACAGCTGTTGGAGGATCCAGGAATGTGTTTGTACGATCAATTTGATTCTATTAGCTTAACTACCACACTGATTTTGAATGAATTTAGGAAACATATACAAATGGTCCTTCGGATAAATAAAATTTTTCTTTAACTCTTAAAACAATGTTCTTGAAGACTTAAAATAAAACTAACCAATTGCTTCGAGCAGCCTGAAATCAGAAGAAACCCGTCAGTCACTTAATAAGTTCGCCGAAGCCACACTCGCTCGGCGCAAAAAAGTCGAAGAGAAAAAAGGAAAGAAAGAGAAGTGGAGAGAGAACACCCCGTCAGTCAAAATCGCTCTCTCGTGATTTTCTCGGCGCGGGCAGCTCGGATGACGTCAGAGTCACGCGGGGATCAATCGAAGAAGTCAAGTCGCGATAATTGCGACAATCATGCCGATGCGCCCGCCAATCAAATACCATAGCGGCCTCGTGAGACCCTCCGTTCTTTCTCTCGCGAGAGCGCCCGGGAAACGCCGCGGAACAATGGGGGAGGAGAAGGAAGAGCCGAGGGATAATCGCGGAGGGGGGGAGGTAATTCCTGGCGGCGATCGCGACCTCCTTGGCTCGAATTTGTCGTGCACGAGTTAAATTGAAAAACCGATCGGGCTGCCTCGCGGAGAAGCGGCGGGTACCGTGTCCCGTGTCATTGCGACGCTTCCTCGGCTGCACGAACTTATTTGCCGGCGAGTTGACCTAATGGTGGGGTAGGCAAAAATTATTATTTAAGATGGCTAATATTGAAAGTCCTTTTATTCTGAGAGTTGGTTTAATTTTTAAATTTGCAATTTCGTGCTTGAAGAGTGTGTTTGTTGTCATGTGGTGTCGTAAGTAGGATGATAAGTCTGCTGCGAAAAATTCATTACTCATAATTTGAAGAAAGGAGGGTTACGAAATTATAAATTGAAAAATAAAATTTCATTGCAACGCTCGCTGTATGCTATATTGTACATTACACTGTTTTTAACGAGTGCATTGAAATTTATGCAAACGCAGTGGAAGTGAATTCCATTACTTGAAAAGGTTTCAATTCAAATTTTGTACTTGATATTCAAAATTTAGGACTCAAATGCTCCATAAGAAATAATTTACAAAAGGTTAAATGACTCGAATGATCGGAAAGGAGCTAAAAATTGTTACACAAGCAAAATCAGAATCAAAACTACATCCACTATGCGATACCACCATCGACCATTGCTTTTATCGATAATAGTATTAAAAGAGATAATTATTATTGGCTCTGCTAATAAAGAAGGTTCAATGACTTCCTCAAATTTTCCAACAGCGGATTCCGTTTCCCGCGCACATCATAAGCAAAAAGAGAGGGAAGAAAAAAAACGACAAAAATATCCAATCAGGAAAACAATGGTAGTCGGACGTCGCGGGCCGGAACAATGGAAAATTCCCGATCGGCCCCTCTCTATCCCGCGGCGAAACCCGTATATATACACGTCCGCGCGCGCCCGCCGGGGTAACGGCACAGACTCTCGTACCGCGGAAAAAAGGGCCCTAACGGAGAGCCGCTGGTGGGGAGGAGTATAAAAAAAAAAGTTGGATAAAGAAGTCGCGCCGGCGACACCATGATAAAGTGCAGGTGCCGGCTTAACGGTAGCGGCCGGTCACGTCGGCGACCCACCGCGCGAAAAAGGACGTCCGACCGGCAGAAAAAGACGCGGGGACGGGCAGAAATTGATCGCTCGCGCGCGCCCCTTTCCGTTACTTTTTATTGGCTCGATTTTCGAAAAATGGAGCCGCGAAATTGCTTAAGTGGACGGCGGAGGACTCGTCGCGATTGCGGCAGGTGTTGGATCTTTTATTCTTACTTTTTTTTTTTATACTTGCTTGCGCAAGGATCGTTCGATCGATTTTACGCCGCAGAACATTTTTCGTTTAATAAAGAATCGAATTTACGGGATTTAATTTAAATACCTTTCGGGTGAAATGTTTTTTGAAGTATGTTATGGTTGGTGACTGGCGGAGGGTTTGCTTTTGAGGGAAATTTTTTTAATTTGTACTCAATTACGTAAGTTACTGTGTACGAAGTGTATTATTATCATGTAAGTGGGCAGGATATCTTGTTAATTTTTTTTTTTTTGCGACAAGATAAAGTGTTTAATTTTGGAATTATGAACTCCAATTAATCGTGGGAACGTTGAATTTAATTAAAAAGTGCCAAACTCGCAAGTGATTAGACGTGAATTAATTAATGTGTTATAGGAGCCAGGATCAGAATACAAAATGACATAAGTTAGAATTTCATTTATGCAATAAAGTGATTAAGGCAATAAAGAAAAGTAAACTCTTTCATAACCTGATTAACCTAAGGTACCGCTGTTATAATACTAAGGTTCTCAAAAATCTTCAACATGCATTACAAACAATTAGATTTTGTTAATCAATTTCACTGTAAATTCAACAATGTCATTCCTTACCTGACAATCTACAACACTAACAGAATCCTCGGAAATCCACTTAAAATCGCATTACCCAAGCATCTCATTAAATCTAAAAAAAATTACGTTAAAAAAAAAAAAGGATTTCGTGCATCCACCTTAGAAGGCTGAAACAAAGAAATCGCGAATCACACTCGCGGAAAGGAGTGATTTTCACGCTCAAAAAGCGTAAGCTCGCGTTCTGCGAATCGCTCGCGCGCATTTCCATAATGGAAACTGGTAACGAGCCCGCGCTAACGACGCGGCCGCGCGACGCCGCGGGAGTGTAATTGCGCGAACAATTAAGGTCTCGCTGGGGCCGAAAAGAAGGCCTCGCCGCCTGCGCTCTGCCCTTCCAAATTGCCCTCATGTGTTCTGTTTTTTTTTTTCTGCGCCGCGAATCTCGGCCACTCATCTCGCGCCCGAAATTGAGAGATACGGGGATAAAACTCGGCCGGCCGCGGGTAATTACCCGGCACAGGTTGCACGCCACGGTCTGGTTAAAGCCTCTTAGCTTCTTATCTCGGCTTCTCGCGATTGAATGCTTCGCTTTCTACCTTTATTGCATTTATTAAATATATATATTTTTTTATTTTTTTTTATTTATTTTTTTATTTTTTCATTTTTATTTTTTTTTTCATTTTTTTTATTTTTTTTTTATTTGGAATATAAATTTTATTCTTTTTTAATTTAATGTGACTCTTGTTTGTGCTCCCCTACGGTACTAATAAGTAAGTTTTTGTAACTAAAGTATAGGTAATTTTTTACTGAGGTACGAATTTACCGGATTAAACTTGCAAGGATAATTTAAAATGTTACTCTCTTAGAAATAACTAAGTACTCTACTCCAGAGTTGTAGAACTCGATTGCAGTTATTTTATTTGTTTTAACATAATTTTGCATTCTCTTAATTATATATCAATTTAGATGTTTATTATACAAGTTATCTTTATATCATAAGATTTTTCGAACGAAATATGAATTATTAATAATTGTTGAGTCAGTAAATAATGAAGATTATCCAGGTAATTCACAATTTAAAATCAATTTATTAAAAAAAAAAAAAATAAAGCGAGCATTTTTTCCGTGCGAATTTACGCGAGTGCGTAAGAGGCAAAATGATAGTGCTCCAAAGCAGAGAATCGTACTCATTAACATTTTAATAGGCTAGTTTAATAAAGAATATTTCAGCGCGCTCAGAGCGTCAGAAAAGCTCGTTTGCACTGGCCAGGCTTTATGGGTTACCGGTGCGACTCTCGGCGCAGCTCGTGTGTCACAGCCGACTATGTAATTTTATGCGGAGCTTTTAATTTTATGAATATTGCAGCACCTTATAAAATCATAAACCGCTATTACACACGGCTCGTTTCAGATAAAATCGCTATCTTTATGAACCCTTAAACACTACGCTACCAAAATGTGCGATTAACTTGGGTTTATTTGATTAACGATTTTTCACTTAGTCGAAAAATAATTTTCTTCGCTCGTCAATCTTCTCGCGCACGATTCAATTGGAATTCAATTTTACGAGCGTTAAATCAAGCGATAGAAAGAAGTTCATTGATTACTGTTTCTCTAATTGTCAATGTGATTTTTGTTTCTTTCGTTAAACAGTGTTAAGTCGAAATTTGAAGTGAGCAATTCCTTGTTAGGTTTAAAGGTCATTTGAAGATCATATTTGTTATTTACGCAGATGAGCAATTTTTTATTACCGCAGATTCAGAAAGAGAGGGAAATATTACGTTCAAATGTTCTGCTTAATTTTTCCCACGTGACTCCTAAGGGTCATACAAAGGTCAAAATGGTACCGTTCCCGGGTTTAGACGAGTGTATCTGTATCTTCTTGGAATCGTGAAACACAAATCCTTTGTCAAAATAACTCGAGCTCCTACAGCTGTCTCCTCGGGACCTATAAATTTCCGTAGAAAATACCCGGAAATAACAAATGTTGACCTTCGAGTGATCTTGAAACTGGTGTAATAAATCCAATGAGCACTAGATTGGTGTTGCATTGCTTCTGTCATCTAAAACATATTTTTGTGAAACATTCGAAGATTTTAAAATTGTATAACTTAATGATACCTAATGATATACCTTAGGTACATTTTTAATGATCATAAAACTTTGAAATGAAGTGTGATTTGTCGATGAAATTTCTAATGTAGACATTTTTTCGAATCGAATCCATCCGAAAGTACATTACCAAAGCAATTTTCAGGATTTTCTTTAGATTAAACATTAACTGATTGTACAAAAACTGATTTCTTCAAAGAAACATCAGTTTATTCATCGACCCATCCTTACAATTCGAGAGTGCCGCTGGTGTACCTCGTCAGAAGTAACAGCAATAAAAAGAAAAAGGAAAAAAATACTCGCGCATCTCCTTTGCTTGAACGGCTGCTCGTTTAACCAGGCACCCCCGGCTCCTCGACCCCCGGAGAAATGACTTTTGTCGAAAAGTCGTTAACGGGCCCGGCGCCCTTGCATCCATATCGGAAATTGCGCCAGCTTCGCGTGCTTAATTATCCTCTCGATTATAAGCTGCCGAAGAGGCTTAAAAGAAAAGGAACGAGAGGAAGAAAAAAAATAAAATGAAAGTATACGAGGTTCGGTCCATCGCGACGAAAATCGCGGATTTTTCAACGGTCCGCCGAGTGGCAATGGGAGCGTATTGTTAATTTTCGCTGAGGAGGGTTCGTCGCCGTACTCAAGGGGACATCGTCGAATTTTTGCGTGCGGTTGTACACCCGGGATTGCGCGGCAATTTTCGCTGATGCGATGAATTATCGAGTCGATGGCGCACATTACTGCGGCGACGGTAAATTTAGTGACATAATGACGTTGCTGTTAATCGGCGCGCTGCATTTTGTGTCAATATGTGTTAAGCGCGAGTCCGCAGAGCCAATCGGATGGAAAACCGATGCCGAGACTGAAAATTCGATTAAAAAGCTTGACGTGAAATGCCTACAATTTGTATCGCATAAGAAAATAAAGTCACGTTAAATTGCTTCTTGTATGCGATCCTTACCGTGCGGTATTATGTCAACAGATTTTACACATAACAATCTGTTCTCTCTTTTCTTCTTTTTTCAAACAAACCGATTACTTTTTTTATTACGGATTTAAGGAAGAAATTAATAAAATATTTAGTTTAACAGAAATGAACGTAACATTGAAAAGTCAACGTTTTAAGTACAAAGAGATTTTTCTATAAAATTTGTTATAATACAATAAGGAATTTAAAAGAAAAAATAAACCATCCTAACTCTCATCAGATTTTTCCTAAACATTTCCAGCGTGGGAAAACGACCCACACCTTAGCTTTCCAAAATTTTTGCAAATTTTACGACAAAATTTACTGTAACAAGAACTTCATGGTAATTTCGCACAAAACACCCATAAATATCACAAGAAAGTATGCAAAACCTCCCATCTGATCTAAAATTGGGCGAAACTCCAAAATTACACCGCGAAAGTCGATTTGGCAACGAATCGTTATCCAACAACAGTCGAATGCTCGGCGCCCGAAAGATTGGCCGCCCCGCGGTGTGCTATCGCGGAGAATTTTTCAGGGCTCCTTGGCCGACATAAATCACGAAAAGTACCCGGCCACGCCGCGCCGATCTCGCCCCGAAAGTGTCAATAAACGAGCAGAGCACTACCGAGCGAAAATAGTCCGGCGCGATTAATCGGCCCACGCCGTCCGTACAATTGATCCGTTCGAACGGGGACGCGGGGGTAAAAATGCGCCAGGCAGCCCCGGCTAAATTAGCGGCTATATTTCATCCTCGCCTCCTCGGTGTTTAACGCGCTCCCCAACGATCGGGACTTACCGAGCGACGAGTGCACCTTTCGCTAGAGAGATCAGCTTCCAGCTGTGGCTAGGGTTTGACCTTTTACTTTCTTTTTTGCGCGATGTGTTATTTCTGAAGGGCAATTACTGTTTGTGGCAAATGTGTGGGTTGCAATGACAATGGCATAAGACACATAACTTATATTTTAAAATGTACGATGTTAAAATTGTATTTTCATAATAAATTTTATGCATTTCTTTTTTTAAGAAGCTTATGTTATCTGAGAAAAAAGAACTATGGAGATACTGTTTTATGAAGTTAATAGATTCAGATGCAGGAATACCGAATTCTTAACTCAATTTTTCTTTTAATGTGACTTACGCCACTCTCATTCTGGTCCTTGTCCGAGAAACCTAGTACCATGAAGCGAGAAAAGGTGATTAGAAACCTTAGGTAGGAAAAATAAGAAAGCGAGCATGTCATGTATCAACTGCGACTATGAATATACTATTGTAGCATGGATAAGTGTGACAACATTATCCTAATCTTACACTCGTGAACCTGGCCCTAGTTCAGAAAACCTGGTACTGTGAAACGTGGAAAGGTGATAGAACCTTAGGTAGGAAAAATAAGAAAGTGAGCATGTCGTGTATCAACTGCGACTATGAATATACTATTGTAGCATGGATAAGTGTAACAACATTATACTAATCTTACACTCGTGAACCTGGCTCGGGTTCAGAAAACCTGGTACTGTGGAACGTGAAAAGGTAATAGAACCTTAGGTAGGAAAAATAAGAAAGTACATTCAAACAATTTGTAACTTCTATCCTTTCTTAAATGATAATGCCTCTTAAAATTTTTTATTGATTACAATTTTTAAATTCCTTGTTCGCATTTTTTAAATTAACTATTATTACAAAGTTTAAAAAAAATTATTGATACTCGTACGTCAACGGTTTGGATATATCATTTGATAATGTCTTAAAAGGAATGTCGTTTTTCAACCATTAGCGGAGAAAATTACTTAATCTAAATTTTTCATGTTCAATAATACACCGGTATCTAATTTATATGAATTATGTAACGTGCACGCGCTCCAATCCAATACTCGCTCATTTTTTCAAGTCAATTAGAAAAGCAAACATTCGCACAATCAAGAAACCCAAGCACATACTTTCAAGCAATTATAATTATGTAAGCAGCAATTAGGAGCATTTTTCGCTGCACGACAGAAAAGTAAATTTAATTAGGATTATATTTCGCGCAATTACGGCACCGAGAGCCTCGTAACTGGATAGGTAATTTATTGATAACCGGGCAGAAACGTTCGGGATCCAACGGCAGCAAAAACCCTAGACGTTTTATGATAATAGACGAAGGATATAATATAGTTATGTTATTGTCCGAGCTGCATTGTTTCGATAAGACAATGCAATCGCGTCTGTATTTTCCGATGAGGCTCAATCTTTCTGGTAGCTGGAATGCTTACGCTGCCCGGATGATAAAACCTTAATTAAATAGCCTTAATCGCCTTGTAGCACACACTCATTTTGTATGCAACGGCTATCAATCTGCGTATCGCTCTTTCATATCCCTTGACGTTTTGCGATTTACTGCCGCTTCGCGATAGGCTTTACAATAATTTAATGGTATAAGGGTCTTCGAGGTGAACAATATTGTAATGCTACCGATTCTTTTAATATTCTTTTAATTTTATTAGTATATTCAAGAATCATCAAAAAAGATTCAGCTAAAGGTTAATTAGAAAATAAAAGTTTAGTCCCTTTGTGTTTTAGAATTAGACCGTCGGTCTGGAGCAAGAAGGTGCCACCTCGGAATCCAGTTAGAAAAGGTGCCATCTCGGGCTCCAGTTCGAAAAGTGCCTATAATAACTATTTTTACAGTCGAGGCTCCCTATTCTAATCAATTTTATTCGATTTCATCCTTACGCAGGATAAAAACAAAAATAGTCCACAATTAAACTGGATCACAAAACAAATTGAAAAGTATCTTTGTTCAAACCAGGTGGATGTTATTCTTTTGGTTTCGCCGAAATGGAGTTATTATTAAGTATTCTGGATACACTTGATATGATCGAACAAAATGGGTTCCTGATTCAGTCTCCCCATTTAAAAAATATAAGAAAATTAATCAATTGCAGTCATACACTCGACGCATTCCGAAAAGATCCAGCATTTAAAGAGCAGACAAGTTTAACAAAAAAATAGCCCCTGAAAAGGAGCAAAGAGGATGAAAGAGGTAGACGCCGTGGAGACTAAAGGTCCGCGTGCAGTCGCATCAATCAACGTAAATTTTCGATAACGTAATTAATACGAAAAGCGAGCACGCAGCCAGGCATGAGAGACTGAAAAGAATCCAACAAGAATCTCGGAAATTCCGGCGACTCCCCGGGCTCCCGCTGCTGCCGCGCATTCTCCTTGCCCTCTCGGTCCGTCTCTCCCGGGGCATTCCTCAAAAGTCGTCCCGTCAGCGGTCGGCTCGCGCCGGCGATCCAATCGTAAATCGCTCCATCAAAATGTACCCCCTCCCGGCCTCCCTCCCCCTTCCTTTCTCCGCCGCGTGTCCCACTGTCGCCCCGATCATCATTTCGTGCTCGCTACGCGTGACGGGCCAGTAAGTAGGGGAAAGCCGACGAAAAGGAAGAGTGTAAAGAGTGAAAACGACTGATGGTGATGCGCGCGCACCTCGCCCTTTTCTTACGCGGAATTACACGCGTCGACGGACTCTTTTTCGCCTTAATTGAGGAGTCGCTTCTTGCCGTCGTCGCGCGGGATACGCGCTTAATCAGTTACACGCACAAACACATGCCTGATTGGAGGAGCTCCCGCCTCGATTTATCGCCGCGCGCGGCGTGATTGTTTACCCCGTAGGGGGGAGAGGGATGAAGGACGCTGCGGGAGCGGTACCCCTTTGACGCGGAAAAAATGCGATTTTCTACAGGTGCATCTTAATGGCGGGGATAAATTTTCATTAGGGCGTTACTGTGAAAATGTTTTTCCGATTGTAGGCTATTTTAATGCGCCATGATTAATTTATGAACCGGGGCTTTTGCGCTTGTATGAAATCCTACTTACGACCGGTTTACTGTTCGTCATGTAATTTTTTCAGTCGCGAATTTTCCTTTTTTATTTACTTTGATTTACCGTCTAATAAAATCATTCAACAAATAAAGTTTTTTTCCCCATTGGCAGACAGAAGCAGCAGTTAAAGTGGTAATTGTACGTTTAATTCGATCGTTTGTAATTTTAAATTGTGCTTTTAAAGTCTAAATTAAATTTATAATCTTGAATTTTATGCAAAAAGAAAAAACGATTCTTAAATCTTACAGCTTTTATATACTTTTTTGCGAGACAGGCTTTATTTATCGTTCAAATACATAGGAAGCAATCACAAAATTATTTTCTTAAATTGTTTATTAAAGCTAAATAACAAAATAATAGCAACATTTAAAACTAGAATTTTTTCCGGTCTACATTCACATAATTAAAAGTCCGCTTGGTCAGCCAGAAAAAATTTCTGTCCGTTCATTTTAACAAATTACCAATGGCATTTATAAATTTAAAAAAATTTATTATTTTCAATCGATAGTTTTATCATCTTCATATGCCTCTAATCTCTCCACGATGTTTTTTTTATCCGAAACTTAAAGAATATAAAGACTGTCCCTAAGAACCATCCCTAAGTACACCCCGTCGAAAATCCATCGATAATTAAAAGAGCTGACCTTTCACCTCCCATCGCCGGTCGATCAATCACGAGCCCTGGGCCCGTGCTCTCGATCCGTTAGCGCGTTCTGGGGGAATCGCCGCGGCGATCTAGCGTCGCGGGGGCCCTCGAATGCAGGTCAGCTCGGCGCGATCGGTCCGATGAGATATATACGGACGCGCCTCCGCCGACGGTTGACGCATCGATGGACAATGCGAGGACGCCCGACGAATCACCGAGGAGTAATTGATGCCCCGAGCTCGTCTTTTACGACCGACTTTTATTTTGTCAAGCAGGGAGGGGGAGGAAGAGGCTGCGTATGTGGACGGGTTTTCGGCGCCGCCGTCGTTTGGGAGAATCGGCCGGTCGGACGGAGTGATCGGTTTCGAGTTGAGATGTTGACGATTTTATTTGTACCTGGGATCGGGATGGGGTTGCATCGGCTTCTCAAGAAGTTTCTTCGTCACGAGAGTGTGTCGTGATTTTGTAATATGTATGTGTTTTCGTTTTTTTTATGTGAAATGTGATTGTTTAGTGACTTGTGCGTGTGTGAATAGCGACAGGGTGAGATATGTCTTCACTGGATTTGTTATAAATATTCCAATAGTTGGAGAATGTTGAAATGTTTGGGAACATCCATTGGCATCAGTACTGGCTATAATATTTCTCTCCTATAAGGTAAAATTTATCGATGTCTAAGTAATTTTTTCTAAAGCACTTATTTGCTTATCCCACCATCTCTTTCTTCGTATAAGGACTATGGTCTATATACTGGTACTGACAAAATTTCATAAATAAATTGAATATACATAAATTTCTAATAATCTCACAATAATTCATCAAAATGTTGAGCTATCGTCCGTATACGATATCTGCTAAATAAAAAATGAATGAATCACCATAAGCCAATTAATCTGACTGTTGAACCGACTCCTCACACTTAGCCTATCGCAGAGAGGGATCGACAGTTTTTCCAGGACGACATCACGGAAATGTCTAAGATGCTCCTCAACGTCCGGTAATCTCGCATGTGCATCGGCTGCTGAAGTCCGAGTTCGTCGGAACTGAGCCGATCGCTTATACCATCGGGTAGTGTCAGACCTGCGCGGGCCTGACTTATGCGAACGACGGTTTCCGTTCGTGTCCCGTCAAATTTTCGATACACGCCGCATCATTTCGGGGAATCCGCTGAATTGTAAAGAGAACCGTTGAGCGCAGCAATTAGGGGCCCCGAGAATCCTCTCGTACGCCGATGAGCAAGATAAACCGGTGCCGTGTCCGCTTCCCGCACTGAATCATAGATAATCGTTTCGACTTAAAAAAAAGCCGATCGAGAATATAATGCGCAGGTTTATGACAGATTCGCCTCGTGCATTAGAGGAAAGAAGGCCGGGGATCAATCGCTTTTTTCGGACAGTGGTCCCATTATGTGTGAGTAATGACGAATTGTGGGATACGCTCGTTTTTTTTTATCGGTTTGCATTTATTCAATTAATATCGAGTGAGAGCAATTAATTTACTTCTGATGTTCAGTAATGATATCTTTATAAAGATGAAACTAAGAAGAACAAAATTTCCGCAGCTTCGCATTGGGTGACAGCTGAAAAGTTAAATTGGAAAATTAATTTAAAATCAAGTTAATTATTGTAATGATCACTGAATTTCCATGCATACATGTAAACTTTGAACTTCATCTTGACTTTCAATTTGAAGGTCATTAAAAAATCATTTGTACTTTTCAATTAGGAATCTCTATTTTTGACTTCAGATTCTGAAAGAAAATTAATTTATATATACGATCCATTAAATTTAATGAAATAAAAATATCTGAATTAATTAATAATTCAAATCGTATACACTTCAGAGAATCCAGCAGAAAAATAATGTTGCGGGTCTTCGAACTTGAAAATATTTGTAATATCCACCTAAAGTTGGCTTACAAATTTTAAATGCAATCTGCTTATCGTTACTTCATCACAAAGTTTTCCCAGCGGATATTTTCATTTTAATTAAAAGCATCAAAAATCTTAATCCCTACCGTATATTAAATGTTCTCCAGCCGTGCTGGGATGTCTTCATTATGAGCAACATGCAGAAACATTGAAAAACTTTAAATGCGCGAATTTCGCTGAGCTCCCATAAACCAGCATACCGGCGAAAAAAGAAAGACATCACCTTGTTACCCCCCATACCGTCCTTTAAATACACATCTCTTGAAAAGCCTCTTAGAAAAAGACAGAGAGATAGAGAATGAGAGTGAATGAGAAAGTGAGAGAGTGAGAGAGAGAGAATAAGAGCGAGAGAGGGAGAAACGAAGGATAATTGCTTTTGTCGCTGGCAGAAAATTTCATAAATTCCCCCGAATGACGCTGAAAGGTAAACGTCGCGACAATGCCTGGCAAGGTAAATCGACACCGGCGTATCCCAAGGATAATTGACTCGTTAACCCGCGGCATCGCGTCGCGCGTTTTTCCCCGGCGAGATCGACTCTCGACCATTACCGGGGTAATAATTTCCTGGCCGAGTAGAGTGTGTGTAACCCCGGGCGCAATTAAAGCGCGCGACCTTGGGCCATTCGTTCCGCGGGTCTGCCTCTGTACTTCCCCTCTTCCCCTCGATCTCCCACCCACCTGGAATTTTCGCTAATGAAAAGACGCACAATGGGCGTAGCGACGCGAATCCGTTATGGCTGTTGGCGAGGTGGTTTAGTAGATATCGGGGATGGTCGAGGGTTCGACGCAAAAAAAGTGAAGATGCTTTGCTTTTGTGCGGCAAACTTCGAACGAGGAGGAAAAACGGCGAAAGCGCGCGCGGCCGGCCATTGACGATCATCGCCGCGATTTAATGATTTAATAAAGTGACTAGCGCTGCTCGAGCAGAAAAAGGCCTCGGTGTCTTCTTCGTTTTACCGATAATAATAATTTTCTTTATGGTTGCGTTACGACTTCTAGAGAAAATTAAGCTGCAGTTCTTGTGAGATTTTTTTTTTCTATTTTGTTATATTTGCGAATCTTTTTGAGAAGATTCGTGGCAATTAATAAGATGGGTAATAAAATTGCATTTTACTGAACTGTGTTATATCGGATGTCTTACTTAGGAACTCATCATATTATAAACCGAGGGGCTGCGCACTTCGGAATCCTTAAAATATTTCCAAAGGATTTCCAGGGATTTTTTCGGGATTTCCAAAGATTTCCAAAAATTTCCAAAGATTTCCAAAGGATTTCCAGGGATTTTTTCGGGATTTCCAAAGATTTCCAAAAATTTCCAAAGATTTCCAAAGGTTCAGAGATTTCCAAAGATTTCCAGGGATTTTTAAAGATTTCCAGCGTTTTCCTGGAATTTCCTGGGTATTCCTGGAATTTCCTGGGATTTCTTGGAATTTCCTGGGATTTCTTGGAATTTCCTGGAATTTCCTGGGTATTCCTGGAATTTTCTGGGATTTCTTGGAATTTCCTGGGATTTCTTGGAATTTCTAAAGATTTCCAGCAATTTCCTGGAATTTCCAGCGATTTCCTGGAATTTCCTGGGTATTCCTGGAATTTCCTGGGATTTCTTGGAATTTCCTGGGATTTCTTGGAATTTTCTGGGATTTCCTGGAATTTCCTAGGATTTCTTGGAATTTCCTGGGTATTCCTGGAATTTCCTGGGATTTCTTGGAATTTCCTGGAATTTCCTGGAATTTCCTGGGTATTCCTGGAATTTTCTGGGATTTCTTGGAATTTCCTGGGATTTCTTGGAATTTCTAAAGATTTCCATGCATTTCCAGGGATTTCCAAAATCTTTGGACCTGTGTAAATCTGTGTAAATCTGTGGAAATCTTTGGAAATCTCTATGAATTTTTGGAAATCTCTGGAAATCTCTTGAAAATCCCTGGAAATTTTTCGAAATCTCGTATTTCCAATAATTGCCAAATATCTCCAAAAATTTTCAGATTTCCAAAGATTTTTAGGGATTTCCAGAGATTTCCAAAGATTTCTAAAGATTCCAAAGATTCCAAAACGAAGATTTCTCGAAGTGCGCAGCCCCTCGTTATAAACCAAAATTAAATTTAAAATTAGTTTATTAGGTTATCGGTATTGCCAACTTAAAATTGAAAGTTTAAAAGCGTCATCTGAAATAGGTATCTTTTCCAACGCTCTCCCCAGATAGGTCCTTATTCTCGTAACCCGTCGAGATATCCTCGACTATTAGGCCCATTTCACTCTATATTTTAAAAGGCAGGTAATATCGTTTTTAAAATCAACGTTATTTTTGCAATCAAATTGTCTCTGGCAGCATCCATGTTCTGTGCACTCTCAAAACAAAAAATAAAAATAAAATAAAGGAAATAAAAATACTCGTAATAAAATTCTTCTCGAAGACAAAAGCAGTAGGTTGAAAAGTTAGAGGGCAAGCTGTCCGGGCAACGGACGCGTGGCGACGCTTCTCCCTTCAGCCTCTTTATTCTCGGCGCTCTCGGCGCTCTCGGCGCAGCATCAGGATTTATTATTAAACCCTCGAGGCTCTCCTTGCCTCCTCCTCGTGTTTTTCTTGCTATATTTTTTTTTCGTCGCTCAGCTCGGCGCTCCGCGAGTGAGTGAAAGTCAATGTTTATTTGCCTTGTAGAGAGTGATGAAATCTGTAGTTCGTTTCCGTTGCCGATCGAAAGGCACCCTTTTTCTCTTTTTTATATTCGCCGTCGGACCGATTTTATCGCGCCAGTTGTTTATCACTCGCCACGGACTTTGACATAATTTAGTTGCTAAATTTGAAGGCTCTGATCGATCGTTCTATATCCTCGACTTTTTACTTGGCCTTGTCCCGCAAGCAGAAACATTTGAAAGAGGAAAATATATTTTTTATTTTGTTTAAATAAATTGTTTAAAGGCGAACGCAGCGCGCGTTGAGTAACCATACGCGAGTTGTAACATAAATTTGAAAGATAAAGCGCAGCGTTCGGTGACAGGTGACTTGTTCGCGTTTCTAGAGACGCAAAACTATTAATTCAAATTCATTATCCATTTTCGCAACCTCAAATATTTGTCTATTAATATTACTTATCCGAGGCGTTTTTCCACGATTTTGCAAGCCTACTGGCGAGATAAATTTCGCCGCTGCGATGATAACGTTTCCCTGACCTAACAATGCAGCGTTTAAGGTGGCTTCGGTGTTTTCGAAAAAAAATTGTGAAGTGCTCAAATATTTAATAACAATTTAAATAAACAATTCCAGACTAAAGAAACATAAACGTAGGTTTAAATAGAACGCTTAATTGTTTACTCTCGAGAAAGTCGGACGGAACTACCGGTCACGTCGTGTCTTTTTTCCGGATATTCGTAGAAAAGCCAATGGGACGAATAAATAAAATTCGCCCTAAGCACAGGGCATAAAACGGTCGTCGTAAAGAAGCTGCTCGCGCATTTTCGAGACTTCGGTATTAAAAGATTCTTAGCTCCTTTTCACTCACATTTTACCGCGTGACACTTAAAAATTTGTACAAATCATCTGCAAGCTGAGCATAGCGCGTCCCCCTCTCCCCTTTTCCTAATCGTTGAAAATACCGTCGCTTGTTTTCTATCTCGAAAACTGACGGATGCGTACACTATAAGCACAAAAAAGTTTCTAAAAACTCGATCGTAAAGAAAAAGAGAGATCGGCAAACGGGTGCTTATCGACGTATCTATTAGCCGTGAGCACACATCGCATTTGCGTTGCGAAACATAAAAAATCGCCTTGTAAACCCGGTGAATTATCAGCTCGGCTAATTGATAGATTTGATAGTAATGATGCAAAAGTGTCAAACGTGGACGGCGTCTCGCGCCACTGCACGTTGTACACGTCGAAGTGGGGTAGGAGGGAGGAGGGAGATCCTGAGTGAAGGGGGCGAGAGCCCGGGAGTGACAGCAGCGCGGCGCACGTCCGCATGCGCTCAAGTTCGCATGAAATTCCAGCGGCAAGCGAAGCGAATCGAGCGCATGTACGCCCCGACGTCTTTGACAAGGAAATCGGCACTCGTTCCTTTTTTCTTCGCTCCGCCGAGGGTTTATGGTAGCGCGTCCGAAAAGACCTCCGCCGATCTCCTTATATTCTTTTTTTTTTTCTTTCTTTCTGTTCTTCTCTTTCGTACGTTGGCGGAGGAATCGCTCACGGGCGAGAAAAATTTATTAAGCACCCTGGATTTAATGGTAAAATTGAGGCTGGTTACGCGCTGTCGAATCGAATGCGATAACGACATCGTTATTGGATAAAATCGTGATATTTAACAAGGACAAAGCGCCGAGCCAGCAAACTTTTCTGATCAGAGGTGTACGCATTTCCTGCCGTTCGAATAGAGCGTACGCGCGACCGTTTCAATTGAATTATCACGTCCTTTCTTTTTCTATGTTTTTGTGGGTCACTAATTGTAACTCGCTGATATTTGCAGCTTGTTGAGTAATAACCTTTTAAGAATGTTTTTAATGCGTACAAGATATGGACTGGCGATATAACAATAATTTTTTAATAGCTACGCTGTACCCTGGTATTTTAAGTACCTGTTAATTTAATGACAAGTTTTGTTTGTACAGAATAGTTTAGTATAAGTTAACACGAAAGATATTCATAAATCAACATTTTCGCCATGAATATCACAATGAATTAAGTTGAAACTCGTGTAATCTTTATTTCATAGTTTACCAATTATTGAGATTGTTCTAAACATTGGACTTGATTTGTTTACAGATGGAGAACCGCGCCTTCGAGGATGAGCCGAACAAGTCAGCGCGCCATCACCACCTCCACCCTCATCCTCACCAGCAGCAGCAGCAACAGCAACACAATCACGGGCATCTCGCGCACTTTCAGTTGGACTATCCACTGGACATGTCCGATCACTGCCATCACCAGCAACAGCCACAGGACCACTTCGACACGTACCGTGGCTCGGATGTGCAACACGGGCCCGACTGCCATGTGTACGAGGACATCGTGGCTCCGTATGGATTAGCCCTCGAACCTGGTGGTGGCTTTCAAAGGAACCTCACGTTACCTCTTCGACGAACCAGTCAGAGTTGTGAGTCCATCGAAGGTATCAGCTCTAGTGTGCGAGTCACCAACCGAGAAAGGACACGTGGATCTATCATCGATCGGCTTGGCAGGGATGATAGAAATCGGTAAGTGCCAAAACCAAATCGGTAAGCAGTATTGTGTATATTTTCATTCCTTCATATCTCAAACTGCACCAGCATACATTCATCTCCATACCTACATTTGCCCACACATTGCAGTCTAGCTGTACACCATCAATCGGACCTACGTATTATCAACATATATACATCCCACATCTGACCTACATCAGTATACATACATTCCTAAATCTGACGTATACCAGCATGTATGAAGTATATGTATGAAGTAATTATTTTGGGTTTATTCCTGTGTAGTGACAGTGATAGTAGTGCAGAGCGCCCGACACGTCGACGACGCAAGAAGGACTGTAAGCACTGCAAAATAAAGGTGACACCTCGAATCAGCGTTGACTCGGAGCAATTCGGTCCCCAGGCTACGGCACCGCCACAGCAGCAGCAACAGCAACAGCAACAGTGCGTCGAACAGCTCGGTCCTGTGTACGGTGAGCGGGGTGGTCCGGAACTTCGCGCTATTTTCGGACTTCCCGACGTCAACCTCTGCCGATTGGGACCCGGTTGTCTCAATGCTGGTGTAGTATATGCTATCGGATGCAATGGAACAGACTGCAATAACAGTCTTGGTGAGTAATCTTTTTTCGTCTTGCGGATATACTGAGTTCATTGTGGATTTACAAGGTGGAGTTCTTTTTATTAAAAGGGAAGTTCCCAAGCTAAATTCCACATTTGCAGCTTGTAAATGTATCACTTGCAATGCTGCTTAAAGTTATTGTTATGCATCAACTAAAGCGACATGGGCTAATCGATCTACCCATAATCTTTTGATGTCAGTAGTATACTAAAAAAATCCACAGGTGAGGGGTGATATTTCATTCTAAATCAGCTGATCGAACTCATCAGAAAGGCATGGAAATACATCCGGTGAAATCCTGGGAAAATATTTTAAAACTATTCTAACCATTCCTTTTTAGCGTGTGAATTCTTTTCTTATTAACCGACGCGATGCAATGCTTTGTTGTTCACTGCTTTTCCGTTTACATATTTTCTGTACCCTGAGTATCTACTGCCCATAAATGGACAATGCTTTACTCATCCAAAGCGTCACATGTAGCAATATTTATTTTTAAACAATTTAAATGAATAATTAAAAGGCAATAAAACTTTTCATTCGTAATAATATGCATTTCCGTTGCATTCAAATCCTCCAAGTCCACCAGCGAATCAGAAAAACGTCCCTCAATAAAAAGCCTTGTCTATATACAATCTAGACACCATAAATTCGTCTAACAGCTGCAATAAACTGATGTTGCAGTGAGCGGCGACGGGACGACGACGACGACGACGACAACGACGACAGGCTCGTTCGACGACAAAGCGCTAATCACACCGCCGAAGGCCGCGGCAAGGGCGGGCATGAAGGTGAACTCCATCTACGCTCAGGAGCACTGGCACGCGGCGAAGGATCCACGCATCTTCCTTAACGACCCTAAGGAGCAGAGCTCGCCGTTCCAGGTGAGTCTCATTAATAAATCCACAGACACGCGATTTCCAGCGTCACGTCAGAACCCTGCAAAAACATAACGTTATAATAACGTTATAATAACGTTTCAAAAAACACCTTATAACGTCTTTATATAATG
>JAWWEN010000038.1:10323222-10379224 GCA_035582955.1 Sycophila texana | reverse complement strand
CACATACATAAAAGACGTTATAAAGTGTTTTTTCAAACGTTATTATAACGTTATTATAACGTTATGTTTTTGCAGGGAAACTCCGGGATGCGTCTATGCGACTCTTTCCTCTTTACGAGTGTGATTTAGCGGGGTTTAATTGATCCCGGTTTTGTCGTTTTAGTGGTTAATCATTTATGTAGCGTGAGTTCTTAATTTTTTCGCGTGACCGGCTCGTCCATGACATTCATGACTTGCATTAACTGCATTGATTGGTTTATTACCTTGGTAATGTCTTTATTCAAGGGGATATGCCAGCTCTGTATAAAAAAATGGAATTTTTACAAAGAAACAAAATTGTTTGCCGATGTTAGCCTACATGTTTACCTGTATTTTGAGAGGTTTAGGAATTCTTCAAAGTCCTGCAATATCTTTAATACTTATAGGAAGAGGTCTTTGCGAACTCCTAAATGATAAATACATAATAAGTAGGTTTACACTTTGTAAGGAAAAAAATTGCAATATAAAATTTTCCTGCATTTTTATTTCCAACTTAGCGATGATCAGTTTAATTGAAATTCGTGAGAACGTGATGGCAGTAACTATTTTTAAAAGTTTGACCACTTTATAACCTCGAGAGCATGAAGCAGTTGATGTTTAGGGATGTTACAGCTTTATCGCTCGTTTAGCTTTTTGCTGATTTTATTAACGAGGAATCTCATGCGCCTGGACTTGACGCGTTAAATTGTACGTTGAGTTGCTGATGATTTACGGGATACTTAAGCATCTTGTTCGAAAATGAGCTGTTTTAATTATTTATTGCGATCAGCTCGCAAGGCAGTTAATTGCAATTATTCCCTCGTTTGCATTCCTTTTGTACGTGCATTCTCTGGGAATCAGTAACTATCAGAATTTGCAATAATAAATTAGGGAGAGCAGGACGTGACGAACAGGAAATAAAATAGAGCTTACAGGGTATAATGGAACGTCTTGAAAAAATATTTTATTTTATTGTTTAACCAAAAGAATAAAAAAACGCCAGATAATGTAAAATAAATTACAACTTTGATTAGTAAAGATAATTAATCTAAATTAAAAATTAGAACAAAAAGTTTAATAAAGAATCGATTGAAAATTCGCGGTTACTCTCAATGCTCCGCGCATGCGCGTAAAGTTGCCGGGATAGTTCGACGAATCGAACGCTGTCATAATTCGTGAAAGCATCCGCTAGGTGGCGAGTGGCAGAGCGTACTATAGCAGATGGGGTGGGCGCTGCGCCACCGCAAGAGAAAAAGCGAGGCCAAGAGGATAAATAGAGGTGGCCTAGCGGAGCAAAGCATACTTACCTGGCGCAGAGGTTACCGTGATCAAAAAGGCGGTTCCTCCAGGGCGAGGCTCTTCCATTGCACTACGGTTGAGCTGACCCTTGCGAATATCCCTAATGTGGATATCTCGGGCGTATAATTTTTGTTAGCCGGGACTGCGTTCGCGCTATCCCGATTTTAATCAATTTAAACAAAATTTCTTCTAGTTTATAAGAAAACAATTTAGGAAAAATATAACAATTTATATTTTTCTCATTCGAGTTGTTATATTGATTTTGTTCTACTTATTCAATATTAAAGATGGATTTTTTTTTTTTTTAAATTTTCAAATAAAGTAGGACATTCCTTATATATTTTTTCCGACATCGTATGTCGCAGGAAGACAAAAAGTCTTTCCTTTGGAGGGAAATGCAATATTTATAGCACATCCGTTTTATCTTTCTTATATTTTTACTCTTCCAGTTTTTGATTCCGTCCATTTGAAAAAAGTTTTATCGATCCACGACGAAACGCGATCTGAATAAACTGAGGGCACTTTAAATATTTCATATTTCTGAATGCATCTTGTTCCATAATTCACGGATTCGGTTTTTCAGCATCAAAGTTTATATCGTAGTCAATTAAGGACCGCATTCAAGCGCAATAAATGCGCGTCGCGACAGAAATCCTCATACGCAGGACTTCTTACGAAGCCATCAAGAGTCCATCAGATACCCCGCTGACACGGCCAATCCCCCCCCCCTCCTTCTCTCCCCGATCGATTCCTCTTCTCAGAGCCTATAAACATTAAATAATAAATTCGCTGCTTCGCGAGTTTCATGCACTCTTTCTCCTTTCACGAACGGCACTTTATCTTGTCTCTCTCGCTCTCTCTATCAGTCATATAAACCTCTCACTCTCAGTCGTATAATCCTCTCTCTCTCACTCTCTCACTTTTATAATTTCTCTTACTCTCTCTCGCTCTTATAATTTCTCTCTCTCTCTCTTTCTCTCAGGCAAGTCTTTACTTCTACTAAAGGAGTTCTTTCTCTCTCTTCTCTCGCGGAATCACGAGTAGCTCGCGGGGCGCCTTCGCGGTCGCCGTCGCTTCTTCAAACAATTTCGTCGTGATTTATACCGGCATCCGAGGGAAAAAAACGTGAATAACCCGCGAGCTTCGGGGCCTCTTGCCTGCGCGACTCGTGCAATTGATTATTCATAATGCCCGGAATATGTATTTCGACCGCTCATTTTTACGGGTTCCCCTTCAATGAAGTCTTTATGGGAGATGCCCTCCCCTACCCCCGGCTCCCTCCCTCCTCGCTCCAGCGTCGCCTCCTTGATTAGTTTGAATTACGACTTGCGGGCAGATGATCGCGTTTATTTTTGCGCATTATCGCGGCTTTATGTATTATGCATGAGGCGAGTGGAAGGAGGCGGGAGTGGAGGGGGGGGGGGAGAAGAGTCGAGCGTCGGGACTAGATTTAAATTACGGATGTACTTTCGTTCGATGGAGAGATGGTAAGCCCCCGATGTCCGATCCGGTCGATCGTCGCGTCCTTCTCGTGTAGGCCCCTTGTTCACTTGCACTTGCGGGGTATTACGTACTCCACTCGCAGTCGGGCCCGTGTTACAATTTGCTCGCGCGATGTTTTACGCTTTGGCATTTGTGTTGTGACTTTTCTTCTCTTCTCAATTGCACTTTTATCCTTTCTTTATCGTCCTTTTTTATTTTGCTGATCATGCAGAAGTTTACGTGTTGGAAGTGAAAAAATGCTAAATTATGTACACCGCGGTGGTATTATAGAATAGAAAGTAATAGCTGTTATCGGATTTAATGAAAATGTTTTCTAAGCGGCGTTTTGAGCGATGACTTGTTATTATTAACGCTATCTCGGAAGAGAAGAAAACCTTGTCGATGTAAATTTTTTGTTCTTGTACTACACTTTGTGCTGATCTTCAATAAGCAATTTCTTTTTTTTTAAATTGCGGATCAAGGATATTATGTATATGAAGTTGAAAAGTGAATTTTTGGAGCCACAATATTGAGTCTGAGTAATATATGGATTATAGTAGATTCAATCAAAAAACAAAATATTACACAAGTGTAGGATTCATACAACACTGCAATATTTAAGTCCTAAAACTGCTGTATCAGTTTACGAATGACACGAGAATTTACGACCACCGGCACGTGAAAATTATGCACCGATTTTTGTCGTAGTAGAAACAATTCGATGTCGAAAGGTCCCCGAAGGACTTTAAAAGGGAGCACGAGGGAGTGCACGGTAAATCATAAATCGTATAAAATTTCCGATCGGCGCAACTGCTCCTTACCGATTTAATTTGGTTTACCCACAAGTAAGGGATTGCGGCATGCGCGAGCGGAGCCAGTGTTCAGCAGTAATGACATACAATTTCGCGAAAAACACGCATCCGACAAAATGCGATAAGCAGACGCGTATTTGTCAGCCGAGTACGCGTTCACTTTCGTTAAAATACCAGAATCGCCGCACCCTGATCGCGTTCCACCAGAAAAATTCACTTCGGTCTTTTCTTTTATTTTCTATCACTATTTTCTTTGTGTCGCTCGATCTTTGATGAGCTTAGGCATGAACTGTGCTTTAATCAGTAAATATTTTTAATCTTATTTTCTTTTTTTTATTGTTTCAAAGACACTTGGTAAAACAAAATAATAATAAAAGTTTCCGGATTAATAATAGCATAGTAGGTACTTATATAAATATTTAAAGACCAAATTTAAAACGAGTAAAAAAAATAGATAAATGTCTTAACGAAAGCGAAAGTGATCCTCTGCTATTAATACCGCAATGATTACAAGGCTTTACTATCATTTTATAAGAAAATCGTTATCGTAATTACTTAATAAGACGCGAATATCTCCCCCGCATTATCGTGTCACGCAATCGAAAAAGTCTCGACAGAACGTATCACAACCGCTGCGCGTCACTCGGAGATAATCGAATCAGCGGCCCTATTATCAAGTCATTAAAAATCCTCGTAAAATTGGCCGACATAATTCACCTCGGAAAAATATTTTTCGTGCGCACACCCATGGATCGATAGCAGAATTTAAAAAAAAAAAAAAAGAAAAGGTGAGGGGGAACGAGCACAACCTCCGTCGGGTCGTTTCGCTCGCTCTGGCGATCAGATAGATCGGAATCGAAAAGAGCAGGCGCATAATAGACACGCGTCGCGTTAACTATCCCATTATGCGAGGCTCGCGCGATATAATAAGTCCCCGGGAGCAACGGCTCTTAAACTTTTAAATTCAGACTCTGCCTTGCGCAAAGACACGCGGCCCCGATAGCATCGCGCCTGAAATTTCCTCCCCCCTCCCTGTCCCTCACTTGACGCGAGGCTCCTTCTGCTCTTTCGTTTCGCGTCGTCCGCGAGGGAGGCGTGGGAAAAGCGATTGTGCCAGCCGGACGGGTAATATGCGCACGCACCGACGGCCTTTTGTCTCGAGCGATATATACCCCCTTCTTTTTATCCGCCATTAGCGCGGAATTTTGGACGCATCGAGGACAGGGAAGAAAAGAATCTGCGAATCGTGAGGTGAAGTTTCGGCGGTGATTTACGGCGCGAGGCTTGCGCGACTTTTTGGTGTTTTGAAATGCGGCGCCGCATCACGGCGCACGGGCGGCTTGCCTCACGGAGAAGATGGCACGATACGGATTTTCGAAATGCGCTGGGAATCTGGAGGAAATACCTGCATTGCGTATATTGAAATTTTTATTTTTCCTGACATGATCTGGTGATATCAACATCTTGTACATTTAAATGGTGAACTTTTATTTAATCGTGTAAACCAGGATTTTGCATGTTGACGTCAGCATCTTCTGAACATTCGTTCTAAACTCAATTTTCAATGATGGCATCAACATTTTCTAGACGTTCGTTCTAAACTCGATTTTCAATGATGGCGTCAACATTTTCTAGACGTTCGTTCTAAACACAATTTTCAACGATGGCATCAACCTTTAAACGTTCGTTGTAAACTCAACTTTTAACCCTAATTGGTCAAAATTCCATAGAATCGCATAATGGTCACTGGGTGAAATTCACCCACGCTGTGAAAGTTATATACGCTGCTTTACCAATGAGTTCTAAAAATTAAAAGAAAATATGTAGGCGTTCTTTAAGGGTCGAGGAAAAAAGCCTATTAGTTTATTCAACCAAATTTAAAGGAGGATTTCAACGAGGAGTTTGAAAAATGTTGTGGGTGAAATTCACCCACGGTGACCAATTAGGGTTCGCTGATTTCAACATCCATTCTAAAGAAAGCCTTACATCGAATATCCGAACGAATTTAAATCTCAACGACACGAAAGTAAACACAACTGTAACCAGCTTCATTTTCCCAGATCTAGGGGTCACGTAAATTTCTCCTCCTCACGTAATGATAATAACGATTTCAAGCACTAATTCCCAAAGAAAAATATCCACAAATACCCCAGAAACACTTTCAGCCATTTTACCACTTTAACAAACAGCAATCATTAACCGTTAATTTTTATCACCACGCTATTTACGTTTCGAAAGCGCAACAGCTGGAGCCTTTGAGTCCTCTCTCCGAAAAAGAGGCTCGAACGACTTACGCGTTTACTTAAACTCCCCGGGAATACACTCCGAGGCCAAATCGCACGCCCCGATACGCTGTAATCCCGTCCGATATTACCAGCAATAAAAGGCGAGCGACATCGTCGGGCCCGTGTTTCAGTACGTCGATACCGCGGAAAAGTCACGGGGGAGGGTTAATTTAATCGTGCCCACACGCGACTCTCTGGCGTCGCCTCGTTCTTTACTTTTATTTTCTACCTCTCTCTCTCTCTCTCTCTCTCTTTCTCTCATTTCGTTCTAAATTTTGGTCGACGTCGCCTCGAGTGTCACGCCCCGACTGGGGCAACACATCAAAGGGGGTCCACGATCGACTTGGCTGAAATTTCAAGCGAGCGCAGCTGCACTTGTAGCCGCGTGTTTTCACCGAGAATCGGGGATAATTGACTCTGAACTCTCGATTCTCCTTCCTTTTGATCTTTTGAGTTTCTTGGGTATTTTGATATTTTTGGAGTGTTGTTAGTTTGAGGGATTAGTCGTATTATATGATTACGCGCTTCTCTAATAATTTTTTGGTATATATAGTTCACCTGTTCGTGTTAGAAAGGAGACGTTGAAATATTGAGAAATGACATGACATTGAAAATTGCCTCAATTATTTCTGCATTAGAATAATTTTATTAGAATAATTTTTCACTCTCAGATAAGAAGCATTTATACTTTCATTAGAATTGTTACTCTCTGCTCAATTATAGAATCAAAACTTCGTTCAGTGTATCTTTTACAACATCAATTATTTCAATAAATAATTTAAAATATCAGTTCCATACAGCATTCCAGTTTCTTAATGACAATGGATTCCCAATTTGTCGTTTCTAGGAGTAATTCCGATCTCCTTAGAAGCTGTCGAGTCGCACCGGTTGGCAATTCGTATTCCTCTTCTTCTTCCGTTTAATGGCTGCGGGTCAAGCTAAACATCGATGCGCCACCGTCTATAGGCTATTCGTATGCGTCCCTCAAGATGTCACGTGCATACAAATTGTCTCTTCGGTTGTCAGCCTGTTCTCGGTTCCAGGAGCCTTCATAATCAATTCCACCACATTTCCAGAAGTAATATTCTCCCACACTGCGGGAAAGTGAACAGTTTGAAAAATCACTTCATTCGATGGAAAGCATCCTCTACCTCAAACAAAAAGAAATTTGTCAGCTTAAAGTTCCGTTGGCTGTAACATAACTGCATTTTATTTTCACATTATAGACTTGCGTTCTAATAAATTGTATCGACATCATAAACATAACAGACCCAATTCTCATTCAATTATCCTCTTTAATTCTCGTGTTTATTATCTCGCAATTTTTCAAGTGTACGTAAAAAAAGACCATTTCGATAAAAAAAAAACACTGCACGAAAATGAACTGCTGAAGTAACTTTACAAAGCAGAATTTAACGAGCAAGTCGCTATCGCGCGAGTCCAATAAAAACGGCAACATCCTAATTTCGCCAATCCCACACGTCGTGGCGGTCGGCCATCGAAAAAAAAAAACAATGACCCACGCAGGAAAAAACGTCCCAAGCGCGCGTCCCCGTTAATTACACGAGGTAACGAGGGGGGAGTGACCGGGCCGTCTCCCAGCTGGATGTCCCCGCGAGCTTTTGCGTGCAAGCGCCCTCCCCTTGAAGAAGGCGGATACCACTGCCCCTTGGCCCTAAGTGCCGAAATGTCGCCTCGTCATTTTTTTTTTAATTCGATTTTTTTTTTCATTTTATCAATGGGTGCAGGGATGAATCGTGGAGGTTTATTTATTGTAATTGAACATTGCTCAATTTATAAGGGGCGCCAATGAATTTCGTTGTGTTGTTTGGTAGTCCGATGATGGCCGGTTTGGTGGGGATGATTTATCGAACGTAAGATTCTTTATTGGAGCTTAAGGGGTATACATTGCGGGATGTGGTCGCTTTAATTTTCGCCAGCCGATTGCGGTTACGCCGATACGGTTTTAATTTATCGAGAGCTCCGTTGTTAATCGAATAAGTATTTAGTAATTTATTCTGCGAATTTCAATTTGGTATACTAATTGTTGATCATTGGGAGAGTTGAATGAAGTAGAAGGAAGATTCGCTCATTCACAAACTTTATTAGATCTGAATTGAGGATTCGGTGAATGTGAAGATACTACATGCAAATCTTCGACTTCACCGCAAAAATACATAAACTGCAGAAGTTTAAATTTTTATTTTTCGTATCATTTAACCGAGGACAAAGCATACAACCTTATGTCGGGTACAAGACAATAACATATCTTTTTTTTTTTTTTTTTAATGAAGCACAATCCGAAGAGTACCACACGTAGGTGTGTACCTCACATGCCCGGTGCCAAGCGTGAACCGTTAAAAACAATTTTTCCACCGCATGATAAAGTACCTGCCCAACAAAACTCCGCCGTTAAAGCGAAAACGTCACTGAAAGGAGGCTCTCCCGCGCCGCCCGGCAATTTGGCGGACTTTTATCCCCGCGCGAAGTGACAGCGTAATAACATCATCGTCTGCCGTGGCTATGAATTTCTCTTTTTTATTTAAAAAAAAAAAAAAAAAAAATCTGGGGTCAGGGAAACGGTGAAAAAAAGGCTGAGGCGCGAGAAAAACGGAACAGGAACGGTGAGTAAAAAAAAGGAAGGAAGAATGAAAGAAGGAAGGAAAAGAGCTTGAAGAAAAAGTAAGTAAAGAGGGAAGTCTCAGTATACCCGCAATTCTCCCTTTAATTGCCTTCCTCTGGCGATAGGCCGATGGAGATACCGTCGAGGGGAACGAGGGGGGCGTGTCGCCCGGTGTAGGGCGGACCTCCGCTTTTTTTTTTAAGCGAAGCCGCGCATGCGTGTACGCAGGGGATTTGCGAGTACCGTTTCCCCCGGGACGGAAGTTCGGGACCTGTTGAGTTGACCGGGGTTGGGAGTCGAGCTTCCAACTAGTGGTGAGGGTGATATTTCGGGGGTGGAGCTGCTCCTTTAGTAGCTTTTGCACGACTAAATGATTATGGTTTCCTTTTTTTATTATTTATCTATTAATTTAAATTTTTATCGAATTTAAAAGCTAATTTTTATAAATTCTATCATTTATATTATGAATGTCTGCCTGTTTATTCAATGAATTCAGATGAGAAAAGTAATCAGCAGCTTTTTTTCGTTTCTTTGGTGTGTGCTATACCATCTAAAATCTAATTATGTTTAAATGACTTCAATCAGGGCGAATTATCGGACGACTATTATTAAAAGTACATCACAGTTTTTTTTTTCAGGACAATCCGCAATTTTTTGGCGATTACTTCATTAGTTTTCTAAAAGATCGAGAAAAAAGATTTCGCTCAATTTTAAACGTAAATGTCTACAATCGTGTAAATGATTTCTTAACGATTAAGTCACGTTTATTTCACCACATTCAAATTCACGTCCTCTAACAGTTCGAAACATTAAGAAATGAAAGGTAGTTCCTTGTCAAAGGTACAGTTCTGTACCGTCAAGTGAAGGTCGAAGTATTGAATAGTATTCGTGATAGAACAATAATAGATAGCATATTTTTTTAACTACACATAAAAACGACATAATATGATATCGTTTAATTTCAAAAATAAATCGATCTAATTCTACTTCTTTTAACTAAAAAAAAAATTATATAATAGTAGGTAACAAACTATTATTCAGTAACGTACAAAAAATGAAATTTATGATAATTGTATACACCTGTAAAAAAAAAAAATTGATGACTTGCGGAAACTTGAATTGTTAAGAGATACAGATCCAGCAAAGAAAATGAAGCAGTAGCAGCTCTGGAAACATTGAAAGCAGAACAAAAGCAGTGACAAGGATGCTAAGAGCGAAAATACCGCGCAGCTACTGTACCGCGTAAATTATGATAACTGTCCCAATTCTGAAAGAAAAAAAGAATTTGCCTCGCAAATGGAACCTTCCCGTGGAATCTTCGCGGTTAGGTACTTCGGCAGTTTCGAATATTCATGAACGTCGGGAACTCGAAGAAACTCATCCCTCACACCGAGACACACCCAATTAATAACCTCGACACTTTATGAATTTCCTGACCTCAAAATGAACGGGGAAAAAAAGAAATATGTATCGACAGCAAACATCAGTTTATTTTTCACACGAGTGAGTAGAGAACTACGAGATTGAGTTAGAGATTTTTGTTTTTAAGAAAAGTAATTACAAAATGACGAGATCGAAAAAAAAAATCGTACAACTAGCGATAAAAATTATCAACTGACTTGGTGTGCAAAGCCCCAAGTAGCAATATGGCTAGATGGAGCTTTACGCTACAAATCAGTTGGTAATTTTTATCGCTACTTTTAGGGTAATTTTCATTGAATTATTCCTTATTTCTTGTAAATGTACGTTGAGTATACAAAAAATCGAAAAATTGGAGGTCAAGATCCAGCAGTTGAATTTGCGCTACAGTCAAGTAGCTTTAATTTATTCTTTTTTCTACCGACATAAGTGAGCATCCGTAATATTTATTATATATTCACCCTTATCTCATCATAAATAAGTAGATTAAATAAATAAACCGTCCGATGAAAATAAGAAGAAAAAAAAGGCGACGGCGATACATAAAACGTCGGTCACTTGAATAGATCGACAACGATCGCACTCTTCGCGCTCGGCGGCTATACGCTTATCGATATCGCGCGCCGAAGGACGCGGGGCACAATGAAGCCGATGTCGCAATCGAGCCGCCAGTCCGTACCCACGTTCCTAAATCGGAAAAGTAAATGTTTGCCAGAGCTGACCGTGGGTTACATCTAGATTCAAGCGATGCGGCGGGACTAAGCTCAGATTTTTCTGATGTGTTATATTGTATAATAATTTGTCGGTGATCGATTGATTTTTTTCTCGAGATCGACAGTTTAGGCTTTGGACAAGAGGCCAATAAAAAATCTTGGAAGGTGTAAATTGAATTAATAAAGGAATCCGACTTGATGGACGTAACTTTTTTCTTTGCTTGCTTGAGCAGTTGATTGTTATCAGTAGGATAGATATTAATGTTTTAATATGTTCACTCGAAATTTAGAAATCCGCAAGAGAACTTACAGCTTGTCCAACGTAATATAAGGTGATGTCTTTAAAAAATAGCAAGTGAAGCAAAAAAACCTTCTTGTGATAATTGAATCTCATCTTGTATCAATTGGCGCTTGTTGAGTTGACTCAGAACTTCCTCACGTTTTCTATCTTCAGCTCTTCAACCAGCACTCAACGTATGAGCTCTGCTCATCAGTGATCTCTTCACTGGGCCTCATTTTTGTGGTGAAGTTGATGGCTTTAGATTCGTAGAGAGCTAAGTTAAAGTTTAGTTTGATTAATGTAAAAATATTTTTAAGATTACTCCAATAATGGAGATTAATTAGTCGCGAGAAGAATTTGATACTGCTTATCATATGTCAACAATAAACGAGTTTTAATAATAACAGCAATATTTACAATTCTACATAGTTACATAATTTTGCACTTTATTTAAATTTAAGTTAAAGCGTATAACCATTCATCTCAATAAAGTATAAAACGTGTAATATTTTAATTATTATTAAATCGAACTGATTTCCATAATAGCGACTTTGCAACTATAATTTCCATAATTGCAATTTATTCTACCCAGCGATAACTTTTGTTTAAACTCGATAAATCATACGTCGCGCAAAAGGTATACAAAAGGAAAAAAATCCCCATCCGCATTTTTATACCGTACAAAGCTTCGACGCTTTATCAATGATTTAAAACTTTCACTTCCTCCGCGGGTAATCGTTCGATAATCAAAATCGGCATATTCGCTCCGAAATAACAGTAATTAAAGAAAAATGCCCGATAATAAGGGTCGATCGCGCGGCGCAATAATAAAGCGGCACTAACTATTCCCATGTAAATGGCACCGAATTACTTGTAAATTCTTATGTAAAGGAGACGCTCTGCGGCGCAGGCAGCGATCCCGCCGCGATAGACAAGGGGGCCCCGGCAATCATTCTAAGAAAATCCACATTCCCTCGGGCGCTCAATCTTCTCCCGTTCGCGGTTCACGACGAGCCTCCGGCGCACCCGAGGCCCCCCTGCACCTATGGGAAAACTGCTAAAGCACGCGGAATCCCGAAACGCGACTGGTGATGTAAAAAAGACGGTCTTATTTCCTACAGGGTCTCAAGCGGTCGTTTTTTGGACCGTCACGTGACAATTAGAACTGTCCTAAATGAATTAAATTTTTAAAATGTAAAAACATGATCTTTTTTAAAATGTTTTTGTCTAAATATAGTCATAAAAAAAGCATAAGACAAAAAAAAAGGGGAGGAGGTAAGCAGCGTCGCGCGTCGTGGCTTATCGTCCGCGGATTGAATTTACGAGCGGCGCGGAAAAGTTCGCACGATAACGTGTCATTTTATGCGCGGCGCGAAAATCGCGGGAGGAAATCCTTTGTTTGCCATTTGCGCAACGCGCCCGGAATTTCTCCTCCTTTTTTCCCGCCCTATACGGATAATTACAGCTCCATTTATAGGTTAGATTTTTTTTCTTTCGCTCGCGAGTGTATAGGAGGAAGGTGGCGAGCTCGACATTCAGGAAATCTTTTCTTGTTTTTTTAGTGTTAATATGTGCATAGTAATTTTTAAATTTGAAAAAGAAATATTTCTTTTAAGTTTGTTGTATCATATAAATATACAAAAAATGACAGAAAGAAGATTATTTGAGTTTATTCTCGTGAACAAATGTAATAATTAATTTGACGTTATTAATTGTTCTGAAAATTAAGTTTACAAACATGTTAATAACAAATTAAACAGTTTGCTTTTCTATATGACTAAAAGTATACGTAGATTCAACATAGGAAGTACGAATGCGGCAGACAGAAAAGTCCAATTGAATTCACTTGTTCACACGTCAATGCCCTCAGTTATTTTAAGAGCGCGGTTGTAATTGCTACTTACCGTAGCAAGTAGGTCAAACGATCTTAATTAAGCTCATTTTATCGATGCTCCTCTTAGACCATATAATGGTCCCTTTATCCAAAAATCACACTATCCTACAAATCTTTAATAAAAATAAAAATTGTTTAAAAAATTCGTCAAACATTACATCAAATTAAAAATAAAAGATTCCTATGTGCTTAAATATGGCAAAATTATTTTTTGCTTCTTAAAAGACTGCACTACGTACAGATACTACTGCTTTACGTAGTATTTCATAGTTGTTTAGTCGGAGCCTTTTTGTTGATATTCGTAAATTAATCATGCAATTAAAAAGAAAATTTAAATAAAATAAAAATCACTCTATAACTGTAAAACGTTGCTGCCCTTAAATAACGTTCAAAACAAATCCTCATTTGCATTTGCAAACCTCCGATTTTTCCGTGAAAATGTCATTCCAGCGTGGTGCGCAACGGGAAAGCAAGCCAAGCGCAGAAACTTAAAAAAAAAAGAAAAAAATATTCTGCCGAGCGGGGTCTAGGAACATCGCGAACGCCGAGGAAAAAGGGAAAACAATAACCGCGACGGCATTCGAGGAATTTATCAGCGCTCGCCTCGAACACGGAGATGCGAAAGATAAGGCGTAGGAAAGGGGGGCGGGGAGGGAGGGAGGCGTTATCTCCGCGGGACACGGGAAAGGAGCTCCTGGCGCGTCGCGACTTTTCATCGGCTCGCCTGCCTTCATTGTTAACCGTTCCATTAACGTCCCGCGATCGGCCGGATATTCTCGCGAGACGCGCTTTCCTTCGTTTTTATGTATGTATGTGGGGTTGTTCATGTGTTTAGATGTATGGGGTTTTGTATATTTGTAGATGTATGTATGTATAATATCGGTATTCAACCGGCAATCTACGGATTTTTATAACACTAGTGCGTAAAACGCCTACTTATTGCACGCAAGCGTTTTCCGCCCTCGTATTATAAAATTTTGTTAGTGATTTCTGGACTCGCTTCGCTCGGACGTTAAATACACACAAGTCCAAAAATTCAAAAGTTGTAGGGTTCGAAGGGGTTCAAACGATGATGACCTTTACCATAACCTTGAGGTCAAAGGTCAAGGTCATTTGAAGGTCAAATCAATTTTTTTCAACTAGGAACCCCTACTTTTGACCTCGGAATTGGAAAGAGCGGAGAATTCTACGTTCGGATATGACCTTGGTCATGGTCATGTGTGAAGGTCATTGATTTAACGTCATATTCGTGATCAGCTACCCCAAAAACCCCAGAAACTTGTACCTCAAGGTCATGGTCAAGGTCATCATCATTTGGCCCCCTCCGAACCCTACAACTTTTGTATGCAAAGTTCTTTTCCATCTTCCTTACTTTTCGAGATATTTGGGTGGGGCGATTAAAATGGTCCACCGTGTATATTGCTGCGGTGTAGTGTTTTAAGACACTCTATAGTGTTTTTGAGGAAAATCCTAAAACTGATATCTTCGAACTTCCAAAGAATCCTCAAATTGCCTATTGCATCATGAAAAAAAATCCTTACATTGACTTTTTGAATACATGTATTTGGAGTTATGTCCATTCGTGTTGTATGTGTACGTGCGCCTTAATTCATTACTTTTACCGGGTCAGTGGCGAATGCAGGTGGCGGGTTGACGCTCTCCAGGCGTAGTAACTTTTTCGGTGATATTTTCGTGATCGCCGAGTTGGAACAATGATTGGCGGAATGGGACGATCATTTGATAAGACGAAAAAGGCTATTTTTCCGTCCGCCAAGTGCGCATTATGCACGGGAAATTGTGAAAATGTCGTGACGATTTTTTTTTCTTTACAGTTAGGAAGCTGTTAGTAGATAGTTCTTTAATACTTGTACCGTTTCTTGCTTGTTTATTTTTTTTGTTCTTAATCTTCAGGAAATAGTTTAGCTAATGAGATTTTTGCTAGTGCGATTCTAAGACCAACAAATGATGTCACATTACATTATTAGTTTGAAAAAAAAATGGAGTAAAATAGTTTTTCTTAAAAAGATTTAAGAATAATATCACTTAACAATAAAAAAACGTAATTTTTCATCTTTCGATATTTGTTACATTACTTATTTAAAAAAAGAAATAAATATAACACTTGCAATAAATAATTTTCTTCTAAAATGGTTATTTGATGTTGGATAAGCGTAACAAACCACCACAAGAAGTATACAAAGCGCTTATTTCGGAAACGTCCAGAGCTTATATATAGAAATAGGACTAGATTTGACTGGTCCACGCGAGCGAGAGCCAAATTAATAAGAGCACTCGGAAGTGCGAGCAGAAACGGGACTCGTCTGCTTATACATAGACGCCGAAAGTGCCGGAAAGAGAACGCCGACTTCTACTTAAGTTGTTTCGTACAGTTTCCTGGAAACACCTAGTCTTTTATTATCAAGGAATAATATTATAACATGAAAAATGATTAATTACAAATTTAAAAAATTGGATTCTATTATAATTAAAATAAAAAATCTTGCTTTAATAGCTTTCAAAGTTTCTTTTATTAACCACATCATCTTATAGTAATGCCTCTATGTCTTATGAGAAATTACTGAGGATTTTGCAAGGCTATTCTCTTTAAATGTTCAACAAAAGTTTCATCCTATCAAAAATATTAAATACTGATAAGTCATTGGGATTGAAATTTAAATTGTCTTTGCAAAATCTTTATTTTCGAAAGTCAGTTTGATATGCAGTGACAAAACTGTTTACGTCTTGTTAAAGTTATGATCATCGCTGGAAGATTATAATGTGATTGTACAATTGCTTACGGAAATGACTTGTGGTTATTGTTACAAGTACTCACTGCTCTACTTACTACAAGCATGAGAGCATTGAATTCACAATGTATTTTTCTTTTTTCTATGCTGATTCATTAAATGTGCTCAATATTACTGAAACATTTTCTAAAATGTCTAATGCAATCAACTTGCTTTAAAATTTAGTTAAATTATTTATAAAGTTCCACTAAGCATTAGCTGAAATTCACTTGTAGAAAAATACTTTCGTACAAAAAATAGAGGAATAAAAATTAAAATAAAACAAATTTGTTTCAGAGAGCGTATTCGGCAGTATCGGCAAATTCACCAAGCTCGGAGAACCGAGCGAATCTTAGGCGTAGCGTGCGGGACGAGCCAGCACCTCACCCGGCGCGGTTACGGAAGCACCGCCATGGTTGGACCTTGCACTTTGGTCGGCCTCTCGGCGCCACTGCCTGCACCAAATCCCTCGTACTCCTTCTCATCGTTGTACTCGCCCTCCTTGGCATCGGTGGCATTGCACTCTACATCGTCTTCGGTGAGTTCTCAGCAATGAAACATTTATTTATTTTCATCCGGTAAATAGAAATAGAGGACATTAAAGCTAGGTATTAAAGTTATGACTTAAATGTTTGGAAGGTTCATCTATAAGAGCAATAAATGTCTGAACTAATGAGGATGTTGGTACTAGTGTTTAGCTAGACCCACAGTCATTAAACGAAAGAAGAATTGATGCCTCGTGCAAGTGGAGGAAACTTCCAGGGAGTACATTAAAATTCCCTGTGTACACAAAATATAGGTTCCTTTCGTCCCACACTTTCTACACTTCCTTATGACCATCTACCACCATCTGAAGCATTGCTTCAGGAGTTGAAGCAGAGGATGACATCATGGACAAACCAATGAAAGAGGTAGAGTTGACACGTGGTCTGTCAAGGGTCGTCCTATCTCCCCATCAATGACCTAATCAACAAGAATGCATCTAAGAATACCTTGATCGGATATTGGTACTAGTGTTTAGCTAGACCCACAGTCATTAAACGAAAGAAGAATTGATGCCTCGTGCAAGTGGAGGAAACTTCCAGGGAGTACATTCAAATTCCCTGTATACCCAAAATATAGGTTCCTTTCGTCCCACACTTTCTACACTTCCTTATGACCATCTACCACCATCTGAATCATTGCTTCAGGAGTTGAAGCAGAGGATGCAATCATGGACAAGCCAATGAAAGAGGTAGAGTTGACACGTGGTCTGTCAAGGGTCATCCTATCTCCCCATCAATGACCTAATCAACAAGAATACATCTAAGAATACCTTGATCGGATGTTGGTACTAGGGTTTAGCTAGACCCACAGTCAATAAACGAAAGAAGAATTGATGCCTCGTGCAATTGGAGGAAACTTCTAATGAGTATACTCAAATTCCCTGTGTACACAAAATATAGGTTCCTTTCGTCTCACACTTTCTACACTTCCTTACGACCATCTACCATCATCTGAATCATTGCTTCAGAAGTTGAAGCAGAGGATGAAACCATGGACAAGCCAGTGAAAGAGGTAGAGTTGATACGTGGTCTGTCAAGGATCGTCCTATCTCCCGATCAATGACCTAATCATCAAGAATGCATCTAAGAATACCTTGATCGGATGTTGGTACTAGTGTTTAGCTAGTGCCTAATCAGCAAGAATGCATCCAAGAATACCTTTATCGGTGACAGGTGAGCATCAAGCTACTTCTGAGAGTATTCCAAAACCCATAGATATTCAACAAACTCTTCCACCGTCGATGTCGACGCATTCAACGGCAAACATGAAACCAGATGAAAGTATCAGAAAAACAAAAGAGCATCAACAGTTACTAGAGTATACCACCATACACTGGAGGATTACTGGTAGTAGCAACTCATCCAGAACTACAGTAGTTTCAGGACCAAGATGAAACATACTAGCGATTAGTCTTAAGTGTTAGGCTTTAGACTCTGACTCTAAGATTCTCTTGCTTAAAAAAAGTTGCTATTTTAGCTGTACATGTAATATGTGCTTGTTAAATTGTACAAAACTAAATGAAGTTTCTAAATAATTAATAGCTATATATAGGTTTAAACTTTTAGTAGAACATTCGACTCTTTTTAATGAAAAGATTAAAGTTTCTCCGACCACAGTTTTTTCCGCTCTCTTTTATTTGTATTTTGACGCGGCTTTATAATGAGATTCGAAACGTAATCCTATTACAGGCTGCATTATGGGGGTCGAGAGTCGCGTTTAAGAAAGAAACTGGATTACACGAAGTGAGAACGGATTTAATGCGCGAGACGCTCGCCGTTTTTTTTGTTTCCCCTTCTCCTCGTTATGCGGACACTTGATCTTTCTCACCCTCGCGAGGTCTTAACGTCACGATCGTAATCAATTTGTTTGCGTTCGAGTTGAGAAGATCGAGTTTGCGTCACTGATATAAGCACGCCAATATATATTCAGAGCAGCTGTTTGTATTTGCATCTTGGGAGCATCAAATTATTTTAAGCGACTGCTGCAAAAGATCCTTGATGATCGCTGCTGCGCTATTACGACTTGAATATATTACGATGCTCATAATTTCTTTTAATGGTTTCAGGTGGAACATTTGTTCGTTCTATTTCTAGGAAACTGGATTTTGACTCATTAATTTGTCTTGATGGATTGGTCGATGCCTCATTAATTTGATTTTATTTTTTGAAATTATAGTAGTTTCTACAAACCGAAATCTATCCTCTTTTCATCATTGTATTAGTATCTCGGAACCACTTCCACCGATTCTTCACAGTTCGAAAAATTCCATCGTAATATTTCAAATAATTTACGCTGTACGATGGAATCTATCAAAATTATCCTTAAAATCCTCGCATACGCGCGTGCTGCGAAAATTGAAACGTCAGGCGCTTAAAGTCCACCTCGGCTCGGGTGCAAGTGCGCGGCTAATTCGCCCGTTCGATTAAAATTTACGAGGCGGGCGGGGAGAAAGCGAGAAGAGCGAAAAGCCCGCGTATATAGATTCCCGGCGCGCCGAGAGGATCGCATCACGCCCATATGATTCGCGCTCGCGAGCGAGAGATGCATCTCTCCGCTCGTCGGATCGCTCATATGTACACGCGAAGAGAGCATATGCGAGTCGCGAGGCGAGGGCACGCCGCGGGACTCATACATACATGCGAGTCGCTCGCGACAGTCCCCGGGATTACGGGCGAATAATGTTCCCATGCCCCTGAATGTCGGAATTTACAAGTCAAGTGCCGGCGTCGTCGTGCGCCTCCTTAATACGCCAAGCAGCTGCTGCCACCGAGATCGTACTGAGCCTTAGTTACAAAGTTTAATAATCGAGAGCAAGGAGAGAGTGACTTTTCTAATAAACATTACCCATGGCCACATAAACATTACCCAAAAAGCAGCGGTAAAAATTACCAACCAATTACCAATTTCAAGTCTAAGCATAAAACACCACCCTGCTGCGTGTTTTTTACGGGGAATTCTGGCCAAATTTTATCAACTTATTTGACTAAACTCTTCAGAATTCAATACCATGATTTCCGTGACAGGTTGGTTAATTTTTACATTTCCTCAGTGTCTCCGTGTATATTTGAAATCGGTATTGAATTTAAAAAAAAAAAAAATTGATACCAACTGAAATATGATTCCTATAAATCGCGACCCTTCTACCCGCCAACAACAAGAAGAGCAAAGAGCAAAGACCATCGGTCGTTCAACGCAATCCCATTCGAACGAAACAAAATCGTAACCCGAACGAGTCGCAGAACCTGGACGATCGGCAAGCAGTTGTAATCGCCATGAAGCTCGCCCCGCTAATTCCTCATTCCGAAGACAACGAGGGACGACCCATAAACCTCCCGGTCCCGTAGACCCCCATATAAAATCAATACGCGTCCGGCGTTTCTTTCGAAACACGATATCCGCCAACGGAGTCGAAAAGGTAGAAAAAAAATGAAGGAGGGGGAGGAGGGCGAACCGGTCCACGGCGATAAATCGTTATCGTTAACTGCTGTCACTCGAAGGGCCGCTCAATTTGCAGTAAAATTAATTGAAATTTTTATCGACCCCCGCCACAAATTGAAACCAATCCTGACTCCCGCTCACCACTTTCTCTGGACGTTAGCTCTTTCGCGCGCTCCCAAATTCGATGATAATTCATTTCGGCGTTGCAGGGATTTAGAGGGTGTCTCGGTACAACGACCGATTAGTGGTGTACCTTCTTTACTTTGGTTTTATTAGATCGCTGGTGGTGATGGTAGTCGGGCGAATAACTTATCGGTCGACTATACTAGTATTCAATGAATAATAATCGCGGACGATTTGTTAACGACTATTGAATATGCGTAACTACATTGGTTTAGATGATATAGCGTCAGTTAAAGGCTTACTAATGACGAATAATTGATGCCACAAATTTCGTTGGTTGTACACGTACATCATGTGGGGTACATGTTTATTGAATTTTTCACTGCATTGCGGAGACACCTGAATTAATTTTAGGTGCAGGAAATTTTATGGTTGCAAATACTTTGAATAAATTGAATAAAAACAAATGGTTCTAAACAACCGGTTTTATTGAGAGAAAAGAAAAACTATTTTTGTGTTATTCTTATCACGTATTATAATCGAAAATATTTCTTCTTAAATAGGAAATGTCATTTTTGGAAGCAGATTCATGTTTAAAATTTTTCCGTCCCTAACCAATCATGACCTTTGTTTTAATTTGACTTTGATAATTACTTTGATAGTCCTTTCCAAAATAATTAATTTAAAGGAACCCCATTCTTGATTCAAGTATTGATGCAAGGTCATTTTCACATGTAAAGATACCAAACATTTTAAAAGCCTTACAGTGCGATCACTTGTCAGCCCTAGGAAATCTGAAAATTCAAATTAGCATCAGAAAAGCTCCCTCGAACTTTTTCTAACATCCCCACGATAAACGACTAATCGCTGCGGCAAGCGCAGTATTAATAAACATTCCTCGCGACGTGCACTGGAATCGATTGAAGCCGCGGGCGTATAAGGCCGGACTGTTGGAAGCGCTAAATCAATTCAATTAAACGTCCGCCGCGGAGACAAGACCGACAAGTGTGAGAGAGATCGGCCCTTCACCGGCGCAAGAAGCCCCCGATCGGCGCTTTGTCGCGCTTCACGGCGCGTCCTAGCGTGAAAATGGACCCGGGGTATACCTGCGCGTTGTTTGTCCAGAGCCTACCCTTTTTTTTGCGGGCGTCTTCGTATTTTTTTTTTCGATCGGCAGCTACCGATTTCAAGGCGAGAGCTGCTCCCGTTGCTCCTAAGTGAATTTTTTTTGACCTGCTATCGCAAAAGTGCACCTCTTGGTTTTACGCGGCGAAGAATAAAAGGACGGGGAGAGGCGTTGTTTCTTTTTTTTTGTGAGCGAGACATCGACTGAGATGTTCGTTGAGTCGATCGGCCTGACGAGGGACTTTTGCGCTTTGTTTTTTGGCAAGGGGAGGATGCGGTTTGACGTGGTCTTATTTTAGCGTTAGCGCCAATTTTGTTGATGATGACTTTATTGTTTTATTGACGGTGAAAGGCTGCACTTAGGTGAGATCCTCAGAACTTTTATACTGCTCCCGAGGAGGACGTTTTCAGCGATGATGAATCATTGTGATTTGGCCGTTTAAAAAATTAAAATTACTTTTCATAATTTCAATTTTAATTCTATGTAATTTGGTTATTGATGGATGCGGATGTTTAGCCGATTCATTAAAGTGATTTCCTCCATTTAGATTTTATAAGTCAGTGTGTTTATGATAAACGTATGTTTAGATATTTTATTAAGTAGAAAAATGTGCTCTACTTGGAAATGAATGTAACATTAAACGAATGGTCTCATTGTCAATCAAATTAACATGAAAAAAAAGCAATATTAACCTTTAGAGCACCGGAAAACCACTATTGTGATGCGACCTTGCAGCGACCCTTTGCCCATACTTGAATTACGATATGAGATATCGTATTACCCCACCTAAAGATCAAAGAAACAAAAAATTACTGTAACAAACTAATGTAACAATTTTTTTATTTTCGCAGAACCAGAAAAGTTGCATGTCATCCAGCAGTACCTGCGCTCAAGTGCGCGAAATTCGACGTCGGGTCGGAACGGAACGTTGGGCTTAGGACCAGAGGAGGTGGGTTACGGGACGTCGCTGCCGGGGTCAACGTACGTCGACTCAGTGCAGCTGCTGAACGCGAGTCTCTCTCCGATGGAGGGCAACGACGTGCCTAGCCGCGGGGATTCGAACGACGATCCCGACGACGAACCCATACTCGTCACCGCCTGGACTACCCCACCTGGACCGACGTATACCAGGGGGACATCTTTGACGCCGGATACCACTTCAACGAGGTATGAAAGAAATGAAAAAAAGTTAGTAAACATACTCTCGAATCGGCATGAAGTTGCATTAATTAGCTACATGCGAATTGAGTAATCAGTAGAGCTCATATCAGGCTCAAGGTCATTTCAAAGTCAAATTAGGTATTTATGGATATTTAGAGATACTCCAGGATCTTTCAGTTTTGTGGGAAAATCTGCGGATGTCCGGGTTATTCTTATTTAGAATTTGTGTTTAGTGATCTCACAAACATACAGACACGCTTCTTTGACCTTGAAGTGACCTTTATTTTGTTGCTTTGCAACAACCAACAGCTTTAACCTTCATGTGACCTTCAGAAGTTATGTTCAAAAGAAATAAAAGAGCACAAGTGAATGTAAATTTTTCTATTTTTTTTTTTAAATCTGAGATTAAAAACTGACTTTTGATATAAATAAACAAAAAATTAACATTGAAATGATCTCGAATTTGATGCAAGGGCATTCAACACAATCTATCATAAAAAAGGACACCTGGGTGACGAGAGCGACATAATGTTGATTTTACGAGATCGTTCGAGTCTTTTTTTTAAAAATCAAGAAGACAATTTGCTTTCTCTCATCAGAGAAATGACTTAAACTTCACCGCAAAAGTCTCTTGCATTCTTATTATTCACTCTACCTTTCAAAGCCTACCTCGCAATGCAGCCGCAAAAAGCAGTAAAAGTCCCAAATGTCACACACCAGTCTCCGCAATACCCGCACCTTCGGTCACTGCCTTCGGCGACAAATGTCCCGCGCCCCCAGGTACAAGCGCCGGCGGTACGTGATCGTTTTTCCCCGGCGACTCCCGCTGGGCACGCGCGATCATCCTCACTGAACAACTGCATATACCTATTCTTTTTGTTTGGGATGAAGCAGCAGGCGAGCCTCGATGGCGACAGCACCAACTACGACGGCGTTAACGTCGACAACGACGACGACCACGATGGGCTCGACGCTGCTGGACGTGGTGCTGGGCTCCAGGGATCGACGGCGGCCCTGCGCCGAGTGCCGTGGCGACGAGGTCTGCGTGGCGAGGAACGCGGACGAGGAGCCACACTGCCGGCAACCCAGGGACCCCACTGACACGTCCGGCTGTGCCGGACTCTGCGACAGCGGTGTCCAGAAGTGCCATAAACTCGATGACGGAGGATACAGGTTGGTTATTACATTACATCATTTTTTTTAGTATGTAAATAAATGTATAAATGTAAAATATTGTCGGTATCCAGTTCTACTCCGAGTTGTCTCCTTTTTGCTCTACCCACAATATATTCTCTCTTGAGGAAGCTAGGAGTCTAAGGGTACATTTAGATGTTATCTTATTAATCAAAAGAAAGAACAATTATTAAGATAAAAATGTGGATATTGGAACTATCATTCGATTTAGACGTGAACTATAGCCCAAGTTTGTGACGTTCATAAGACACTATTGAAACTTCCACTTTAAAATCCTGTCACCAAGATGACATGGTATATACTTCGAAAATAAACACAAAATATTTTTTAATTGACATGCAAATATCCATCCTTGATTTCAATTTGAAGATTTATACACCATGTATTTACGTATCAAGTGATAAAGCTACTCGTTCATCTGTATAAGCCTGGAAAAAAAATCCTCTTTAAAATCACACCTCGCAAGAAAGCAGCGTAACTGACCTCATTCGCATCTCCATCCATCAACGCGACTCGCGCACAAAAATCTCGCCGGTGCACCGGCAGTTTTCGTCGACTCGACGACGGAACGAATCCAGGCAAACGCGCGCTAAGAAAAAAAGAGAGAAGAACCACAACCGCGAGGCAGAAGGAAGGGGGCAGCGTCATAAAATTTGAATCCAGCCGCGCCACAAAGGAGGCCATGCACGCGGCGACAGAGCGACAATAGGGACGGGAAGGGAAGGCGGTAATCTGTCATTTGTATGCTCGCGAGGCGGCCGATGAATAATGGAGTTTATCAAAATGCTAATTTTTCGGCGGGAGCGAAAAACGCCGCCGACGTCGATTGTGCCCTGGAAGCGAGCGATGAACTCGCCGGCGCGCGAGCAGTTATGCCCGAGCGCACGAAAAGCCCCGACGCGAGCGATTTTCTTTTTTGCCCCCGCGGGCGCGCTATCGTCAATTTTACGATACGAGAATCCGCGGGAGCCGGGACTTAATTGGCGAGCTTTTTTGCGACGCGCGAATACGTCAGCGCGCTGCTAATTAGCTTTTTAACGACGAGTACTAGGAGGGGATATGAGTTCTGGTTTATTCCTGCGGTGTAAGGAAGCTACTTTTTCTTTTCGTTAATTTTATCAAGAATTTGAATTAAACAGGAGGCTTTGAGAATTGAAATGCAATTAAATTTGAATTGGAGTATTTATTTCTTCTTTAAATAGTATGTATAAAAGTTTGGACGGGTGTAACTTATGTTTCTTACTTCTTATCCCTTACGAAAATTAACTACTCGACAAGGACTACTGTAAGAATTACTAAAAACACTACTGCAACTACTAAATCTATTGGTGAACTATTTGATTACAATAGTAAATTAGATACTATGGACTATGTCTGGAAGTATTCTCAAATAATTTAGCTGTAGCTGCTCGTCAGTTATAGTTAGTCTGTGGTTGCTAATTTACTATTTCATCTACTGATGAAATACTGATGAACGACTGATTATTAATTATAGTTACCAAATAGTTCATCAGTATTTCATCCCTATTTCATCAGTATTTCATCCATATTTCATCAGTATTTCATCCATATTTCATCAGTATTTCATCCCTATTTCATCAGTATTTCATCAGTATTTCATCAGTATTTCATCAGTATTTCATCAGTATTTCATCCCTATTTCATCAGTATTTCATCCCTATTTCATCAGTATTTCATCCCTATTTCATCAGTATTTCATCCCTATTTCATCAGTAGTTCATCAATAATTCACCAGTATTTCATCAATAGTTCATCAGTACTTTATGCAATAATTTTATAAATAGTATTTTCATGATTTATATTTAGGAAGTATAGTAGAAAATTAACAACTACTGACTACTCAACAGCTATTGAAAGTATTCCTATGTTGGTTATCTGTACTTGTCCGTGAGTAACTACTCAGTAGTTGCCAATTTATTATCAGTTTTCACGTAGGAAATAAGAATTGTTGTATTCGTGCATCAAGATCATATTACCATGTACCCAGTAATAAAAATTCGATCGATTACTTTTAAAGGTGCACGGAGGAGCACCACTGCTTCAACGACGAGTGGACGTGCCTGAACATATTCTGCATCCCGCTGGAGAAGCGATGCGACGGCCAAATGAACTGCTACGACCACTCGGACGAGTATAATTGTGGTAAGCCGAAACTGACTCCCTTCCGACCTCCACCTGGTGTACCGTTTCTTTTCGTCCTTTGTCTCCCGCTACCAGCAGCGTGCATAATCAGCGCAATTATCCCGCCGAAAGCACATATGCGACTTCTGTCGTTCGAAACGTGTGGAATTTTTAACGAACATATTCGATCAGCAACCTGACGACAAAATCATTTTCTTCTAACTTTTGACTCTAAGATGATGATTTACTTGTTGTTTTTTTTAGTTAAATTTCATCTTTATTAATTTCAAAAAATTATTGTTTTTAATATAAATAATTTTTTTTATATTTTTGAAAAGTACACGTGATCTAAGAATCGCAAAATATAAGTTTTACGATTTTTTTTTTAACACAAAAGTATTAATATGTAAATTTCTCTTGTAATTCTTAGGTAACCGTGAAATTAAATTTCCATGAAGTAACTAACGACACGTCGAGTAGTTGTTCAACGATCGCACCTGACTTTAACCCCAATCGCCTCGGTGTCGTCGCCTCTCGCTTATTGGTTTTTTCCTTACCTTGTACTTATTGCGGCTAATCCAGTAATGAAAGACTTCGTGTTTATTCTCGCTTTACCCAGTTTTGCAAGTAACAATTTACTGATTTATTCATCTGTTGAATTACTTAAACTAATTTTTGGAAACTTTTATTATTCATTTATTTGTTTAATAATTCAACGGGCTATACATGTAGCATTTTACATGAAATTAGAAAACAAAATAAGTATAAATAAGTGAACGTAAATATTTATTTAACTATTAACATAAATATTTTTTTTTTGTATTTTTAGAATGTAATTTAGAGACGCATTTCCATTGCGGGAACCAAACCTCGTGCCTTCCACTGTCGAAAAAGTGCGACGGGCACGTAGACTGCTTCGACGCTACGGATGAGGAGAACTGCACAACCAGTAAGTAATCGCCTTGGATTTCCGTTAATTGTTCTTCCATTATGATGTCACTGCAGGCTTATCGTTTCAACCAAGCATTAAGCGACACGTTTATAAACATTTTGGAGTGAAATTTCATTTCGTCGGTCATTTTCATCTTTTTTTTCTTTCTTTCTGATAAAAACAAAGTTGGAACGTTGTAGGTGGTCAAAATTGAAATTCGTGCTCTCTTGAAATTTCATTAAAGTGTTTTATAACCGTACCAATTTTTGTCTGTGATCTGTCATGGTTTTTTTTCTGAAAGAACAAATAAACAATTGGTTTTTTTTATTGTATTTTTGATTATCGTATGTTTTTTCTCTCTTTGTAGGTCATGATCTCGGTAGGCGTGAGTACCCTTTAAAAAAAAAGATCGCTCTTCTTTCTTTTTCTTTTTTTTAATCGCTCAATCGCTGGACAATTGCGTTTGTTTACGTCTTTTCAACTGAAAATTATTAATATTCATGGCGATTCGCCGTCGTTAAAGCGCTAAGATCACCATTTATATTCAAGATTTGCAATCAATTTTGTTTGCTTTTTGATGTTAGAATTAATTTAATTGATACGCAAGAACAAAAACAAATGATTACTGTACATACTTCTGAGTATTTTTAATCATCATCAAATGAATGCAATTTTCAGCGATACACGAGTGAAGTCCCCCTTCTCCCTTTAAAACGACTAAAATTCACTGATTTCCATTTATTATTTGCACTAAGTACAAATAGTTCGTTGATTATATTAACCAACTACGAAAAGTAATGTTTTCTTTTTAGACTTTAAGTTTAAATAATATTTATGAGCATACATTTTTTGGGTATGGCATTGGCTGCTTCTTGCATTGTAATGATTGCCTTCTAGATGGAAGCAACTTTTGCTTATACATCTGAGTTTAAATTTTTTTTTTTTTTAGTTTTTAACAACTGATTTGTTTTAATAAGAGAGTAAAATGTTTATTAGGCTTTGGAGTGAATATTTAATTCTAATCAGTAATTTTATTTGACGGAGATGTATTTGTTAAATTGAAATTTCACTCCAAAACGATTGCAATTGAGGCAGCACTAAAGTGCTTTAAAGCTTTAAATATAAATACTTCCAGAACCTGATAAATCTGAGGTCTCATTCATACGATACCTAAGGTTATCAGGTTTTGGAAGAGTTTATGGCTAAAATGAACTCTGGAAATGAAAAATTTAGAATATGCATTCTTCATTAAAGCACTAAAGAAAAGTAAACTCCTCCATAACCTAAAAAACCGAAGGTATCAATCATATCTAAGCCTAAGCCTAATAGCCTAAGGTTATCAGGTTCTGTAAGAATTTATTTTACTTTACTGCTCTAAAAATGACAAATATTAATTTTCTTCATCAGAGGCGACGATATATACAAAAATAGATCATAAAAAAACAATTACTAGTAAATTTGATTGATTCTAACATGATTCAAACCTGGTTTTACTTAATAGAATCCAAGAGTTTTAAACAAAAAATAATTTTGCACAAAGCTAACAAAATCCTGCTTGCATCTAATATCTCGCGCTCAAGCTACATTGTATCGTGCAACTAATAGCCATACGATGCTTTTCTTGCCGTAGTCTGTCGGGACGAGTTCACGTGCAGGAACAAACAGCAGTGCATCAAACGGTCGCGCTTCTGCGACGGCTACCGGGACTGCAAGGACGGCTCCGACGAGCCCCTCGGCTGCCAGCACCGCTGCAACAAGCACGAGTTCAGCTGCCAGTGAGTATAAAGTAGCGCTGCCCCCGGGGCTCCATGATTAATTACCCGGCGATTGCCCCTGCTGCCCATTTCGCGAGCGTGTCATCCGCGTGGATTGGTTTGACCGCGTATACTTTTTTTCTCCCTTTGGATGTGCTTGGTGTTTGTTTTAGCGCGTCGTCGCCCTAGGAATTCTATTAAAATTTCTTTCAGACAGATTTCTTATTAACTCGATTCGCATGATTTATGTTGCGAACGGAGCTTTTTCTTCTGGGAATATATCTACGTTCGTGAGAAGTAGTTTTTATTTGAATGTGGTGATAAATGTCACGGAGACAATAGAGGATCAATTTTTTTACTGACAACTTCAGACAACTACAGAAACTTCATTAAAAAATTATATTACTATTTATTTTCTTGACACAAAGAATTCTGTATTGCTTTCGTATGGTTATTATGTGAATTTTATAGAAGAACCATCCGACAACATTGTAAATTACAAAAGAAAAAAATCCGCCCACACTGGACATCAAACCTGAACATCGTGGATGGTATGCAAACCTAAACCTAAACTAGATATTTCTAGTTTCATCACTGTCTCATTTCTGGGTTTGACTACGACACCTAGCGGTATACATTGTAAAATCAGTTGACGCTAGATGCTTCCACTTTTTCACAATGAAAAAGAGCAAGAATAAGGCAAATCCCACTAGTATTTTCAGTATGATGGTTTCCTTTCCATCGGTCGGTAAGAAATTGATCAGTTAGGTACAAACTGCTTTACCATTGGTAGATAAGGCAGGCAACTGGTCGGTAACATTAATGCAAAAGACTAGGGAGAAAAAACTATGCGAATTGTAGACCGCACCAAGGGAGGGTGTAGAGACTATGTGGTTTCTAGACCAATGCAGAGGAGAGGGAAACGAAAAATGAAGGTCTACCACATTTATTAAAACTTCTAGCTCTCGATGCTTCATCTTAATCACTACTTCTTATAAAATTCGATTACTTAATTAATTTTCCACGAACAATCGACATTTCTTTTTTTTTAATTATTTAAACCTAATTTCATAATTCTGTTTTAACTGTTAGAACAGTCAGGTTGAAGAAATAATTAAATGTACCTCCAATGCGGATCCATTCCAATAGCATCGCGGTCAATTTGCCTATAAGGCCTGCCAGGACGATTATCGCGTCAATCCGCGAGACGCGTAGGAAAAAGCCGTGCCCGGCTGTTTGTTCAACCCGAACCGTTACGGGAGAAAGAAGTGCAGCGCTCCATAACCCAGAGAACGCCGGTAGTATCTGCGCCAGCGACTTAGCCTCGGCGTTAACGAGCGAGCGCTCCGCCCGCGGGTGGCAAATCGCCTAATTTACGAACCGTCGCCCGGGGTGTCGGCGCGCCCCGTAAATCCCACGCGGCGAATTATGCAAATGCTCGGGCCGAGGAAGGGAGGGGGGGTCGCGAGGGACATCGTTCTTGGGACGATTCTCGATTCGCTCGCGCCTAATTGACCAAGCAGAGTTGTCGGCGATACCGTTTGACTTGGAGACGAATCGGTGCGATTTTTTTTTTGTTCTTACCCGAAGGTAATTTTGCTGGTTACGCTACTTTCGTTTTGTCGAGTTTTGCTGTACGGTGGAGTATGCGTCATTTCGTTTCGCGGTGCAATGAAAGTAAAACGACGGCAAACTTTGAAATCCAAATTGCAGCGATTTGTCAGAAAGTATAATCACTTTGTTGACATCGAGTGATTTTCGGTTTAAGTACTGTGAAAAAGAGTTATTCTGATCGGTATAGTTATTGACTTAACGGAATTTTTTTACAATTATATACGAACGAAAATAAAATAAATTCAGATGCGTTTTTCTCAGATTTAATTAAAAGTAGATTGATACAAAATAATGGTCGTCAATACTGGAAATGTAAATATGGTTAGTTATAATTTGCGTGTATTTGAAAGTGTGCTACAAGACTTTTCGTGATGAAATGCCTTCAGCGCGAGAAATAGTTCAGCGGCTATGAATCAGTAGAACGAGTTTGGCGTCTCTTATACCTCTGATTATCATAAATGTAGTCTAATCCATTCAATTTATTTTTTACAATTACGTCGTTTTAGATTTTCATGACTCCACTTTTATGGAAAATGAACTTCAATTTTCATCCGAATTCCTCTCCTCGCGGTGTGAAGACATACATTTCGATTTTTTTTGTTTAACAATTGTGCAAATGTGACGCAAAGGATAAATTATCCTCCGTAGACTGGCAGTTATGGTAATGAAGTTGCATTAAACTCGCGTGATCTTTGAGAAAATTACATTTTATTTTCATTTCAACAATTTTCTTCTTGTCCCGTCGTTGAAAAATAATTCACGCCGTTAAATATTGTAATTATCCTGCAGTTGTTTAATCTTCTTAGTTTAACTCCTGTCATAATGTCTGTTCAACAGTACTAAAATTTAATTAGATTAAGTGTGTATATAAATTAATTGAACATTTTTCAGAACTACGATAGTTACCGCGAAATAAGTCAACGCTAGATGGCGTCCGTTTTTCCAAATCCCAATACCATCCTCAGTACTCTTGGCGATAGTTTGTTCTGAAAGAACTTTTTGAAAAAATGCAGCATTGCTTGAAAATCTCTAGATACTAGACAATGATAGCAAAACTATAAATCCTTTTGTAGCACCTAAAAATTTTCAGGCAACGTTGCATTTTTTCAATAATAGCTAGAGTGTACAATAATAGCTTCCCTTACTTCAGGATTCATTTTATTCCGATGAGTAGAATTTCCATTTTTCATTCAGGAGAGAAAGAATTCATCTACATATTACCTCGTTTATTAAGAAATAAGTCAAAACAATATATTAAAAAAATAATAATATTGTGTATATATAATTGAACCGTGAAAACGCTAACGAGGACCTTAAGAATAGTACGAATTTATCTCGCGCGTCTTCTTAATTCAGCATATAAAAAAAAGAACTCGAGCAGCCAGGCATCCCCAATATCAACTTTCCCACATCTCTCAGCCGCCATCTCATTTGCATAATTGGCCGTTAGCGCGACCTTATCTTGCCTTATCGCGCCGCGCGACGCCCACGCGGCCGCAGATACGGAAAACCCGTTCGCCCCGGCCCGCTTTTCCTGCGGGGGGTATTTTATTCCCCGACGATACCGGTTTCTTTGGCACGTGGATTAGCATTGGCGCAATTGCATCTGGGTGTAATCTGACAATGGATTTTTGTGGGCCTGGCTCGTTTCACCCTGTTTTTTGCTTCCTCCAGTCACTGATCGTATACCGTTGCCTTTTGCTCGGCGCGTCTTGTCTCGTGAGATTGTTTAGGAAGGCATTTCGTTCGTTTATTTAAGTTTCCATATACCGCACGGAAATCGCACGGTTCTTGTCTGGCTACGAAAATATTTTGGAAATTCCACCGGAGTTTGTAGCAACATTTGTACACTTTATGCTCGAGTTGAGATTGATGTATTATATACGTTAGTTATGCGTGTTTTCCAAAATAGATATTTAAATAAATTTATGGGTTGGATGCACTTGTATCGCTAGACCGAGGTCTAAGAGTGTGGATGCCCGGTATCTCAGAAAATACTGCTCGATGATCCACTTTTGGGTTCCTTCAAAAGTGATAATCTCGGGTCAAATTTCTATATTATCGTCATTATTTAAAAGTATTGCACATTGTATATTGCAAATTAGTGTTGTACCATTCAATAAGTCCTGTCTGCTGAGAGCAGAGAAAACTTTATGGAGTCTGCTGAGAGCAGAGAAAAATTTATGGAGTCTGCTGAGAGCAGAGAAAAATTTATGGGTCCCACGTGGGATCCGTACAATTATACTTCTCGGTGGGATTCAATTAGGTCTCATATGGACCTACAACAATTAGATAGTGATTAGATGAATTGTTTAAATCAGTTGTGAAACTTATTACTGTTAAAAATATGACTGGAGTTTAGAGGTCCAATATGATATTTTATCAGAAAAGTTATTTGGAATTTTTCGTGACCTCATGAAGTATTTATAAGATATCCAAAGTTAACTGGAAATAAATGTTAATTTAAATATTCACCTGTTATCCACCGTTAGAATATTTAAATATTAAAAAAAAATTAAATTACCACTTGCCTTTTCGACGATACATTTCCATTTCGTTTCATCGTCGCAGTGACAGAAAAAGGAAAAGGAGTGTAGGCACGACCGCAGAAGAAATTCTATCGGTGACATTTCTGACGCTTGCGGCTTTAAGTACATGTTACTCGTGTTACCAGCAAAAACGAAAAAGTAAAGATAAAATTTAGATTATTCCTCGAGCGAGTTCTATAATCTCTTTTCCTACTTTACGCGTGCAAATAACCACGATTAATATAATAAAAATAAAATGAACAGCTCTAACATAAATTGCATTAAAAAAAAAATGAAATTCCTCTATTGCATTAATGAATTCGTTCCCATATATTTGAATTCACTGAGGCTTTATTATTTTTAAAACTGTACAGGATGTTCAAAATGTTCGGATAAGTTTTTTTCTACGACTCACAGTTTCCATGAACACCTGCCGTATCACAAATTTCCTTATTTGTCTTTGACCATGACCTTCAAAGTCAAATTATTAATCATGGTCAAGGACATATCCAAATGTCAAAATTTCCACTCCATATCTGTCCACATCTGTGGTCAAAAAGTAGAGGGCCCCATTTAAAAAAATATGTTTAACCTTCAAATGACCTTGATGGATAGGGAGTAATCCAAGATGACCATCAGATAGAGTTTTTCTGTACGATTCATGGTTACCTCGAAATTCTGTTATTTGTCTTTGACTACGACCTTCAAAGGTCAAATTATTATAATCGTCAAAGAGATATCTGAATGTAAAATTTTCCGCTCTATTCATTTTCGCGATAAAAAATATAGGATATTGTTAAAAAAAAAGAATATACTCGAACTTCTTATGACCTTGAAGGTCACTTGTCCAGGTCAAATAAAAAATTATTATGCTTTTGTCCTTCGACGTTTTGATTTTCTTGAAATTCTGTTGTATTCGAACATTTTGAACATCCCGTATAACGCATTGAGTAAATCATTTACGCGGTGTGGTTCTTTCCCAAGCGCCGATCTGTCGAAATCACCGGCAAAAAACTGACCATTAATTTTTGTCCTTGCAGCAACGGCAGGTGCATCAACAAGGCGGACAAGTGCAACGGCATCGATGACTGTGGCGACGAGAGCGACGAGCAGCATTGCCGCGAGCGACCCTAAAAGCAAAAACCACGCCGAGAGCTGCCAGAACGATTCCTCGCTTTGCCACGCGAAGCTTCGTTGCGTGGACACCACTACTTTTTTTTTTAAACTTGTTACTTTTTTTGTACATTATATAGAAAAAAAGTTTTAGACGCCCAGTGCGGATTTTTTGTACTATAAAGATGTAAAACTGAGGAGAGCGAGTCGTGTGAATATAATTACATGTATAAAAAAAAAAGAAAAAGAAAACGGAAATACGCAGTACGAGAACACTTGTAGTATTTCGAATGAGATGGAGAAAGGCGCGAGTAATATATGCGTATGCAATTTGTATAGGTAGACATAAATGAATTTACGTATTATTATTATTACAATTATTATTATTATTATTAATATTATTATATTATTATATTATGATAATCGATTATTATGCGCCACAAAAGGATATTTGCTGATTAAATGAGATGAAGCGAGTGTGATTTATTTGTTCTTAGCATTTGTTTTAATTATTGTATTTGTTTCTTAGTGATCATTTTTTATCTCTTTACATATATTATGGATCATACATGAATCAATAGCGTCTTACATGCGGATTCGTTTGTTTTTTTCTTTTGTATAATATAAACTGAATTGTACATAACATGGTAGTTTACAAATTGGAAAAATAAACACAGATGAAAAAAAAATAAAATGAAGAAGATCGTGTAAGTCATGTTTATCCGAACATCCCTTCTTCTCACTGGAGTTCGTAAAAAATTAAGGAACATGGAAGAAAAAGTACAAATTTCCTTTCTTTCTGTCACCCACTACAAGTAGTTTAGGCTGGCATCTGATTCATATATTTACACTATAAGAACATATGCGATATATACGTACAAATATATATTCCTTATGTCGATTTACAATCGCTGCTCGTTTTATACCATAAAAAAAACATTTTGAGACAGATTTTAATCAGGGCTAGATATTTTTTCTTTTAAAAGAACTTCTTTCTTTTCCTTATATTTTTATTTTGATTGATTGTCAAAAAATAGTTGCGAAAAAAGTAATAGTATGATTACTACGTAATATAAATTAATTCTGACTGATTCGACTATATTAACAATAAAAATTACGTAATTTGCCCGTCAATAATTTGAAATGATAGAAAATAGATGTTCTAGCATCGCGTGATAAATCTAATACAGTCAACTGTTTAGTTTCCTGTCAACAATCAAAGGTTCTACAATTACAATTATTGCTTATCACAAAATAGTGTACTATTTTTTTTTTCATTTGACACTGAAAGCTTCGTGTGTACCTTTACCGGGTACATCGTTATAGAGTAAAAAAAATTTCTGATTTGTCGAAGAAAAGTGTGCATTGTGATGTGTACGCATTCCAGCCCTGCGTTTAAACTCTCTTTGGCGGTAGTCTCAATCTCGTTGTCGTGTGAACTTAATAAGTTCACGGTACATTTTTTTTTATAAAAACTCGTCTGGCTCTCGCGGGGCGTCAAGATCTCGGTAATGAATGACGGGCCTGAACTCGCTGCCTCCGCTGTAATTGTCCAAACCAAAAGGAATAAAAGAAAAATTGATTAGTCCATGAAATTAAAAGATAATGTTCTTGGTTTGATATTTTTTTATTGACAGACCAACTGGACGAGATACGTGCGCGTTTGCAATTGGAATTGGGTTGAAAGTGAAATAAACACGACAGACTCGTTTAACAAATGAATTTATTTTTTTTTTTGTTTGTTTTGGCTTGTTTAAATTTTATTAAGAAAAGTGATAATGAGATACGTATTTACAAAGTCATTCTTTTTTTAATAAAATATATCTATATAAAGTTGATGCATATAAAAATTCTTTATACATTTTATAGTTATGTCTCTATTGAACCGAAGAAAATAAGCAGCCCCTTTTTTTGTACAAAGTCAAGACAATTATAAAAAAGGAGTGTGCTGATTTTGTAACACTTGCAAAACTAAAATTAGATTAATAATACTTGCTGCTGTATACAGTCCCGGCTCTCTATATAAGTAATTAATTTACTATGATCGTGTTACAGAATCCAGATTCTAAATCTGCTAGCACAATTTTTTTTACATTTAAAATCTAAGGACTAAATTTTTAAAGAAAATCCGTATCCAGCTGGTCCAGGTCATTATAACTAATAATTGGTCTTGACGTTATTGACGAATCCGGAGCAGCCCTGGAAATACATTAGCGATTTGTCACTACAATTTTGTTTGCTTCCTACTGAGATTTGTGCGAGTACTTGAATCAAATTTAAATTAAAACTAGAGCTCCTCTGAATATTACGTCAGTCATAAATGTTTATCAAGTTTTTCTTTTTCTCTATGGTTCATTTAGCACACTGTGATAATGTCTGAGTCTTATGGAGAAAAAAAAGTAACGATTACGCATTCAAATAGATCAACAATCGACTTTCTTTGTGATATTTTTGAATATTTGTAATATAGCAAAAATTGAGGAAGATACAGCGACATGAAAATTTTGTTGACGTCACGAAAAAAAAAACAGTCAATTTCAACCCGAGACCTAAGCGAACCTATAGAATGGTCCTGTGGCATTCTTTACTTTCTCCTTTGATGTATTCGATATTTTTTGTTAGCGAGGAAGAAAATACAACATTCTTGTACAGATATCGAGAAAGAAGTAGGTAACTTTTTTCGATGGATTAGTTAAGGCACAAGTATAATCGTACGATATTTTATAGCATTGCTAAACTTAAATCAGCACTTTTTCCACCCTCATATTATAAAATTTTGTTCAATACTCGTGTCATAAGTGATTTTTGGACTCTTATGAATTATCACCCTCGTTTTTCCGGGGTACTAAACTAAAATAATTTCAGTGTAGGTATGGGACTTTTGAAGTAGTTAGGATCGTGACGTCATCAAAGGAACTTCAATAAGCTGTAACTTGGCAAAATTAGTTTAATCGTATTAAATAAAATCAAACGAAATCACTTGATAATCACTCAACACATCAGAAGTTAATTTGCTACTAAAGGAAGTAATAGATGGAAAAAGCGTGCAAATAAGTAATTTGAAATTTGATCTTACCGTCCTCTGTTGAATCCACCTCGGTTGGGTCTGGGTCCAAAGCCGCCGACGAAGCCTCCGCCATATCCGCCGCCGAAGCCGCCTCGATTGCCAAAGCTACCGCCGAAACCGCCTGCAAATCTGCTAGGAGGCCGAGATCTTAAATGAATTTAAAGGCAAAGATATTCTCTCTTGTATTGTTGGGACCGAAGCTGCGCAGAGATGAATGCTATATTACTCCGTTTTCTCGGAGTAAGTATCTCTTTGGCTTAATAAAATAAAATTCTTAAAAACGTTAGTTAACAAAAGTGACAATTATGAGTGCAATTTTATTTTCTACATTGGTGATGCTCAGGTGAAAGTTAATAACTGTTTAAAAATAAAAAATAAAAAGCAACACTGAAGGTTTGATTCATCTCATTTTCTGTTTTTACACAGCTAACATTCTGTTACGCTCTTCCAGTCCCTTTTAATATTTTGTGCGTGCGAATTGAGTGCATTAATTGTTAATTCAATGCCTTGATAAAATATTCGTTGCAAAAAAGTTTTCAAATGATTAGTTTGACAAAAATGTATGTGTATACTGTAAAGATTAATTACCCTGCGTTGTAAGGAGTGTAACCTTCTCTGGCGCCACCACTTGCGGGTCCCTTGTTGCCAGGGTGTTCTGGCAATTGCGGCCTCTTCGGATCCTTCAGGTAGTTGTTGAAATACTCGGCCTCAGCCTTAACCTCGGCGACCTTCTCCGCGTGCTTGTTGAAAATGTGCTTGCGGATGAAATCGGGACCCTTAAATTTCTTACCACTAAGCGGACAGAGCCACCTATCCTTCGAGATTTCCTGTGTGTTTGCCTGCACGAATTTCTCAACTTCCCTATTGATCAATTTATTGGGTTTTAATATGGAATTTGCTTATAGAAAATTTTAATTATGAATGACAAAAGCTACTTACGTTTCCGCGTTTTTAGCACCGAGCTTGTCGAAGTCGGTAGGGGCGACGGTGGCTACGGGCGCAAGGAAAGCTGACATTTTGCTCTCGAAGTTTCTGCAGTACTCCGTGAGCTCGCTACTGGGTACTTTTGCAGCTGGTGGTGCTCCCCTCACGTGCATAATGCCGCACCTGTTCGGCATCTCATCTTCGTTCGGGTACTCGCAGTGATTGTAGTAGTCTACCGAGTGCACTATCCTCAGGTATAAGATCAATTTGTCGAGGACCTGACGATGATCGATTAAGTAAATATTAATTTTGTAATATGATGATTAAGAAGCTTTGAAAAAATTGTTTTCCTAACTTACTAGGAGAGTACTTACTTTCATGAGCGCTGGATCTTTTTCGATTTTTTCTTCGGCTTCGCCCGTCAATTGGCCTTCCTCATGATCGCCAGAGACACCGAGCAGTTCCTCTTCCTCTGCAGAAGCCTCTTCTATAAGGTAGTCAGTTATATTCTTCAAAATTGGATTTTTCGAAGACAATCCAAATGCCTGTAATAAATCGTAATTTTTTTTTTTAAGTTTTATCGTTTTTAATTGTTTTTAAAATTACTTACGGCTTGCTCTATTTCGTTCTTGGTTTGTTCTTTCTTGGGCTCCTCGTCTTTCTTCTCGCCCTCTTTTTTGTCTTCGGTCCATAAACCAGAACGATTGTCCAAATTGTGAACAATTTTCGCGCTTAACTTTATGTCATTTCTCACAATTTGCTTGTGACACGTAATACCATTGACGCTACGAATACGACGAGAAAGATCGCGATTAACTATCGCTCCCAGTTCGCAATCTCTTAACTGAAAATTATAAAATAAATGTCAAACTACATGCACAAAATATTTTGTGAAAAATTCAATAATTTCAAAATTTTTTACCCTTATGTTGTTTAAGCTCCAACATATTTCTTTAATATTGACTTGACGTTCGAAGGAGACCCAACCACGTCGGAACCACCTCCTCTCGGGTTGTGGATCAGCAATTGCCACCCTTAAGAAACCAGGGAACCTCTTGCACATCTGAGGAAAATAAATATCGTTTAGTCAAATGTGTTATTTTTATGCAAACTTGATAAGTAGAGGAGATATAAAATAGTTACAGCTTCAACTTCGGCTTTTGTAATGGTGGGAGCTAAATTTCTAAGGAAGATACTACTGGTCTTGTGAAGAGCTCGAGGCTCTTTTTCGGTATCTGCACTTGCAAGGTCAATGACGGCCTCCGAATCAACCTTTTTCTTTTTCGGTTTCTCGGGCTCTGGTTCAGGTGTACTCTCCTTCGATTTGTCTTTCTCCTTTTCATCGTCATCCTCCGCTTTGTCACTATCTTCTTCTTCTTTATCTTCTTTTGCGTCTTCTTCACTTGGCTTAGAAGCTGCAGGAACATTGGCAATGAATTAATCGTTTGTAAGGTAAGATTTTTTACAAAAATAGCAAAATCCAACGCACTTCGCGCGTCCACTATTTTTAAATCGTATTTTTGAGGTTAAGTTTTTAAATTTAACGCCATTTAACCGGATATGCCCGTGAGCCAATCAAATCGCGTTTTAAAATACTTCACAACATCCTACCATCCTTTCTTTAAGAGAGAATTAAACATCAGTTTCGGTATTTCAATTGAGTTTTGTACTTACGGGGAAGACCAGGGGGTGTACCAGGTTTGTTGCTATCGCCACTTTCAGAAGAGCTGCTGTTATTACTACTGCTACTGCTGCTGCTACTGCTGTTACTGGCAGTTCTTTTCCTCTTTTTTAGATTTGTCTCTTCAGGCTTTTCCTTCATTTCCTCGTCCTCATCCTTCTCCTCTTCTGCCTTTTCTTCAGTTTCTTCAACCTTCTTTTCAGCTGCTTCTTCTTCTGTTGTAGTTTTCTCTGCTTCTTCTGTCGGTTCTTTCATCTCCACATCGCCGTTTTGCTTTTCTTCTTCGGTAGCAGTCTCTTCTTTTTTTTCTTCGATCGGTTTTTCAGGTTCCTCTACTTTCTTTTCACCTTCTATCTTTATTTTCACTGTAAATAATAAAAAATTATATTAATTTTATTCAAAATTTTTAATGCATGTATTTTTAGATAGAATTTTACCAGTTTCCTTATTTTCTTTATCCTCTTCTTTCTTCACAACAACCTCTTTTGGAGGTTCTTTCGTGGGAGTTTGAGTTGAAGGCTTGATGTCCAAGATCTTTAAATCATCCTCGGTTCCTCCTTCAAGTTTTATTACCACGGCATCCAGAAGATGCAATAAAGCATCAGTTTGGTCAGCGTCCACTGATACCTTGTCAATTTCAGTCCTTTCCAGCATTTCCATAAATACTTGAACACGTTTCTAAAAAAATGTATTAAATTAAAGTAAAATACTTTATGAATAAATTAACTTCAGTTTGTCAGAATAGTTATGCCTGCACACGTACCATTAATGCAGCGAACTGTTCTTCTTTCCTTTTTACAGATTCTTCAGGATGATATTTTATTTTAAACCTGGTTGTGTTAATAAGAAATTAATTAATGTTCCGTTATACATAAAGTACATAATAATAGTAATAATAATGTTAAATATAATATGAAAAAATCAAAAAAAGTGTTTTAATAATTAAAGCTAGAGACATGTCCGTGAAACATTTGAGATTGTCTCATGCAAAATATATCTGAAGTATATTAATTAAAGTAAAGCAATAATCGATTGTAAAATATTTATTGTTCATAACTTTCTCTTTAATTTATTTAAAAAATCTGTACAGTGCAAATTTGTTACTCATTTAAACCTCCTCTAACCTTTGAAGTATGCGTACAAAAAAAAAATTAAGAAAAATAAATCTCTCGACTGAATTAAGTTCAAGTGAAATGGAAAATAAAAATTACCAAAATAAATAAGATAGCACTCAAAGATACACCCATAATCTCATAGAGATTGTTTAATGAAAGAAATAATAAACTCAAAGTAGGCACAACAGCAAATCAGAATAAAAAAAATGAACACAAAAATTATAGCTCTTCGGATATCAAAAGTTAAAGAAAAAAATAAATAAATAAATAAAGTATCACTGTTGTACCTGCACATAAACACAACAACGAAGAACAAACTGTAGATCCTACTTAAAAATCTTAGCATTAACGTAACTATTCTTATGATTAATAGATTGACAAGATACGGTCAATGTGATCCGTTGCTTTATGGATCCTCACCTGTGGCACCATGTGCATTCTTTCATTACTCGATGCTTTTTTTAAAATCATGTTATTTATCATGTTATCAGCGAACAAAAAGTCTCATCGCGGTTTTAGATTGTCCCTAAACATGTGTGCGGGTTAAGAACGCGACCTGACAACCGAGCGTACACCGGGCCTTGCGCGCCCGGGACGCTTTGCTTCCATTCATTGTTTTTTTCTTAAGCTTTATTTTTTTGCAAGCTTATGCGAGAGAATTCTCTGATGCTCAGTGGTAACGAGAGCTAAGCTACTAAACGGTCATTGCGAAATTTGCGCAATTTTCGAGTCTCTTCAAAGACGCGTGTGTTGGTTCGCTTATGCACAAGAATAACAGAATTATTCGTGCGAAAATTAATAATTGGATGAGGCGAGACCCATGCGTTGGCTGTTTGCTGTAGGGATAGACAGACATCTGTTCACAATTTTTGTTAAATGAATAACTGCTTTTCTTTTATTTTTTATTTTTTTTTTAATGATGGACTTAATTTAATTATTGTTAAATTTATTGACTATCTGTTTAGGTTCGACGAATTAATCAAGGACACTCGCTGAGTATTTTTTTTCCATGGGACTTCCTCGGTGTTTATTAATGTTCATAAATTTGAGTGTCACACAGAATGTATTAATTACATTGACTTATTTTAATTTTAATCAATGGTAATTGTTGTTCAATTTTGATTGCAATGTAATTAATACATTTATTATTCAACAAGAAAAATGAAATTAAAAAAAAAAACATTGTAAGAAGGTTGAAGATTCAAATTAATTAACAGACACTGAGGAAAAATTTGGACGAGCATGTAAAATTCATGCTTGGTATTGAAGAATCAAAATCAAAAGAATACTATGTACAAAGACAATGCAGTTGTACCATTGAATAAAGTTTAAAAATTTAACTCTTACCATTCCTCGTCCTTATGGGCAATAAAGAACTCATTAAGTTGTTGCCGCCTGAACTCCAGTTTATACTCATTGTAACGTTTGATGGCTTCCTCGTCTGTGATAGAATCTTCCTGTGTACCCAAGAATGCTTTGAATGTCATCATCGGTGGTTGAGTTTCTACATTTGAATTGCTGAAGTTACCAGCCACTTCTCGACTAAAACACAAAACAAACAAAGTTATATTCGCATAACCATCTTTACTTTTTATCTCAATTTACTCTATACGACATTTTCCATTGCAATAATGCATTGCTATAAAACAGAAAATAATCAAGAATCAACTAGTTGTATCACTTAATCAAAACAGATGAATAATTTAATAGTCACATGTTGTCTACTTCGATACTTCCTTCACAGTATGCGATAATTGAGTTTCATAACTTATATAAAAGTAATTAAAGCAACCATCCTAAATTCACAACAAAAACAAATCACCTCAACTGAGCCAGCAGTTTTGGAGTCAATCGATTCCTTTTCAATGGTCTGCGATAATTCATCATGACCAAGACCCTCAGAGTGCTCCTCTGCTCTTGATTGTCAGCTTCGTAGGAGGTTAAAACATACGAGGCAGCAAAGAAAAAAAAAAGCGCATCGCATGGACGTGCGCAACTTACCTGGAGTTGTTGCTATGGTTGCCGGTGTGATGATTTCCGTGGTGCGGCGCGGCGTAGTGGTCCTGGCCCCAGGGGCCACCGCCGCCTCGACCACCACCTCCGCCTCCGCCTCCACCGCCTCCGCCACCACCACCACCGCCGCCCTCGCGGTCCCAGTAGTATTCGCCGTAACCGTGACCTCGACCTGGACGTTCCTCCCAGTCACCGCGCATTCGCTTTATCGGCGGCGCCATGTCCTGCGAGCGAGCGGGGCTGTAACGCTCGCGGCCTCCGCGGTAGTCACGGTAGTCCGGCCTAGCTCGTGGCCTGCTCGACCATTCCCTGAAAGAGAAAGTTCGTTAGTTTGTTAAAATCTTGTATTTTAGATTTTTCTATAGTTGACACTCTTAAGTAGATTTTTACTTTACGCTACTTTCAACTGAGTGTGCATCTCCATCAAGTGATAATATAATATAATATTGTAAAAATGTATTCAAATTATTTTACAATACAATTTTATTGAGCTAATATACTACATGTCTGTTGAACCATAACTATGAATTTATTACAGCAGAAAAATTAATGTGCTTTAATTATTTGGGTTGAGGTATATTTTTATTATCGTTTCAGATAAGTCGGGTCTCTAATTCATTTTTGAAAACAAAAAGTTCTGCGATTCAAAGATTAATTACCTATCAGGCCAGTCATCTCCTCCTCCTCTTCTACGATCTTCCCTTCCTCTTCCCTCTCTGTAGGACTCTGTTCTCTCTCCTCGGAACTTGTCCCTTCTTTTCCGATCATACTCGTCATCTGAATCTGCCATTCTTTACAAAGTTATAGACTCTGAAAAAGAAAAAACACAAGATTAAACATAACTAATTAAACAAACTAATAAGATATAATAGTTTTTAGATTATTAATTTCCCTGGCACCACCTTTGCATCTTGTAAAAGACATATTATCAGTGTTATTAGCAATTCTAATACCGATGTAGCATCAAAGAATTTATTTCATTAATTTACAGTTACTGAGCTCAATATCTTCTACCCATTATGCACTATCTAAGAGCAGATTCTTTATGCTTTTCCTACATACATAAATTGGGCCCGGTATATACCAAATTCCAAAAATCTCAACGCATAAAATCCACCCTCATTATTTCAACCAATTTCTATAGAATTATGCTCTAAAAGGTAGTAAAAAAAGGGTTCAAATATCTTCTCCAAAAAATCATTTGTTCAAAATAATCAAATACAAAATTGGAAAATTTGTTTTTTATTAACTTAACCTAGTAAAAAAATTGCATTTTTAAGTTTAAAACAAAAAGCCTCTATAAAGCTGTTTGATGAGACATATTCAAAATTTACAGGTTTGTAATCTTCCACAAAATAGTGCTCATAGGTGATATTTTTACTGAATCCTTATTTTTACTACGGTTTAGAGATAGGCTGAAATAGTATATTATAGAACGAGTGCGGAAGATGATTATTTAAGTCGTGCGACGGTTTTTCGAGCTGAATAATCAATTACGCACCAGTACTACCTATAGAATATTTTATAGTACGAGGGCCGAAAATTGACATTAAAGTTGCTATTTTGAGGTTAGAGTGCTATAAATTTATATTTTTCTTTATTTTTATACTATATATTTACATTTCTACAAATATATGTTGCAAAACTAAAAAATATTTGTTTTATCTAGACTCTACCCGTAACCAAAAGTTTATTTCATGTACGCATGAAGTACCAAACCGCCTCGACCTCAACAAAACGAACAGTTCTTCAAAACTAACAGCAAAAATTTAAAAAAAAGTAACCGACAAGTATATTCCAAACAGCAAGTAGGTACCCATCGAACGGGTGGTGAGGGTGGGGGGGAGGCGGAAGAAAGAGAACAAGCCAAGAATATATAGTACACTTAAATTCGCGCGAAATAATCAATGAAACCGCCGATCCTCAAAAGAACCCACATTCGCCAAAATACCTCCGAATACCATCACGCTGACCCTCAGAATTACATACCCGCTTTCCCGGCACCTCAATTTCGACGCCGCGTGGTCGTCGATCCGCTTCGAAGAAACCGCTACTCGCACACACACACACACACACATGCATATACAATGTTCAGGAATTATCGGCGTCTTCCATGAAATTTTCCCTTACCTGGTGGCGTGTGAATTTGCGCGGCCTCACCGTGGCTCCTGGTGGGGTGCGCGCTTGTCGAGGACGATCCGCGATTCTGCACAGTCGTAATGGTGCGTGACCCTGGCCCAGAAGGAGGGCTTGGCGCATCTACGGTGTAATGACTCGATGACGACGAGGCTCTAAGTGTAGAGTCTAGATCTGCCCCACGGCTTCCTGTGGCGGCGCTGCCGACGCATATTGGCGGACTGGCGGCGGAACGGCCGAGAGTGCGCTGTGGTGACGCGCGCGATTTGAATTTCGATTTACCGCGTGAATGAAAAAATGTAGAAATAATCATTGTGTTCGTCTTGTAAAATGCTCAAGATTAATCGATATGTATTTTTTCTGTTTTGATAGTGATGTCGTAATTATTTTTTGTAAATAAATAAATGTTCTGATAAAATTTACTATGAACTGTGGTTATTATTATTCTTACGTAATAAATAGTATAATACTAGCAGATTTCGATAGTGAAATTTTAGGATTCTATTGTTTTCTTTTTGTTTTTGTAATAATTTTTACCCTAACATCAAGTTACTACAAAATTTATCGATTTTGTTTTTATGTTAGATTTTAAACTGTTTTTATATAGTATTCATTTATCGATATAATTAAATTTATCGATATTCGATTAAAAAGAATATATTGTTATTCCAAACAAGGATAATTACTTTGTGATATTATAGCTATTTAGTTTATTTATGTTCTTATTGCATAAAATCATGGCATCATACAAATTCTTTAAGCATGATATCTTTCTTAATAATTGTTGTATTGTAAAAAAGAAAAGATATGAACCAATTAATTATTTTTAAAAACTTTAGCAGGTACGTGTACATTACAAAATTAAAATTCCATTGAATTTTATGCTTTTTCATACGGCATTCCAATTTTTTTTTACTAATGTGAGAGGTGAAGGGGAATTGTGTTTATTTAGTTTCACTGCTGAGGTCATATTGAATGTACGAGGTGATGACTTAATGAAGGAAGTTACTGGTGCAATACCGACGTCACAATGTCGAGGTAAGCCTTTTTTATTAGTATTATTGTTAATGTGCTAAGATTTAGATTTATTCCAACAATAGTGTTTTGATTGGTTAAAAATTGAATATTAGCCAGATACAATGTCATTTTCAAAAGATTTTTTTTTTTTTTTTTTTTTTTTTTTTTTTTTTTTTTTTTTTTTTTTTTTGACAGCTTTATTTGCATATTTTAGAAACTTTTTTTAAATTTTAATTGCAGCAAACATCGAAAACATCAACAACAAAAAAATTAATAAAAAGAAAAAAATACATTCCAGAATAATAACCTTTAATTTCGATGCCTTGAATCATCAAATGTAGCTAGCATCAAACGCATATAAATAATCTTGAAATATCCGTTGAGTCAAAATTGTCTTTGATAGGTTCAATTATTTTTTAAATGTTTTCATTATTTTCTAATAGGTTTTTCCATCTACCAACTCGTTAATCATATCCGACGCATTGAAAAAAATTGATTAATTTCGGTGTAAACAAAATTCTACTTAGAATAGCTAAATTTTACCCGCTTAGATAAACTTGATTCAATTAGAAAAAAAGAAGAAAAAAGCGAAAGTAGCGGTCATAGTTCATAAAATAGAACAACATTGGAATATCCACACTGCTTAAACAAGTAAATATTTCATTCCTCATCATCTTTCAGATTTTTACTGCCCACTTGCATTTTTTTATTACCTACTTAGCATGTGATGATTGTCGACCTGATATCATAAATATTCAGGAACATACATCAGAAATAAAAATTACTTCACATGAATTTTTTTTTTCAATTAAACGATAAATTGCAAAGAAAGCAGATAAATACTTTTGAATGCTGTAAGTCAGGGTTCGCGATTATCAGGCATATAAATAAATATAGTATTGTCTCGAATGACAAATGCGCGCGAAGCAAATGATACGTTAACTGGCATCATCATCGCAGCTTTGTTTTGATTCCAACATTTTAATTTGCACCGTTAAATTTTCTAATAGACGCGCGAACGATTGATCAAGTGGGAAAATAATCTTTCCTTGAATCCCGGAGTCATTGCAAAATATCCAACAAAACAGATTATTAATCTGACGAAGGGCAAGCATCAGAATATCAATACAATATTCCGCGAATTGAGAATCTTCATTTTCAGTGGCGTAACTCGAACAAATTTTAACTGTTAAGGGTGCTTTTGAATTTTGTTTGTATTTTTGGTTGAAGTATCTGTTTTAAATTTCTCTGAAAGTTATTCAAACCTCTGCTTAATGTTCAAAAATGAAAAATATAAGAGCACAGAAGCGCAATTGCACGTTTATCATCAAATATCTTTGTTATTTATTCGAAAACATCAAATTATTGTTATAACGATTAAATAAAAGCCCAAAAGTAAGCCAACGATTACACAAACATCTGAAGAAGAAGAAGAACCAGAAGCAGTTGAAGCTAATGAATAGGAACCTATAATTTGATCAGTCATTTGATGCCAAAGTGAAGAACTGCCTGAAACGGGATTCGAACTCAGGACCACCATGCAAGAGTCACACATCACTATGAATTTGAAGTCAACATTATTATTAAATTAGTTTATTTGTTTAGATTAAATAATTAAATTTTTTTCAAAAGAACCAATCATCGCTAGTTATATTTATTTACAATTGTGTAATGGATGACATCATGAGTTCACTTCTCCCTAATCGGCAAAATCGCACTGACTTCCCCGGAATCGCACGCAAATCATCTGGAGATTATTATACCCACAAGTGGAATCCGCACTTTTCCCTCGCTGGAAATGAAGTGTCGATCATCGGGGTCCCGCAATCAGGTCCGATCGCCGTCGCTCATCACAGGGAATCAGAAAAAGAGAGAGACAGAAAAATAAAAAGGAAGACGCAACGAGTCGAAAGCGAGTTCTGCGTAAACGTTTAATTTTCTCGGTAGAGAGCCGTCGGCGGGTAGCGTCACTCCCCGCATTATTCAAAGCGCCTCGATAATCGCCGGCTTTTATCGCGGCTGCGGCTCGATCATCCTCCGTATCTCCTTAAGCGATCTCCTCTCGCCTCCCGCGGCTCTAAACTGCGACGTTTGCCGCCGCCGCTGAAAAATCGATGGAATTGAATCTGGCGATTCTTATCGCTCAGAGACGGATGTTAGTCGCTATTTTTGCTACACACACTCGCGAGCTTCGAGTCTGCGATCCTTTGAGAGGCGGCGCAGCCTCCGGGATGCTGCTCATCACCCGCTGGAAGGGGCATCGCTTATAAGAGCCACTACTAGTGCCATTCAATTAGCATTCTATTGGAGATTCGTTGTTCGTTCGGGCCAGATTTACTCTCTTTTACGGCTGCCGAGATACGGAACGAAAATGCGCCTCACTTTCGGGGCCGCGCTGGCCCTGATTGTCTTATCTACGGTGCAATCTTATCCAGCAGGTGATTTTCTTTTTCTACGGAAAATGTGTTTTAAGTGGTGTCTGATTTATAAGTGACGTTTAGTGTGCCGATAAACTGCAGTTCAAATATATTTTAATTAGGAAGTGTACAATGAAAGTTCAAATTTGTAAATTACATTGTACAACGTACATAATAATGCGATGCTGTCGTTGTAATGATTTTTGGTTGAAGAATAAATCTTCTGGGGTTTGAATATAGCCTAAAATTATTTTGAAGAATCAAAATTGTATGTATATTGACGCAAAATTTCTATTAGCAACTTTATTGGATAATTAATTGAATACGCAGTATTAGTTTAATTGATGAATAATTGTAATAATGAATATCATGGATTATTTAGAATTATCAAAGATATAGTCGATGACAAATTAAATCGACCATGAACTTAAACAAATAAATATATTAAAATTTATCATTGTGTTGCAGGAGATTCCAAAAAAAATCCTACTGCTGCTATTGGTAAGTTGCTCAAGCTTCTTTGCATTTTTAATTAGAAAAACGTAAACATGTTATTCAAGCACAAGATATTTCCATTTTTTCCAATATTTACGTTTTACTTTATATTGCATCACGATTGCATCGACTGTGCAGCTTATCAAAAATTTTTCTATTTTCAGCAAATGCATTTGCAGGTGCTGGTGGAATAGCTGCTGCTACTGCAAATAACAATAATGGTATCGCCAGTGCAAATGCCATTTCTTTGGGAAAAGGTGACTCTGATCCAAGTAAAAGCCCAGCACTTGCAGAATTTGCTCGTCTGCTTAATTTGAACCTGAATAATCCATTGAATGATAAAAAACCAGATTCAATAGAAAATATTCCGGAAGATATGATGCCTGATAAAAAAAGGGATGTTGAAGATCTGATGGATAGCATGGAGGAGTCTAAAACTGAAAAACCAAATGACTCTGAAAACAAGCCAGAAAAAGATAAAAAGTCAGATTCTCCAACTCCTAATTTAAGCTCCAGAAATGCGCCGGAAGAAGAAAGTGATAAAAATACTGAAAAGCCTAGTTCTACTACGCCTAAAACTCCAGAAGATGAGAAAACGGATTCTCCAGACAATAGTGAAACTGAACCAGATTCACCATCATCAGATAACAATGATCCAAACAAAGAACCAACTACTAACGAACCAGAAAACAAACCCGAGGAAACACATAAAATAACCACAAGATCACCAGATAAAGACGATGAAGAGGATCCTGATCAAAATACTCCTGATGACAAAAATTCAGATTCACCAGATAAGCCAAACGATGACCCTAAAACTGATAATAAACCGACCACAGAATCACCAAAAGAGAATCCGGAACCAGAAGACCCGAATGAAGAAAATTCAGATGATAAATCTGAAACACCAGATAAAACTGAGAAACCACTTAAAAGTAATAACAAATCTACCAAACCACCTAAGCTAAAACCAAAAAATAAACCAACAACAGAGGCACCGAAAAATGAGGAGAAACCAGAACCAGAAGAACCTAGTGAAGATAATCCCGAAAATAATGAACATGAAAAACCAGAAAGTTCTGAAAATCCAGACGAATCACCTAAACAAGATGAACAACCGAAACCTACAAAGCCACCCAAACAAAGCCCAAAACCCCAAAGAACACCATCCAACAAAAACAAACCGACAACTACCGAAGCACCTAAGGATGATGAATCTCAACCGGAACATCCAGAAGAACCTAATGAAGAAAATCCAAACAACGATGATGATTCCGAATCACCAGACGAATCAGAATCTCCAAAAGATGATGAGAGCAAGCAGCCAACGAAACCTATAAAAAGACCTAAGGATAAATCTAACAAAATGAAGCCAACAACTCCCGAAACTCCTAAAGAAGAAACAAATCCAGAAGAACCTAATGATGAACCTAATGAAGAGCCTAATGAAGAAGATCCAGATACAAATGATAAACCACCAAACCCATCGCCACCGCCACCGAATAATAAAAAACGGCCATCTCCAAAACCTTCACGAACACCGCCAAAAAAAAACAAAAATACGCCAACCACTACCCAAGCACCTGAAGAGGATGAAGAAGCAGCACAGCCTGAAGAAGACACGCCAGATGAAAATAATGAATCTCCAGAACAAACTCCACCTCCACAGAAAAGTAATAAAAAGCCTCCTGCAAAGCCTTCCCGAGGTCCACCGAATAAGCCCAAAAACAAGCCAACGACTACACCAGCGCCGGAAGAAGAGGAAGAACCAGAACCAGAAGAACCTGAGGAAGAGGAGCCTAAAGAAAATGAACCTTCCGAACCATCTTCGCCTCCACCGAAAACTAATAAAAAGCCTCCTGCAAAGCCTTCCCGAGGTCCACCGAATAAGCCCAAAAACAAGCCAACGACTACACCAGCACCGGAAGAGGAAGAACCAGAACCAGAAGAACCTGAGGAAGAGGAGCCTGAAGAAAATGAACCTTCCGAACCATCTTCGCCTCCACCAAAAACTAACAAAAAGCCTCCTGCAAAGCCTTCCCGAGGTCCACCGAATAAGCCCAAAAACAAGCCAATGACTACACCAGCACCGGAAGAAGAGGAAGAACCAGAACCAGAAGAACCTGAGGAAGAGGAGCCTAAAGAAAATGAACCTTCCGAATCATCTTCGCCTCCACCGAAAACTAATAAAAAGCCTCCTGCAAAGCCTTCCCGAGGTCCACCGAATAAGCCCAAAAACAAGCCAACGACTACACCAGCACCGGAAGAGGAAGAACCAGAACCAGAAGAACCTGAGGAAGAGGAGCCAGAAGAAAATGAACCTTCCGAACCACCTTCGCCTCCAGCGAAAACTAACAAAAAGCCACCTGCAAAGCCTTCGCGAGGTCCACCGAATAAGCCCAAAAACAATCCAACGACTACACCAGCACCGGAAGAAGAGGAAGAACCAGAACCAGAAGAACCTAATGAAGAGGAGCCTGATGAAAACGAATCTCCCGAATCGCCTCCGTCTCCACCGAAAAGTAACAAAAAGCCTCCTGCAAAGCCGTCACGGAATCCTCAAAATAAACCTAAAAGTAAACCAACTACAACACCAACACCAGAAGAAGAGGAAGAACCAGAACCAGAAGAACCTGAGGAAGAACAGCCAGACGAAAACAACGAATCACCGGAACAAACTCCACCTCCGCCAAAAAATAACAAGAAACCACCAAAGCCCACTCAAAGACCACAAAACAAACCGAAAAACAAGCCAACTACAACAGAAGCACCGGAGGAAGAGGAGGAACCTGAAGAGCCCGAAGAAGAGCAACCAGATGATAACAACGAATCACTAGAACAAACTCCACCTCCGCCCAAAAATAAAGGCAGTTCTCCAAAGCCCTTACCCCGCCCACTAAATAAACCTAAAAATAAATCTACAACGCCAACACCGGAGGAGGAAGAGGAACCAGAGGAGCCGGAGGAAGAACAACCAGATGAAAAAAACGAATCTCCAGAACGAACTCCACCTCCGCCGAAAAGTAACAAAAAACCACCAGCAAAGCCAACTCGTCGTCCGCAGAATAAGCCTAAAAATAAACCTGCCACACCGGCGCCGGATGAAGAAGAACCAGAACCTGAAGAACCTGAAGAACCTGAGGAAGAGCAACCAGATGAAAACAATGAATCTCCGGAACAAACTCCACCTCCGCCAAAAAGTAATAAAAAACCACCAAAGCCCACTAGACGACCACAGAATAAACCTAAAAGTAAACCTACGACACCGGCGCCGGATGAGGAAGATGAACCAGAACCTGAAGAACCTGAGGAAGAGCAACCAGATGAAAACAATGAATCTCCGGAACAAACACCACCTCCGCCAAAAAGTAATAAAAAACCACCAAAGCCCACTAGACGACCACAGAATAAACCTAAAGCTAAACCTACGACACCAGCGCCGGATGAGGAAGAAAACCCAGAAGAGCCTGATGAAGAGCAGCCCGATGACAACGAGTCACCCGAACCAGCGCCACCACCACCGAAAGTTACCAAAAGGCCTCCTTCAAAGCCTTCCCGACGCCCTCCAAATAAACCTAAACCTAAACCAACTACAACTGAAGCACCTGAGGAGGAACTGGCAGAAGAAAATCCTGAAGATAATCCAGAAGATAGAGATGAGCCGGAAGAAGAGCCTACTCCTCCTCCAAAAAGGCCTGCCTCGAAACCTAAAAATGGTAGTCGCCCAAATAAAAGACCTCAATCTAACAAAAAGCCAACAACTACCACTACAGAACCTCCGCCAGATGAATATCCTGACGAACCCACAGATGAATATCCAGATGAACCGGAAGAGCCAACAACTCCAAAGCCTAAACCTACAAGAAGACCTCCTAAAAATAAAAAGCCCACTACACCTAAACCTTCCATTAGCTTTGACAACCGTAATTCTCCTGATTACGATAATCCTGAAGAAAAAGGTCCTGGGGACGATGGACAATATCACCCCGAAGATCCAGATGATAATGGATGGCAAGGAGCTTATCAACCTGGTCCTAATGAAGGTCAACCAGATGATGGCAACTCAACACCTAAACCGCCTAAGAAAAACCGTCCACAGAAGCCAAATCCTCAGAACATTCCAACAGAACCAAGTCCTACACAGCCACAACCTGGCGACCCTAGTGGTCAAGAAACTCCTTGGCCTTACTTTTATCCTCCCCAGTTCCCTGACCCTTTTAATTTACCTCAAGATAACATGTTTCCGTTTAATATTCCTCAAATACCTCCTTTACCAATGAATCCATTCCTTCCAAAACTGAACAATCCTCAATATGAAATGATTCCTGGTGAAAGTCCTCCAAATATTCCAAGCCCACACAGTCCTGACGACTACTTTAAAGTAGGCCTGCAACCAAGATGGGCTTTTAATCCATTCCTGGCCGAATATGTAGAACCTCTTCTAATGCGTCTTCTTGCAGACTTAAACGGTCCTGATCCAATGAACGTAGGTGGACCAAGTAATCCTTTTCTTACCAAAAGGACACCTGAAGTCAATGAAGGAGAACAAACAGAACCTTGTGGCTGTGAAGAAGAGCAATCAGCTGTTCCGTTTGTAAGGATACGTACTACCAATGGAGCATGGCCAGTGATCTCGAAACGAATTTCCATTAGATATAACCAGTGATAATTTTAATATTTTTATATAAGATGCGCATTAACATCGAGCCAGACCAACGTACACGAATAAATTTTTCCTCTGCTGGGTTACTATTTTTGTAACGTGATACGTATGTGCAATCGTTATTTTTATAATTGTATATCTTTACTCTGGTTATTAAATAAATTATATTTTGAGAGGTAAACATTAGTTTTAAGAAAGTTATATATGTAGCTTTATATTTGTACTGTTTTATTTATTGAAATAAACTATAAGTAATATTTATTATGCACTAATTGATGCACTTGATTTTTAAATGAATAATATGTATAAAAAATTAAAAGTAAGGAGGTCTTCTATTGTAAGGTTGTGTTATAAGATTTTTTTTTTAAAAAGAACATTTTGAACGTTTTATTGCGTTAAAAATATATACTGAGTGAAAATTAATATTTTTAATAGAGGATTAAACCATTAATCCATTGATTGAAACTTACTATCCTTCAGATAATAAATACATAGTCGTATAATTTAACGCAACAATTCTTCATAAGTTCTTTGAAGTAATTAAATATTCAATTATCGATCAAATGATAAATAAGGTAAAGATGACGTTCGCACGAGGGTGTCTATATCAACATGCCTTTGTTGGATTTTTCATACTTAAGAAAATCTTGAAAATTAGTTACATTGAAGATAATTAAAGTTATTACTTACACAACTGCTAATAATGCCGAATTGATTTGCAATGAAGCTTCATTTATTTCTAATTTTCGTTCTTCGAGGCAAGCAAATATAAAGTCCTGTTTATTCATAAATTTACACGAATTCTCGTCTACCCGTCAGTGTAGAAGGTCAACGGTGCAAAACATCCAAAAGTCATAAAAAAAATAATGAAGATATTATTCATTCTGTTGGTAGCCTTCGTGGCCCTTTTAAACTTATCTGATGGTCAAGGTAAGCAAACTTAGTTTTGTCTTAATAATTACTTTCTTATTTATTTTTGTCCGTAGACAACTGTAAAATAATACAGGCATGCAAAAAAATACTGTATGAATTATAAAAAAAAATATTTTAAGAAGAAAAAAACTTTACTTTTTTTTTAATTATTTAAACATATTTTTATATGCTAGAATTAATTAAAATAAATGGGATTAAAAATATCATTGAGAATGTAAAAATATATTTTTTTTCTTAGAGTACATATACAACGTTAATCCGTATCAGCCATCTCTAAGTCCCTATGGGTATGGTAATGACAGAAGATTGGAGCAGGAAGAAAGAAGACTAGAGCAGGATCGATTCCGTCTGGAACAAGAAGAGAGAAGATTACAAAGAGAAAGACAACAAGAATATTTCGAACGCCCACGCATAGAAGTGCTTTTTTAAAACATGATATTTAAGTGAAAATAATAAGTGAAATTAAAAAGTATAATTTGGTGTTGGTTAATTTGTTGGTGCTTTTCTTTCGCGTCACATTATTTGTACCTCGATCATTTACTTCATGTAAAATCTGAAATTATTGATAATTATTGTAATTAATTCATGATAAAAAAGAGCACGTAACGTTTTGAATTATATTATATTTTAAATACACAATTCACATCTTGCACACGTAATATGTTTTTTTTTTAATTCCTTATCATGATATTTATAAACTCGTAATTTAAAAAAAAATATATATATATTAAATATAAATCATATATACTTACGTAAAAACTTTAATTACGTTTTCGTATAATTTTATTATAAAATAAATAAATGTATTCTAAGTGTTCGATGACATCTGATCTAAAGATATATTTTCGGAATGTGCGCCGAGAATAGTAGCGTAGCTTGATAAAACCGTATTTAGGAAATTTATTTTTATTTTTTATTTTGTACATTCGATATTTTGGGCGTCGTTTCCATAATCTGGACACGTTCGGAACGAATATCTTCACACCGGGTGCAACTTTTGAAATACAACTGATTTTCGTCTTGAAATGGTAAAAAATTAATAAATGTTTACGACGATAATAAACTTGAGATATGTAAGTTAATTTATAATTCAACGATAGATTCTCATGTCTTTGAAAGATCAGTCTAAGTAATTTTTAAATGCTGTGTTTCTATTCTTTTAAAATAAAAATATGTTACAGTTTTCATCGGCTGAAACGTACTTTTTCATTCGTAAAGGTTATTTGCATACATATTTTTATTGACAATTCATTACCCTATCTTCACTACCTTATCTTCAGTCTATTGCCGTGAGTAAGTGTAAATGGTCTTCAAAATCAGAATTTGTAAAAAAGTGTAGAAAATTATATTTTTTTTTTGACAAGTACAACGAGGTGAGTTATTAAAAAAAATTTTCTTCTAAACGATTTGAGTATAAGGGTTAAACATTTACAGGAAAGTATCTTTCAGATGGTTACAGTCGCTGAATGTGACGATAAAAAGTTAAAACCAAAGATCCAAAAGTTATCTGATTTTACGAAGAATGCCTCGTAAATACCATAAATTACCGGTATACAATTAAATATTTTTTATACTTTAAAGTTTATTCATTAAAAAATATCTTTATGTAGAGAGACACGTTTTAATCAGTATTCAAAGTTTATGCCATTCCTCCGGCCAGTGATTGTTACTATAAAAGAGAGTTACCTTAAATGGCATGCAGTCCATTCGGATTTATCAATTTGTAAAGCACCTCTTTTGAGTAAGAAAACACCATGAAGATTTTAGGCATCTTTTTCGTTACACTTTTTTTTTCATTGACTGTTAGTCTTAGTCACAAAAAATCCGGTAAGTCGTTTCTAGACAGTGCATATCTTCTCATAAATAGCCTCTCCAATTCTTATAAAAAGATTACGCGCTTAAATTTTTGAGATTAGAAAATCAACGCATACTTAATTATTTATAATTATTATAAAATTGTTAATAGTGTGTATTAAATTATACTTGTAGTCGATATACTATATAACTATATCGTAGCCTCTAATCAAGAAAAGTAAATTTCCAACAATATCTATTTTAATTTAGCATTTTCAAAGCACTAAAGATAGAAGTGAACTCTTCCATAACCTGATAAACCTGAGGTATCATTCGTATGATACCTATCAGGTTTTAGAAGAGTTTATTTTACGTTAGTATACTCAAAATAGTTTATGCAACTCTGTGCGTAAAAGTGCCTTTTACGCACGCTTGCGCGTGCTAAAACGGCATTTTTCCGCCGTCG
>JAWWEN010000038.1:10263963-10313501 GCA_035582955.1 Sycophila texana | reverse complement strand
TTTAACGTTGTAAATATATCTATAAACTATATAAACTGTGCACGAACTAATATGTGCACGATTCTTATGTGCATGAATCATACCGAGCCAAGAATAATAAAGAAAACTAAAATAGCAAATGCGATATAATAAAAAACAATTTATAAAAAAAAATTAATCAAGCGAACAAAAAAATCGGTAAATAGCCGTCGAAACACCGAGGCGCGCACGAGTCGATCTTAGTTACCTCTTGCGACAGCGAGAAGGGCCAGTAGGCCGAAGATTACCCGAAAGTGACGCATGGCTGTGCCGTGACTTGTGATGCCGGACCGTGGCTCCGGCGCGGCTCTTATACCCGGCCTCCCACCCTCCCTGGCGCCGATCTGCCGCGGCGCTAGCGTGTGCTCTCCGAGCGATTTCTCGAAAACCGATCTTCCGCGGAACAACAAAATAACCCAAGGCCGCAGCCGGCGACGCGCATGTACGCTGAGGCCTGATAAATCGATAGGACGGCTGGTGTCGAAAATCGGCACCCTGCTAGACTTGACCCCGTGGCGAGTGGCCGTCGAGCTTCATGATCGTCTGGGACCGATGTTATCGCTCCGATAAGAGGGAGATCAATTTTTCGCACTGCGAATTTCGCCGGGCCGTGGGAATTGTACTTATATGTATATACAAATGGTTAGGGTATGTACAACAGTCCGATTGATTTTGTATCGTGTGGTGTTTATTTATTTATTTTTCTTTTGACGATTTTTTGACGATTTTTTCGCATCATGGCGAGTTTCGTCGCAGAGGTGAGGGCGTGGAAATCGTGTCTATAGTACACAGAGATGGATTGGATATGTACCCAAAAATTGTCAAAAGAAAAATAAATAAACAAATAAACACCACACAATACAAAGTCCATCGAACTGTTGTACATATCCTATAAGTACATACTTATATTGATACTTATGACTGATTTTTATCATCTGGTATTTATTAACTTTTTTGTCTATTTATTTATATTTTTGGCGATAAAATTATAGTGAATAAGCTACCGGGGATAAGAAGATTGACACAAGGTTGATACAAGGTTGTGTTAACGATTACTGTAGTTTAATTCACTATTTGTTCACAGATTACAATAATTTCTCAGGTTACTGTTGTGGGAAAAGTAATAATAGTTTCGTGTAAAATGAAAAGACTTAATTCTATGCTGAGTGGTTGTAGAACTTTTGCGACGATGAGAATTTTTTTTTGGTTGCTCTTTGTATTTGATACAAAAAAAAAATAATTGAAAAATCGGTTCACCGATGAGAGAAAACTAAACGATTTCCAGCAGAATAAATATTTTATACCACGTGTATGTAATAAATTTGTGAATTACCGCAAAAATTTTTCCTACTTACATTGGTATAGTGAGATCATTAAAATAGATTATTACGATTTTTTATTAGGACATTTCTCTCTGGCTACTTGATTAGTGCTTTCTATCATCCAGGCAATTATCAGTGTTTATGTTTCAGTTAAAGCCTGAAATATCTGAAAAAAAATTGGATTACCCTATCGTGACATCATATTTATTTTTGTGTATAAACAAGTAGTTTTGATACAGAACAGTGAATAGCAAACACAATTTAGTGCGTTTATTTTTTGAAGAGCTTTGAATTTTGATAACAGACAATCACATGACAGGATAAGAAAATATCAAAATTTAGAAAAAGTAGCTTTGCAAAAAAATATAATAAATAATAATACTTAATTGCTGAACGTAAACAAAAGCTTTGTCTGTAGCCGTAAAAAATAGTATCTTTTACAAAGAAAGCCGTTGCCCAGACTCTTAAAGCGCGCATAATAATATAGTAATTTTCTCATTATTTATTAAATGATCGCATTAATTTTTATGCTATATTATTTTCAAGTACCTAAATGCTAAGACGTTAGGAAATGAATGGCTCGCTTAAATTATGCAATAAAATCGAATAAAATTAAGTTTTTAAAACACCGGTATTTGGTCATTAAGTTCACTCGAAGGTTCGCCTCTGTACTCTTTTTTCTACCAGGGCATTATTTACCTTAAAATGGACAAATCATCCAAATAACGTTTAATGACTTAATTGCCTTGTAAAAAACCATTAGCGCGCACACTTAATAAATTTTTGCATAAAATCAACGCGATGTTTTCCTTGAGTGCTTAGTTTTTTTTTCTCTCTCTCTCTCTCTCTCTATGTATCATCTGCTCGTGTATAACTAAAATAAAGACTACAAAAATTGCTTTATTAACAATTTATTAGTCTCCTAAACTCAACACGTGTAGACTATTTGAATTGGACTCTGGAAGGTTGAGGGTCAAAATGAATATTTATTTAGGATGTATCAATGTTGGATCTCTTTTTAAAAGCAAGCAAACGACGAGTTCATTCGACCCACTTAAAAAATCGGAGACCAAACTACACGTGCATAAAAAAGTCTCGGTCTTATCTCTCCAGACTCCGCTATTATTCTAATCTTTGAATTCACTCGGCTGATATATTTCCGAGCCAAAAAAAAATTATGTTTTTACCGCATTCGCGTTGTAAATAAAATTTGGCTTAGTTCTTCATTTACTTTTTTCGATTTTGTAACATTTATATCACGTCCTAATTCCGGTTCTCGGAACTGCGGTTAGCTATTATCAATCGCGGGGCAAAAACTTCGCGTGCAAATGATCGATAAATTATCGGCGGTGATATCACGCATGTAATAATTTTTCGACAGGCGAGAGATCGGTAGAGGATTCCAAAAACTATTGCAGCGAAAGTTCAATGTCGACGATGAATTAATCGGGAAAATCCGGGCAAGGAGCCTCAGACAATCCCCGCAGCGATAATGTACGTATTTCATGCGATACCACTATCGACTAAAGTTACTGTCGATTTGTATATTTTTTTGCATTGCGTACCGGTCATTACATCGGTATTAAATTCGAATGTTTTTTTTTATGATTTTATGACGCTTGAATTTTGTAAGCATGCCGATATGTATTACGTGGAAAGGACTTGGCGTGAGATCGCTGAGTGATCGGTATCGGTAAGTAAGACTTCCAAAACAAATAAAAACAAGCCAGCAAAAGCATCGTTCTTATGTATTTTTAAACACATTTTTTGTTGTAACCGTACAGTTCCTGGCGACGGCAATAATAAAAATTATCCAAAACGTTGAAGTAGATAAATAAATAAATTTATTTAAAATCCGGTTGGTTAAGAACATTCAGTTCTCGTATACATTGAACTGCAGCGAAAATTCAATGTCAGTTGTAAGAATTAATTAATCCGCCGGAAAACCCACGGCTAGAACCTTGGATGGCCTCGTTGTGATGACGCGATGCGTTACCGATTTCTACTAAGGTTATTGCCGATTTCTTTCTTTCTTCACATGCATTGCATACCGATTATTGCATCGTTATCAAATCTGATTTTTTTTTTATTATATATTTTTAAAATTTCTTGATCACATCCGGAAGTATATATCGATCGGTGGATAATTACCGATAGGAGTACCGATTTTTTTGCGAATATTTACTGAGGTAAAAAAATTCAAAGCATTTATGGCAATTATTTGCTCATTTTCATAAGTCCCAAAGGCTTTAAAAAAGAAGACGCTTACGTACTGTTTATTCATGCAATATTGACTATTAATGGATAAACCAAAATATTTTTTCATCGAAAAAATGATATTCATCTCGGGAAATTCATAATGAAAGTTACTTTTGAAGGAAGCTTTTTGGTTTTTCCATTTTTTATTCAGTTGAATCTCATAGCTTCGATTTAACTGCTCGTATATAAACTGCAAGATAATTTTCTTCTTTATTCGTTCGTTAACATTATTCGAAGTCAAAGTGGAAACAGCAATTACGATATTCCGTTTTCATATTTCCCAGTATTTAATTAGATGATAACAGATTGTAAAAAAGATGCTTATGATGAAATAAATAAGAATCGCTTTCTATTAGCTTTAAATGCCTATTAATTCCGCAATAGAAAGATAAAAAACTGTGCCCCCTCACTTTTAAATTGTCAGCTCTTTTATTTGATTTAGTTTTAATTTGTCTATTGTTATTTTATAAAGGGCTGCCTAATTGGTTAAATAAATAAATAAAAGAATATTTAATTTCTTTTCTGAAAATACATCAATGCATACGTCGCGATAATATTAAATATATTACTATTTTTATGTGATAACTAAATTATCAGAAGAAGATAAATTTATTATGCAATAGAGGAAAATAGTAATAAATGAATAATTAACGATTTTATCGATGCCGAATGCAGGGGGGAGAGATATTTGTATACAAGAAACAAAGATTGGGGAGACGAGGCAACTGAGTGCGATGAAGCTATCACGTGCTGTAGCCACAATAAAGGCATAAATATTCTTTTCACATGAGATCCGATATTGTCACGACAAGCGTTTACATTATATATGTCCGGAATATTACTAAATAATAATTTTGCAGTCACGTGACGAAAGTTTCATTTTAAGAAGACGTCATATAGAGAGTCGTTTGAAGAAGACTATACGCAGGAAGTCGCTTGAATACGAAGATATGCAGGCAGTAGCTTGAAAAAGATACCCTTAAAGTTGCTTGAAGATGAAGATATGAAGAAAAAACTACGTAAGAAGTCGCTTAAGAAGAAGCTACATACGAAGTCTTGTAAAGAAATCGCCACTTGAAGAAGAAGCTAAATGCAAAGTTTCTTGAAGAAGTCGTCACTTGAAGAAGAGATACGGAGGCAGTTGCTTAATAAGAAGATACGTAAAAAATAACTGGAAGATGTATGGATAGTCCTTGAAGAAAGCAGTATTATGGGGAAATGGGTGAAGAAGTTTTTGAAAAACATTTCGTTTAAATTAATAATATTAAAAATAAAACGAATTACGCTAGCTATACAATTTTTTTTACTTTCTTTGTAATAAAAAATCCGATATTCTGTGTACAACGTGCGTTCGTTAGCCATGTTAATTCGTACAAATATGTACATCTGCTCCGAGTATTCGTAATTCCACAAATGACTTTACATACCGTATGTATAAATATATTTTACATATATTTTAAATATATTTTACATTTGTTGCTGTATCCGTGTAGATTAAATATACAAGATTTGATAAAATAGACATCAATAAAATATGCAACAATTTAAAAATTGTTAACCCCCATTCCTAAAAATATAATTGCTCTACACACATTTCAATTTATCGGTGAAGTACACATCTCATTCATCTGCATAAGCATTCACGGAAATTTTCACACACTTAGAAAAAGGATATCATCAAGACGATATGCTTAATCCGCTCGGCACGTTTTAATTATCGCGACCCCACGCTCGGCGTGAATCTGACCTAATCGCTATCACATGCTCCTCTCTCTTTTTCTCTAAATGTATATCTCTCTCTCGCTCTTTTCCTTTCTGTCCATCCCTCTCTCTATCTCGCTCTCTCTCTCTCTCTAAAAAAAAAAAAGAAAAAAAGAAGAAGAAGCAAAACTCGTGCATCGACGTCGAGGCTTATTTGTGTGCCTCGTGTCCGTAAAAAAAGTCGACTCGGCACTTTCGAAAACAATGCACTCGCCGCTGGTCTCCCGTAGCGGTCAGTCGTCGGCGCTCGTTTATGTGTTACAAGGCTCGGCGATCGTTGGGGAGTCCCCAATCGCGCCGATCCCGAAATTCCCCGGACGTACGAGTCGATCCAATGCGAAGCCGTGCGATGACGTCGCGTCGCGGCTTCTTCGTGTTATAATAATTCATAACTACGCTGGAGTAACGCGTCAGACACGCGGGCTTGTCTTTTTTTTTTTCGCCGACAGATGCGTGATTTACGAGCGAAGGTGAAACGAGCCGGTCTTTTGGCGTGGGCGTTTTTTTTCTTTTTTAGGGGGGAGAGTGAAGGATTCTAATGCGAAGAGCTTTTGATCCTTTTTGTTTTGAAGAGCTAATGGAGGAAGTCGAGAAGAATTGAATAACAACAATTAGCGTGGATTTTATTTATATCATTTATACTATATTCTATTTTGTAAATTAATTTATTATTAAATTATATATTATTATATCATTATATATTAGTATTATTATCATTATATATTGCGAAGGCTCGGTATGATTCATGCACATAAGAATCGTGCACATATTAGTTCGTGCACAGTTTATAAAATTTATAGATATATTTACAACGTTAAACTGTGCACGAATTAACATGTGCACGATTCTTATGTGCATGAATCATACCGAGCCATTGCGAAGAGTAAAAAACTAATTTTCACTTATCAACTAAAAAATATTTCACTTATATAGTACATTGATACACGTCAATACATTGATCAATGTCAGGGATTTGCAAATGATTGAAAATTTTAATTTAGAAATTTGTAACAAGAGACTTTTTTGCATTGAATGCAGATGACAATGAGTAATGTCTACATACTAATTTTATCTTTTATCATCGATTATACTGGTGTACGCAACTTTTTTTTTCGCAACTCCTTTATTCGTTCGAAGCTCAATCGTGTGCGAATTTTCAGAGTCATCAAGGCAGTCGATTCTAAGAAAAGGCACACATCATGAAATATTCAAATGAAGATTTGAAAACAAACATTGGATATATCTGTTAATGCACAATGTAACCTTGATAAATGGTTTTAGTATTATTAGTTCCCAAAATACGTTACGCTAATCCGAGCTCTTTAAAGAAAATCATGTCGAAATTAAGTGAAGCTCATGAAATCCGTGTTTTAGTATTATTAGTTCCCAAAATACGTTTCGCTAATCCGAGCTCTTTAAAGAAAATCATGTCGAAATTAAGTGAAGCTCATGAAATCCGTGAATCATTCACCGACTCGATGACTACTTATTTCAATCGTCGTTTACATACCATCACTGACATCAATTATTTTGACTGAGCCGATTTGATAAAATTACGTTTAATTTATGAAATAATCTATTATTGTTTACAATAAAGTTTGTAGGATTTTTGTTTCTAACAATAAGTTTGCGTAAATCGATGGTCGAGTTAAAATTGAGTTACTCGGTGGACAGCCATTTTAAAGGGAAACATTTGAGCTAATTAGAAATGGATAAGCGGATGGAGGTGATATGTTAGTACTTGGTAGAAAGGCTGAAATGTGGAAAAACCGTCCGTAATCTGTCGCTCAATCAAATTAGGAAAAAACATTCTCTCGTCTTGTCTTCACTCAATTGCAGTGCCGGGAAACAGTGTATCATCGGGTTTCACATGCAGGTACTAATTGCCCCATTACCGTGGCTAAAACTTTCCCGAAATGCTGTAAAAAATTATGATATGTAGTATTGATACTGCATTTCGTTGAAGTATGCTAAATTTTTCAGTGCACGTTTATGAAGAGTTTTTTTTTCCAGGCTATAATAAATTTGAATCATAAAATAAAATGAACATAAAATCTACACTTTTTGGTACGCGCATTTAATTTTTTTTTTTTAATTTTAACAGTCATAAAATTTGTACTTGAATTTTTAGCAGCTACAACTTACGGAAATGTAATATTGATTACACTTGACTAAATATTTATTTTACTACTTAATTGCATACTTAAATAAAAAGATTCATTAAAAGGACTCTGCTACATAAGAATTAAATGGATTTCATTATTTTAGTATAAATTTCTAAGTCGTATTGTCAATGAGAACGAAAAGAAGAAGAGGAAGAAAAAATTCATGGAGAAGTGAATATAATCTTTATAGATAAAATATAATAATATTTATATCACAATTACCGTAAAAAAATAAGATCCCCTCAGAGTACATCTTATGTGCTTAATTTTTAACCCCTTTACCAATTTTTTGTGCCGAGATAAGCCATAATTTTCATTCACATGAAGAAATCCGGATTTACGCGGAGAGTCGACCTCCTCGCAAAATCGCGCCAACGAAAAGCCGTACCTCGCGAGGTGCAAGAGCAGGGTAGAAGCGACCGGACGAGAAGTGGCTTTTTGCTCGGGTCGCAGCTTGAATCGGCCGTTTTCTCACAGCCGTCGCACGCCCGAGCTAATTTACGACGTGGCGATGGACGCGATTGCGTTATTACCCAACAGAGCCTCCTTTTTTCTCCCTCATCGCGCCGCGAAAGATGATGGATGGTGGAAATTGATGAACAATGGACGAGCGGGTTTCCCGCGCCGAGGTCGACTACGTGACGCGACCCTTTTTCGCTCGACGTCGGATTTCTTGGTATTATGGTTCCGCAGGTAGACGCGTTTTAGTAATCTTGATACGATTTAATCGAATGCGATGAGAAGGATGATATTCCGGTTTTGATGAAAAAGCGTTGGACCGTGTAAATGGAGAATTGAACGCTTAATTTTTTTTTAAGAGATCTAAGTCTGGCTACTGCTGACTGTCACTACTTGAATTAAAAAAAGTTGATTTCGATGTTGATTCTTTGATTCTGATTTATATCAGTAGAATATTTTATTTATTTAAGTAATAAACTACTTGATTCTATTGATTAATTTGTATAGGATTACTGGTACTAATAATGTTGGCATTTTTTTTTAAATTTTAAAATCTTTCGCAAGAATTTATTCCGGTCGAATGTACCTCCATTCGTTCATTTATTATGAATTGAAACTAAGCAGAAAATTGGCTTGGTCATGACAATAAAACCATCTTAAAAAATACTTCCAAGTGACATTGGTTGTTATTTGATTTTATGAAAATTTTTAAAAAGTATATATTTTTACGTAATGCGACACTTTTATAATCAGAAGAATAGTGTCTTCTAAATAATTAAGAAAATACTAATGAAATGTTAGTTAGAATATCAATTAATTGCTGTAAATTAACTGCAGAAAGAAATCCAATCTTAACCAAATACGGTTGTTGAAATTATTCTTCCAACTGTTAGGTAATGAAATGAAAAAAACAATTAACAGTCGTAATTTTTTTTTTTTCAAAATTTGCATTCAACTCTAATCGACTACACGTGTACAATTCTTCTAAGAATTCTAAAAGTTTGATCAAACGAAGGATAATGTGGGTCAAGAAAAAACAGTGGCAGATATGGAAATGAGGTAAGTTTTTATTCTTCATAAATTTTTTTTTCTAATTTTGTCGTATAGCTTACAACTATTGTACAATGTATATTCCGTAGAAAAAAAAAGTGTGTTAGATGATCACTCGAAAAATAGCTTTTTTGCCACTCGGCTGAGCCGCTCGCGAAATTTTTTTTTTATTTTAAACTAGTGCTCAGTTCTTTGATTAACCTGTTTTTTTTTTCATACCTTTTGAAGAGAAAAGGGTACGACTGCAAGTAAAAAAAGAATTGCAAGTCGCTCTTTCACTTTTGATTTGCATTCGTTTTATTTTTTTATTTAAATAACTTGTACTCTCTTAATTAATTCTTAGCTTATTATAGAACTACGTTACAATAATTAAACCTGTATGCTCGGATACTTCTAACGATTACTTAATTGCAGTCTTGATTATTGATTACTTCTTTTAACTGAGAATGGATATGTGCGAAACAAAGCACCGGGAATTTTTCCCGCGTCGATCTTTGTACAAAATTCGATTAATGCAAGATCCTACGGACGAGCACCAAAAAATCATGCGATCACAAATAAAGAGACTTTTCCGTCTCCTTATCTTTTGATACTTCACGCAGATTTTCGTCGAATACATTTATGATTTTTTTTTGGTTCTTTTAATGTTGAATATTATTTTCTAAGATGGTTTGAGGTACGGAAAGTTCGAGAAATACATTTATAATTTTTTGATAACAATATTTTGATCTTTATCTGACATCTGCGCAACAAAAATATTTCATTTTAATCAGAGATAGAAATTCATTTACAATCTTTTGGGAGAACTTCGCTTCTAAAATAGAATAAAAACAATTCGACAACGTAAAACGCAGATGTCACTCTTTCGTTTTTTCATTTGAATAACAAAATATTTCATTATATATACTCTACACTATCAATATATATAAATATATATATTTTTTTAATAAAAATTAGAGTAAAACGCTTTTTTTTTAGAATTTCGATAACTAACAGTGTAGAATTTAGATTCCTTTAATTTTTAACTGCTTTTGCACTTTCAAAGTCGTTCGAAAATTCCTAAAGTTAGACTTTTTTTTCAAGTTTAACATTTTTAAAAAGAGTATAAAGAAATTTTTTTTATTGATTTAACATAATATTGATAGTCGTCATTTTGTTTATTGCTTATTAAGCGAGATGGTGGATCATCTCACTCTTAATAGTCTTCTTTGAGATTGTAGTTAGTTGTCGTGTTACTCTGTTGGGTGGCGCTCTTGATGACTTCCATCCACCTGGACAAAAAATACTCTTTATTTCGTGATCATAATTTATTAGGAGTTAAAGACATTTGTTTAAATTATTGATAACGAAAATATATCGAAACAGATACTTTTGGTGCTCAAAGTACTAAGAATGTATTCCCGAATTGATCCGTGTATTAATATATTATTAAGAGATTCCTTTCAGAGAGAAGTGATTCAGGAGGACAGTAAGAGCTACCGATAAAACGAGAATATCTAATCGGAGGACGAATCGTTTGTAATGTTTTTTTATTTAAAAAAAAGTCAAGCTCTCTGAAAGGAAATCCATAAAAATGAATTACCACTACTCCAATTAGTACCAAAACGAAACCAACCTTCCAAAGGTATAGTCACTCTCCGCCCTGAAGAAGTACACGTGACTCTTGAACTGCAGCTTGAAAACGAAATCCTTGTTGATGCTGTCTTTATCCGAGGGTTGAGACACGGTATAACCCAGAAGGGGAAGAGAAGCTAATGGGAAGTCGTCCTGATGGGACTTGTAGAAGAACAAGCAGAAATTCGTGAAAACAACCCAAAGTTTCTGCCAGCCATTGCTGTTCTTGAACTTCCGAAGCAGGAAGCCACTTAATTGATTCTAAAACAAGCAACGGAAGTTTCGGTTGGTAAGAAGATCCACATCAGAGGAGTTAAAGTCGTTACTCGCTTGGAAATTGAATCACCTGGAAGGCTCGAAGTTGGTCACTGTAACTGATACTCGTGTTTCTGTGCCAGCAAACGTGGACCGTCGTGTTCATCCTCTGAGAAGCCTTAGCTCCTCCGCAACTCGTACGATCTCCCTCCACGGAGCCATCGCCAACTTCGTCTACTGATCCTAGAACTAAATTAATTACCTTTAGCTTTTGTTTAAAATTAAGAAGGTGGTGTCTAATGTAAGATGCTTACTACATGTTTTTAAATTTAAATAAGGCGTTTTGCCTTCTACGGATTCGGTTTGTGTGATAGCCATATTGAGATCTTCCAACCATCTCTCTTTCTCTTCTTCACTGCTGGCAGCAACCGTCAAGGACCTTGATAAATGAAGTTTCGTTATTAACACATGTAAAAAATGCATTATAACCAACTTTTAAAAGAGACATTGAACGCTTACTGATTGCCAAGACCGTGGATGACAAAGGCGTACTCATTACCGGTCTTATTATCGTTCTCCTGGATCTTCATATTTTTTAAGGGGAGTTGTCCGTGAACCCTGAAGCACTGACTGTAATTGGATGTCGTGGACTGTTGCGATCGGAATGTATAAAGCAATACGTCAGAAAACTGAAAAAGAATTAATTTTGATCATTACTTTGGATTCTCACTTGTTGAATCTATTTTATTTTATTATTTTATTATTTTAGTTTTAAACAAATTACCAAAAAGAACATCCTCTGTTGGAATCCTTTTCGACTATACTTTTGCAAGCAGCCCTGCCTTATGAACCTTCGACCCTCTTGAACTAGATTATCAAAGCCACTGATGTCCCGCTGCAATTCGCAAAGCTGGACCAAGTTCTCCTGTTAGAGGAAAGTATTTTAGTATATCAGAAATTAGTGTTTCTCATTTTAAAGATATAACCAATTAGGTGATCCATTATCCATTTGGAATACTTACGGCTTGATTAAGAACCGTCAGTCCTTCGAGAAGAGTCTCTCCCAACCTGTCCCTGGCCGCCAGGCAATCCTCGAAGTCCGTGTGGTCTTTAGGGTAATGATCTAACAATCCTACAAAGTTCAAACCACCGCCATTAATCTCTGAATCCTCTAACAAAGTAGCCAAATTTATAAATCCTACTTACTATCGATAATACTGTTGTAGTGCAGCAGACGCTGTAGCGGCTTAAGGAGGAAGCTTGTGAGCGGCAGGTAACAATGCTTCTGCGATTCGAAGTCCCGGCATAGTTGATCGAAGTGGCGCGAGGTGCGCATCGAGTACTCGAGCTTCTCAAGGACCGGCAACAAGTTCTCCAGATACTGATCGTACAGTGGCAGAACATTTAGTAGCGTATTATATAGGAAGTCGCCAATGTTGTGGGCTGCCCGTGTCTCCATCTCCTGAAGGCAGGGTCCATGTGCATCGGCCAGCAATTCCAGCAACGTTACCACCGAGTCACCTTCGCTTTCCGACTCCTTCGAGATCTCCTCACGGAACCACTAATGAAAAGAAAATCAGATTTAAAATAGGAAATTGAAATTTAAAGTAAACTTACTGAAGAAATTAAAAATAGAGTAGGAAGACACATTTGAACTATATTTAGATTGCATTCGAGAATAAAGTCTCATTTGGTGAGATGAATATATGAAGGCCATAATCTTTTTGTAACCTTCGTTTACTTATCTTCTTGGAAATATCGTATTGAGCATTGACCGATTTATTCTATTGCATAAAAACTTCAATAACAATTAATAAGACATCAGCGAAAGTCAATTTATCACTGATAACTTTATCTAACACATGCACTAATTAGGCAATCAACTGGCGATGATACAACAATGTTTGAATAATCACACAAATTAACCTTTTGTCCTTACATCTTTATTTTTTTACGAATAACAATGGAGAATTCAACTTTCAGTTTCACCACCAAGTACAATTAGGCATTAAAAGGAATAAGAACTCTAAGAACCTAATTCTTTCAGATAAAATGTCTTCTGGTATCATCTTTATTCTTTATACGATAACTCAACCAATTCCACTATTTCCAAGTTATTCTTTGATGCTAAAGATACTTACAACATTGATAACATCGAGGTCCTTTTTGTAAGTCCTCTCAGTCATGAGTAGCTCCTTGTAGATGAAGTAGTAGGCCTTGTCGGTGGGCCATCGTTTGCTCTTGCGAGCCTCGGCATCCGCATCAGGTACCATATCGCCATTACTGAGTGGCTTGGTTAGGCTCATCTCACTGGGTGATGTTATGCCGCTCTCAGGTGTACAGCTGCCGTTCGCCATTCGGCGCTCCGGCGTCTTTCCGTAAACCGAATTGTTATTCTCCGCCTTCTTCTCCTGCTGCTTCTCAGCCTCTGCATCTTCTGTAAGCGACGACTCGTTATAAATCTGAACTTTTGTGAGTTGGGATTGAGGATATTCTGGTGCAGTTAAAAATGTTCGATTTGTTGAAATTTATGAATCAATTTTTTTTTAGAGAAGATTTTATGGTATAATTAGAATATTACTGACAAACTGGTGGATGATTAGTCTGCTAAATAGCAATAATCACCAACCAGTTCCAGTGTCAGTAAAATGCAAATGTACGTAAACACTTCATCACTCGTTCATAAAAGTATCGTAAGTAACTATTAAGGATATTTCTACTCTTAAGTGTGATGTAAAATTGAATTTATTACGTTTATAAAAAAAATTTCTAAAACTATCATTTTGTAATATTTTTAATGGTCTATCTTAGAGTAATTCATAAATTCATCAATTGCATAACTCATATCGAAGTGTCTTCAGTAAGTAATATATTGCAAAAAAAGGGAAATGGACAAGTATAAGATATTTATGATAAATTTAAATATCCCATACTCGAAGAAAAATTCTTAAACAAAACGCTTAATCGTTAAATATGAAAAGCTAGCAAAATATAATATAAAACATGCTGATAATTAAAAACGTTTAAAAAAAAAAGTACAAGAAAATTTCGACGAGTCTGACGATCCGTCAGATCGTCAAAACTCGAAAATTGAATAGTTTAAAAAAAAGCTCGCTCGTTTGTTGTTCGTGGAAACTTGAAAGCGCCAAGTGCCTCTTCCGTCGCATCTTTAGCGAGCGTTTAACGAAAAATGGAGCAGCGCTTACAATTGGAGCGTGATATCAGTGACCGACATTTCATAAGGGCGCAAAAACAGTCTATAGGAACTAATAATGCGCTAAGCAGCAAACAAAGCGACGCGCTGATATTACGCTTCGGCTACTGTCACAGGGTCAAAGCTACGGAGGCTCGTCTAAAATAAATAACCATTACGGACGTCTCGCATGCGCTATAAAAATATGTATAAATTACAAGGACAGCGTGTATGAATCGCAATGCAGTATGTCCAGATTTTTTAGCCTTACATGAGTTAAATAAACAATTTAATTTTTACAGTAAGGATGAACCATTTTTATTTTCAGTGGGAAATATCTTCTAAAAGTTGTTAGGTTTAGTGAAATGTTTGTACCAAAAGTTGTAGAGGACAAAGGAGATCACGTAACTGACCTTCAACGAGATTTACAAGGTCGTTTGGGGCAAATGGGGTCATATAGCTGACCGTGAATGAATTTTACAAGGTCATTTGGAGGACAAAGTGATTTATATCAATAAAAAAAAACTGTAAGAGGCATAGGGGGTCGTATAATTGACCTTGAATGCAATTTAGAAGGTTATTTGGAGCGGACAAAGTGATTTATGTCAATGAGAATTTTATTTACAATTCCTTGTGTAGTCACTCATTTTCTTGGTAATTTACCCTTCCCCGAGATTTTATTTTTTACTCCAGGGGTCAAAGTTACTCATACGGGTCAAAATTTCTGCTAAAAAATTTATTTTGACCAGGAATGATCTTTAAAATTTCGTTCAAAGTCAATGTCACTGGTTCATATTTGTCACAAACATTTTGCTATAACTGAACTTCCATTTCGAGATAAATCCCGTTAGAAATTAAAAGGTCCATTGTATCTTTATTTTTCTCAGAATAGATAAGAAATCGGTCATACCACATTGTTGGGCCAATATTCTAATACTAATAGTCATCAATTAAAAGTTTCTTTCAAGCAGTTCAACTGGAACAAATAACAGAAGGATCACTGTTAATTTGTACAAAATCATAAGTAAAAAAATGTTATCAATAAAGTTACTTAAGGCTACAAGTTTAGTAAAACTTGTAAATAGAAATATTTTTCAATACATTCGATAATAACAAAAATAAAATAAATAAATATTCATGACATGACATTTCTACTGAGAGCACTTAATTGTACGCTTATTCCATTAAGTACGACATCAAACTACACTTTTCCTAATCAAAGTAAATGAAACAAGGTAAAACGAAAGAAACAAATGTGCGTGTTGCGTTTGGATCATTATCCAATGCAGCTGAACAATACTGATGCGCTACCTAAATACAGACTTAATTGGAATCTTGATTAAAAAAAAGTATAAAACACCTAATAAAAGACACATGAAAAAGTTCACAGCTAAATAAAAGGTTTTTGTTTTCACTGGGATTTTACTCACACATGGTATTGTCATCCAGTCGACCAACAATTCCAGGAGTGCGATTAAACGATACGAAATAATAAACGTCAAAGAAAACCGCAATAAAGAGTGGAGCAAAAATAAATAAATAAATGAATAAATAAAAGAAAGGATCTCTCGGAGAAATTTAAACAAAAGAAGTGAAGATAACAAAAGTCAATTTACACTGATATCGAAAAGAAAAAACAATAATCTCCGTGGAGGTAGTATAAAAGGAACGAGTATAGTTTACGAGATTAAAAATAGTGGCGATAATGGGAAAATGTCGGTATGAAACGGAATATCCGTATAAAAATATTTGTTTGCTTTGATATCAGTAACAAGAGGATAAATAAATAACCACTTTTTTAAATATCATGTACCGACTAAAAATCTTCTATAAAGATAAATGATAATAAATCGATGGATAAAATAAACGTCACTTGATGGAAAAATGAAAAGAAGGCACAAAAGAAAAGTTTGTAATCGAAATTATCTGTACGCCTGTGGAAGTGACTTTGTATATAATTTATTACCATATTATTTATTAAGTAAATGTATCAATAATCAATGTACAATAGACTTCCTACGACTGGAATTGGCATTCTTCGCTTCTTTTTTTCTTTTTTTTTAATCAATTTAATTATTTTTTATTTTTCTCGTCAAATTGTATACTCCCGCTTTCCCCGAGTTCAAATCTGTCATCTCGAACGCTCCTCGGGGAGACCCGTGCGTGCTTATAACGGATATAATATAGAGTTGTAACAAGTATTACATTATTAAGTTCACTCCTTCGGTAATAATAATCGTATTCTGTTGATTTATTCATTTTTTTTCACTTAATCGTCCCTTCAAAAATTACACGAATACAAACGAAGAAATTCATAGCAACGAATATAATATACCTTTACATATATACTGTATATTCATAGTCTATATGTATATACTTTATTCTTTAATCGCCTGTCCTTTAGGTTGAACCGTTTATTTTTTTATTTTTTTATTTTTTTTTTTGTTTTTGCTTTTTATTTTTCGTCGAAGGAAAAAGGAAAATTTCAATTTCGTTCTCTCGACATACAAACGTCCACCGTATAATAATAATTAAAGGACTCGACCTTTTCGAACAGGATTTCTTTTTTTTTTTTCTAACGCAAGATCACGGCAAAAGTGTTGATCTCAAATTAGAACTCCTTTTTTTCCCTCTCCTTCTTTCGAATGCATATTTTTTTTCAAACGAATCCGTATATAAACGTACCTTTCGTTTTCTCTGCTCGATGAGGAATAATCGCTCGTCGCCGCGAGTCTCGTCTTCGAAAAAGCGAGCCGAGCATCGCGACGTCCAGCGGGTATTCTTCGTTGAGAAAACGCGATTACAAATTATGTACAATAAATTCTTTTTTTTTTTTTTCAATTTAGTCAACCAATCGTTAAACGTCCTCGTTTATCATGAAACGAATCAAATATAATGATTATAATACAGGATTGAAAGTAACGAGTCGAAAAAAACACGATTTATTGCTGGTCACAGCTTAATTCGTTAGATTTTTTCTTCACAAGAATGAAACAAAGAAACTCAAATACGGCGTCCTGCTCTTCGAGCCACTCCGAGGTCTTTTATCGTTTGGAAGACGCGAGGTACTGAAGATTCAAATCGTTATATACGTAATTTATTTTATTTACTTATTTTTTATTTATCTTTTTTTCATTTAATTTTTTAAAAAGATGTACAATTTCAACGTTTTCGTGTGTGACATTAAATAGTTGGTGCGTCAGTCAAAAATCTCAACAAAGTTGGCTATGATGTCCTTTTTGTTATTCATCATTTAAAGGCTCTCGCCGTTTAAAGAACGCACAATCATTTTGGCTGAAAGAATCGGTGTGAGTGTGAATCAAACCAGTCTACGTCGGTGAAATGATATAGAAAAAGCAGCTTTCGAGCAAGAGATCCTTCAATGATGAAGTACCAAATCGAAGGGGTTTAAAGTCTTTTAATTTACGTTATTGGACCATGCCTAACATGCAGTGAAATTACATAGTCACTCACATCAATTTCCGAGGGTATGCAAAATTCGGTAGAGGAGATTCTGTTCTTTTTTTTTCTATGTATATACTCATCGATTATTCTCGCGGTAAAAAATCTAAAATCACATGTCCTTTTACCGACGGATATCTAGGTAAAAAGATTTTATAAAAAGTATTACAAACTAAAACGATTCAAAGGAATGTGCGTGGATACGATTTGGTGCGTTTCTCATGCCCATGGCGTCTTTTTTACTAAGTAATAAAATTATCAAAATACTTTGCGTTCTCAACGACTCAAGTGGTTTGAGATTAACAATTTCGATAACGATTCGCAGGTACTCATTGACAATTTGATTTGAGAAAGTCTTGGGGCATGGACACGCGTCATGGACATGTGAAGTTCTTGGGAAAAAGATAATTTTGTACTTTTGAAAATAAAGGGGGAAGAAAGTATAAGTATAAACTGGGGTATCAGAGGAAAGAATCTTTTTTTTATTGGATGAAAGAAACAGTTTGGCTGTCAAACCGGTTCGTCGAGCAGGCGTTATTTAAAAGGCGAAAATGAGAAAATCGTGACAAGTGGCAGTGATCAGTGATTGCTATGTATATTTATATAATTATTTGTCAAAAAGTATAAACCCCTGAGTTCCTTTTTTTATTAAAATCACTTTTTTTAAGTTTCGGCGTGAAACGCGAACAACAATTCAATGATGTGGAGAACAAGTACCATGATGAATCAGGAGTTCATACTTTCTAACGGCGTAGAATTAAAAGAAGGGTCGCTACGTAATGGTTCACAGAGATATTTATATTTATATATAGTAGTAGTATACAAATGGGGGTATAAAAATTGCAAATAGATGCGGGAAAATCAGTACCACACAATATATCAGTCATTTAACAAGGATTTCGAAGTAGTTACTTCAAAGTTTAGAGATAAAGTTCAAAAATGTTTACTCATTAGTATCGTTACGGGTGGTATCAGTAAACAGAGAACACTGAGATGAGAAAATGAGATGATTACAGATGAAGTAGTTAATTTGACAGTAAAGGAAGTTTTACTTGTACAAGATGTAAATGTGGTGATAAAAGTTTAATAAAATTGTTCAGAGAAAAAAAATCATGCCAGAAGATCGAAGTTTCTTTTTTTGTACAGAACCCTTCAAATTAGATTGACACTTTTTCCCAAACTTAACGATGAATTAAAGGGCAATCCAATTTTTATAATTTCTTTTTGTACAAGTCGTTAGTAGTGATGATGATGATGATAGTGATGATGTAATCAGGTTAACGCTACTACCGTTGGTGCACCTAAGCGGGAGTTTACTTTTGTCAATCGGAAACTACAACAATCAGATCTTCAACTCGAAAAATTGTAACTACCTAATTAGAGGTTGTTCAAAAACAGCAACTACAATTCAAATTTTTATGGAACGGGTAGCCTACTTGTAAAATTGATACTGATGCAGAGAAGCTATATCGAGAGATGAATTTCAAATGTCTAATGTTTTAACAAAGTCCGATTGCAGAGATTGACATACATTTCTTTTTTAACTCGTTATTTAACTTACGGTTCATTCATCAACATGATCAGAGGCGCGTGGATTGTCAATCGCTGTACAATTGTGAGTGAAAATGTAATGTTTGAAGAATGTTAATGAAAATAACGTAAAAGCTACGTTTGTGAATTGTTTATTGTGATCTACGTTAGATAGTTTCTATTTGTGAATCGTGATACCTTTCATACGTGAGCTGAAGGTGTGATGTTAGAAGGTGCACAATGGTTTTTGTCTCTTGCTAATTCTTACTTCACTTGTGCATAAAATCTTTGTTTCGATGTTCATCAGAGCAGAAATTCGTGGTAAGCGTTTTTTCTTTCAAATCTAACGCAACAATCTACCAGGATGTGTAACAGCGTAAAATCAAAAAAGACTACCGAGAACCTTAGGTCCAGGTTACCTTTTTTTGCGTCATTCTGATCTGATTCATCGTCATCGTTAAGGTGTTGAATATTCGGTGAAAGTGCCTGATCACAAGCAGAAGTAGTGTCTCGTGAGAGTGATTTGTAAACATTACCGATAAAATTAAAAACAGAAAAAATGTAGCTGCATTCGAGCGAGCGTCGAAGGCGCATTGTGACCAATTGTGGGCCACTTAGAGAGAAGAGATGATGCCGGTGCTGCGGTTCTCGTGATTAGCCGGATCAGTTTACTAAACTTTCGCCCACTTTTCTCATTGAAAATCGCCTCATTACGGATAGATGGGTGTGGTGACTGGTAAGAAGCGATTGGTCAGGTTGCGGGGCGTCGCGTGAACCATTACGTTACGCACCTGGTTCACCCGGTAAGGCACGTGCCAAGCCGGCGAGTTCACGTACCCATTCTGATAGTTCCAGCGGTTGTAATCGCCGTCACCACCACCTGTCAAGAAGTACTTTGTCCTTAACTGAACTTTTCTTATCGTATCTAAGGACTTTCATCAATCAACTTTTCATTTCATTTCTGGTGGATTTAAAAATCAGGCTAAAGGATTTTGAAGGAATTGTGCAGTTAGTACTTCGTATCGTCAATTGTGCACTGTAAAAATACTCTTTTTGGAATAGTCCAATTGAGATGCAACTCTATCCTAATCAGGAGAAGTTCGAGCGATCCCTGTTCGGTTGGTGAAGTTGTTAGTTTGAGAGTTTAATCAGAAACCACTTGAATTTTTATAAACAAACGGTATATTGCGACTTTATCCGACATTGAAATGCAATTATTTACAATCTTGCCTATTACTTTTGAATGTCTTGTACGGTAAGACATCAATAAAACAACATTCACATATCGAATAGTTATCTTAAATTTTGAAATTTTGAAATTATGATATATAACCAACCCTTAAACGATGTATACATCGAAATGATATTTTTTTTGAGTCTTAGGACATGATGATGTGCAATGACGAGTAGTACTATTTTAACGTAATAGGAAAAGTACCCACGGCTAGGATTGATCCCGTGGAAAAAAATTAAATATTATTCTGGTAAGTTCTATTACTGGTTTACTTAAAAAAATTTCTTGACTCTGTCTGCTGATACCTTGTCTTCCCTAATTGCAAGTGTAATTGTAACCTTTAAATTGCGTTATATACCTATTGTGTCGAGATATCGTTAACTGGTTACAAAGTCAGTCATTCGCTAATACTGAAACAGCCAAATGAATCAATGTGTCGCCGCGAATGGAGATTTTATAATTCACATATTTTCAACGCCTTGGAGGAAGAACTCATATTTATTTTTACAGAAAATCCATTCCGAGGCGAAATGCGTGTTCCGAACTCGGCGAGGTTGCACAATAAAAGTGCCCTTATTATGCTAAGTTCCTTACAATATGACGCTGCTAATAATAATTTATCAATATATGCGCGTATTTTGATTGATAAAAAAACAACTGATACAAAAAGGGTTTAAAAAAAATGTGACTGGTGAAAAAGATGAAAAAAAAGGAGATAAAATAATGACGCGTCAAATAGTGCGTTTGAAATTATGGGACAATTATGAAGATGCTGTATATGCAATTTCAAAGGCAGTGCTGTCAATTTTAGGAGTCACAATCGGTGATTATTATATATATAATATTTATCATTTCTTAATTATAAAGACACGATGACGATTTGAACAGTTAAATTCGTTTATAGTAGCAAAATCAACTTTGCACACCTTTTGTTTTCTTCACTTTTACAAACATCAAAATATTTTTAGAACATCTTTAGAAAAACTTTTATCAAAATCGAGTTAATCCCGTAAATTGACAGTACTCCAGGTAAATACCATTGTGACAAGATATCCCGTGTTTGCTTCAGACTCTCTCGTAACATAAGTGTACAAGAATTTCTTCTCAACAGCGGATATTTCGTCACCATCAAGATGAGACATGACAAATTCAAGAGTAAGTACTCTAGATAGTTTAGTGCATGACGAGGGTCGAACAAAAGAACTATGGTGACGAGAGTGAATGAACAAAAGAATAATCAATGATCGGGTATAACGACATGATGTGTACATGTAATTTGGACCAACCGCATGCTTTATATACCCAACTGAAAAGTCTGGTTACACCACATATTATCTAACAGGAGGATGTAAGGTCCGGTGGACCCTAAAAACAGTCTTAACGACACATTAACAATTGTATTAACAACTAAATCTTGTTTTCACCCGAGGTGTCGCATCGACGAACTCGCAACGGTGCGCGCAAGAATTTGGATTTGTATTTGTGTGTGTGTACGCACGAATATATACCCGTTCACGCTCGTGACGATAAACGTGTCGGATGGATGCGCTGCAATCGTTCGATCGGTACCCAGCGGTGTTCCGCGCATCAAATTTACATGCCATTTCGTCGTAGTGCGAAGATTCAATGACGAACTACTTACTTTGCTGATAAACTCTATTCCCAATGAAAAACGAAAACGTAACTAATTTTTTTTCTGTTCTCCCTTATCGAAATATCCTGCAGGTAATCGTTCCTACATGACTGTCCTACAGGAAATTGTTCCTGCTGGACTATCCTATTTGTAAGACGACAGGACATTCAGCAGCAATGAGCACCTGTAGGATATCCTGGCAGGATACCCCACAGAATGACCTACAGGATATTTTGATAAAGGCTCCTTAAATTATTAGGTAGGATTCGCCTACTTCAACTACTTAAACCTACGCTACAAATAATTCTTTCATTTGAAAATTTACCGCCGTTTATTATTTAATTTTCATTTCCTTGCTTTTAATTTCTATAATGAACAAACGCCGTTTCGCAACGTAACTGTTTCTTATTCGAGGTTGGCTCTTGGTGGTGTGGTAAAGGAAGAAAAGAAGTGGGTAATAAATGAGCTTCTCAGCTCTGCCCGTTATATAAAAATGTGCTCGATGAAAATGGTATAAAAACTAGGCACGCAATTGAAAACAAAAACTAGTCGGGCTTTGACCGCGTAAAAAGTTTTCTCCATGTCAATCCTTTCGATATCGTGTTTAACGAGGACAAACAATTAATCGCTCGTGAACTTCTTTAAAAGGTTGAGTGACGTTCAAGTATACTTGGTCTCAATTATATAATGACCATTATTTCGATTATTTCATTCTTACACTCCGGTTGGATATCTATTATCACGAATTATCTGTTTTATCTTAAAAAAACGTCTAAGCTACTCGTTGCAACTCTACAAAGTATGGTAGGGCAAAGGTCCACAATACTTTATTACAAATCTATTAGGAGCAACTTCTTCACCCACCACGCATCGTATTCATCTTCTCCATTTACGTTTTATTAAACATCAGCGATGATTGTCGTTCTCGTAAACACATTATTCTTGTAACGATTTCTTCCTTCGTTTCCCCTTTTCGTGAGCGTTCAATAATCGTGTGGTTATTGAGGGGATTTATTGTGCAAAATAACACATCTGTTTGGTTATTGATTTTCTTTGATCACTACGTGAAAAGTAATAAACCGTTTTTTATTGGAGATAAATATATCTTATTTTAATTACTTTGTGGAACATTTTGATCATTATTATGGTTTTATTGACACGTGAAAATTATGCACCATAAAATTTACATGTAATTAAATTACTTCGTCACTAATCAGCAATTTTTGGTGTATTTGCATACATTTAGTGATATTGGCTACTACTCGAGTTATTCAAGTCAATTCCATGTGACTCCCATTCAATTCCATTGTTGGAGATGCGCAAGTACTAATGTTTTGACTCAGTTACCCTATCACTGCGCGATTGACTTCGCTTTTAAAAAACGCTAAAGACATTATTTGGGTTTGATGTATCGCATATATCTATTGCGTGTTCGTTGTTTATTACAAATCTTCTTTGACTAGTATACATTTAACATCGAGATTACACCCTTGCCTCAACGAATTCCAATAAAAACATTTTAGTTATTTCTTCTTCCGGTGTTTTCTGACAATTCATCGTTTTCATCATCTTCCATATCAATACTCGGCTCAGGAAGTAACGGAGGAGGTATAGTAGCAACGTCAAAACTAGAGTCAGTACTTGATACAATTTGGCCATCTTTAATTTCTAAATCCACCACTACTCGGTGTCTTCTTTGCTGTTTCTTTCTCCTAAAGGCCCTTTGACCTCGATCCGGAGTGTGACCTGGACTATCCATGCTAGAGGAAGTATCACCTTCGCTTTGTGGACTTCGACCTGAAGAGTATGGAAGTGTTTTTGTTCGGATTTGCGCTTTAATTTGCATCGGAGGGCTTGAAGTTGTTGATTCCCCACTTAAACTCGTTGTTGAGTAATAAGGAGTAGATTTTGCTCTAATAGGAACTACGACCGGTCTCTTAGTTGATGTAGTGCCGCCACGTATGTACTGCTCGTGAACTGGATCAGAGCGAGCCCTTCCAAATTTACGTCTACTGTGTGGATCCTCTGGTAAGACTCGATGTTCCTCGAAAGACCAGTCATCCTCATTAGATCTAGATCTTGACGAAAATCCAGCATATCCTTCGTGCATATCCTCCGAACTGTCGCCTCGATTCACTTCCATACGAACTTGGTCTCCACTAGGATAACGCATAGCTGGTACATTGTCATAAAGTTGATCCTCATCTTCTTCTGGAATCGGACCAGGCAGATCAACAATATCGGGTAAGACATCGAAGTTTTCTTCGATTGCTTCATCATATTCGTTTCGCAGTTGTATTCTTGGAGGAGATATATCTACTCCTTGAGCCATCATCATAGCAGCTTCTTCAAATTGTTCTCTTTGCATTTCATCGAATTGGCTTTCAACAAACTTTCTAGCTTCGTCAAATTCATCTCTTGATTCTTCAAAGAGTTTGCTTTCTTCATCATCCGACAATTCTTGACTAGGTCCTGGAAGACTTGGAATTTCTATTACTTGGCACTTAGAATTCGGTCTCATGCTTGGCCCACTTTTATCCGAAGTAGTTGTATCGCTCTGGCTTTTGTCTCCACTCACTGCTGAATAAAAATGTTGAGGTATGATCGTGGTGCTTCCGGACCAATCTGAAATAGAAGCTCCCAATTCAGCAAGAGAATTATCATCTGATTTCGTGCCAGAATACTGACAAAATTGTCGTACGGTGTTATTTGAACTCGACCATTCAGACATTGATAAACCCATAGACGTGTCTTCACTATGCGATGAACCCGTAATATGAGAATTAGATCGAGGTCTTACAACAACTTTAACAGTACCATCAATAGTAGCTGAAGAACTTTGATTATCTTCAACGAATGTTGATTGCAAGTCATCGTGTAATGTTCGATTTTCATCGCTTGAATCGCTATGCGTATTCCGTCCACCAGGTGTTTCAGTGCTGTCAGTCACTGTTACTTTTATAGCTTCTTCCGGTTTAATTTCCATATAAAAAGTTTCTACATGACTGACAACAGGTGTTTCAAATATTGGCGAACTGGGTGGAGATGGCCAATCTTCAGAAGTCTGCAACTGAAGTCTTGATCGCCGGCTTTTAGGGGATCGCCCATCATCTTCGTGAGAGCATACATCAATAGGAATATCTGGAAGTTCGGAAGAAGTTCTGCGATCCTCCGATACGGAAAGAACAGCAGCTGCTGATGGTGGATCTGAAGAGAGCGACGGTTGATGATCACTTGAAATTAGAGATTCATCATCGAGACTTGGCGATCTTGAACTCGGTTTAAGAGAATCTTCTATATCGCTTTTATCTTGCTCGGACGTTGTAGATCGTTCAGAAATTCTTGAAAGAGTACGCGATAAGGAAAATGCTCCGTAACTTGCAAGAATTTCTGGCCCAATAGGATAAGCAAACCCCCCAGGCATATCGACAAGATCATCTTGAAAGCTATCTTCATTTGGACCGTTGCTATCTTCTGAATGTGATTGCTGTTGATTATCATCGTGAGGCATCCATCCCTCCTCTAAACTGGAACTTCCAGAGCTTTCAAGGGGGAATTGTCTCCACGTTGAACTTAATTCATGCTTATACTGTGGCCCTGGGTAAACCGAACTGCTGCTACTTTCGTCTTCTAATGAAGCTTCTTTTCGTGATTCTCTGATCATTGCAATTTCTTTACGATCAAGTATAGGCTGAACTTGTCCAATACCGAGTGGTCGAGCTATAGAGCAAGAACTTGAATCAGGATCTTCTCGATCTGGCGTCCAGGTACTAGTCTCTTCGCTTCTAGAGCGCTCAGTGCTTAATCTTCCTTTTTTATCAATACTTAATCTATTATCATCTGCTGGTTCATCTTCTGGGAGATCTTCCGCACCGTATTCGTCATCTTTACGCATTTCTAAATATTCTGGAGTTAATTCAACCTCAACTAAAGTTTTTTCATCCATTTTATCTACACCATAATCCGGGGAACTCATTTCGCTGTCAATAGCTTGCATTTGTATTTGCGTATCTAATGCATCTAATGTATCCTCACTAGTGTCTCCCGAATCTAACCTTTTTTTTTCTCGAGGTTCAATCTCATAAGTTTCTTGATCTATTCCATCATCTTGCTGATAATCACTACGATCATCGTCAGAACATTCTTCGATCGATATTTGAATAGGCGATTTAGCCATTTCTGGACCGTCTGGGGGATAGTCACTAAAATCCGGTGTCAACGTACCTTCTCTACTTATTTTACTTATACTATGGCTCTTATCTTTGACTGTACTTATAGTCACGTTAGGTAAATCATCTCCAAAATCCTTCGGTCTACTTTCAACAGTTTTTACTTTTTCCATTTGTTTTTCTCTTTCTTTTTCCCTTTCTTTTTCCTTCTCTATTTCTTTTTCCTTCTGTTTTTCTTTTTCTTTTTCTGCTTCAACTATTTTTTTCACGACCATACTCATTTTTTTATCAGAGGCAAGTTTTCTAAGAGCCTTCTGTTTTTTCTCAATGTCTGATGGGCATTCTGCATTTGATTCAGAACTTTGATCAATAAACTTCGTTTGAGATCCATCCTTTAATTCAAATGGTTGACCTTTCATACTCATACTGATAATCTTTTGTTGTATTTCAGAATTGTCTAGTATTAAATCAGGACATGGAACAATGTCGTTATTCTCAGTTAGAGGAGATTCTAAGTACTGAGCAGACACTTCAGTACTTGAATGGGAATCAGTCAGTATTTCTGGTACAGTAGTGTGATCTGTACTATCAGATTGATGATTAGGTGAACTTTCTATTAGTATCGATGGTTGTTTTGTTAACAAGTTTTTTTCTGCAGTCTCGCTTTGCCTTTCTTTATCTTCTGCTTCTTCGCTTACATCTACGGTATCATCTTTACTAGAAAACGCGTTTGCTGGAGGCAATCGATGAACGGATATAACAGGTGCATCTAGAGATTTTGCTCGTCTTTGCGAAGTTGGAGATTGTGTAGCTCCTTGACGTTGTAAGGCACCGATGCCACTTCCTTCTGATAGACCCAGGCGAGCCCGGGCAAACAAAACAGGACTTTGCCCTGGTTTACGAAGCACTACCGGTGACTTTTTTGATTCTTTTTTCAGGTCACTTAGAATTTTACTTGTTTCTGCAGATTGTTTTTGTTCAACTTTAGCAACGTCGGGTACTGTATCTGACATTTGCTTCTTTTGTTCAGGCTTTTTTTGCCGTGGACCATCTTGTTTTGCAGAAATGATCTCATGTTTCTCTATAACAATTATTTCTTCATGCTTCAATTCGTGTTGTTGAACTTTTATTTCTGAAATTCTCTTAGGTGACATCTTCGGTGATGATTTAGGTGACACTTTCGGAGATGCTTTGGGTGATACTTTCGGAGAAGATTTTGGTGAAACTTTTGGAGACACTTTCGGTGAGATCTTTGGTGACACTTTCGGTGAAACCTTTGGCGATACTTTAGGAGATACTTTAGGTGATACTTTGGGTGATACTTTGGGGGATACTTTCGTTAAATCAGACTTATTGGCCTTAACACTAACAGATCGTTTTGGAGATACTTTATCTATTGAGTCTCTTCTTTCGGTACTACCTAAACTCTTGGAAACACCAAGAGATTTAGGTCTACTTTTTTCCTTCAGTGTATTTACAAGTTTAATCAGTTCATCATCAACAGATGCAGATTTCGCCCGAGGTTTCTTAAGATCATCTTCTTTAGATAAAGAGAATGACCTGTCTGATAGTCTGCTTACTGATTTTGATCTTCCTTTTTGTATTATACTTACCTCAGGCACTATATCAGTAGAATCAATAATAATAATTTCTTGAGGCATTTCACCAAGTTTAAGTTTTGATTTATCTATTCTTGAACTTGAGGGTGAAGTTCTAATTTCTCTGGATCCACTTTTCTTTAACGGTGGTTTATCTCCCTCTAAAGACTTAGACTGCTTCTTGAAATCTTTTTTAATAGGATCTGATTTCATTTTTTTAATTCGCTTAGGAGATAAATCTTGAGTAAAACTCTTATTCTCCATTTCTGGAGACAGTAAAGTATCTATGGGAGCTTTTTCTTCAGCTAACGATAGTGACTTGGATCGTAAAGGTTCACCATGAGGTCTAAACATAAAGGGAGTGAATTCTGGGACCTTTAAGGAATCTAATTCTAAGGCAGGTTTGACGGGTACTTCGTCAAGAGGTAGATCAGCAACTGGTTCAACAAAATCATCATATCCAGTATCAATAATTTTAGGTCTTGCTATTTTTGCAGTTCTACTGGCTTCAGTATATTTAGATTCTATTTTATCTAAAATTTGTTTCGTTTTTTCTGGTATACTCGGTTTTTCAAGTCCTTTTGGTTTTGTTTTCTTTGGAGATGGAGGAGGTTTCGGTGATGTTGGAACAGACAGCCTACCTTCACCTTCATGTTGTTCATCTCTGGAATGGTCGGTAACAATGAACCTACTTGGTTTCTGACGAGCCGACTGAGGTTTTTCAGGAATGGGAGGTTTCTTTGCATAAACCTGCTTAGACGGGTCCGGAATTTCGGGAAGTGGCATATTTTCTATACTGTCTTGTTGTTCTAAACTATCATCAGGTATTTGCAATTTTTCGCGACGGTCAATTTCTTGTCTTATTTCCATTTCTACGACTTCTGCAAAGTTAAACTTGGATTTTTCGGAAATACTTGGGCTTCTTGAGCTGTCAGGCGATCGTCTCTTTTCTAAAGCTGAAATAATAGTCACAGATGGGTCTGTAGGAGACAAATGTTTTGGCGATCGTTTTTCTAAGGTTGAAATAATAGTAATATTTGGATCAGTCGGAGAAAGCTTCGTATGTTTCTTATCTAGGCTTAAAGACTTAGGCCCAATTGTTCCTGCAATTGAAGGTTCTGTTTTTGCTTTATCTAAAGAACTTGATTTTGATGAAACCTTATCCTTAGATTGTTTTGAAGGACTTACTTTTGGACTTCGGTCAGGGGATATACTTGGAGATAATTTTGAAGTTAAAATACTTCTTAACTTATCGGATGGGCTTACCACAACTTTCGATTTATCGGGATTAACAAGTATGCTACGAGGTTTTTCTGGAGACAAAGAAGGAACGCATGGTTTGTCGGGAGATAGTTTAGTTAAATCTATGAAGGAAGCATCGGTAATAGGCTTGAGTGGTAATTTTGGTAAATCTTTGGCAAGCATTCTCGCAGCTATTTTCCCAAGTTTCGATCCATCTGATTCAGACTTTTCGTCAGACGCTGTACCGTTCATAACATGACGTTTGTGCAGAGTGTACGGAATATCTTGATTTGATTTTCGCGTAGGAACTCCATCGGCGAATGCATCTTCATCGCCGGAATCTGCTGGCGTCAGATCAATTGACTTTTGATGCATCAACATATGTCGCTTACTGTTTGATCCAAGCCTCTGCCTTGCCGGATTGGGATCACTTTTCGTTCGCTCGATAGGTATGTGTGTAGAAATAGCAGGTTCATCAGGAAACCCTATAACAACTCCTCCTACAACCTTAGGATCGTATTCTGCAAATACAGTTTTGGATTTGTTACTGTCTATTTCACAAGAGCTACCAATCATAGTATCTATTTTGGATTCTATAGATAGTCTTGCTTGTCGTTCCTTTTCTCTTCTTTCCTCATCTTTTCTTGCCTTCTCCAAACTCCTCCAATCATCTCGCTCTCTCGGCTTGGTTTCTCTTATTTTTTCGATTTGTTCGCTATGACGTCTGAGGTCTTGATATTCGGTTTCGTAATCAGGATGCTCAACATTCTTATCCTTGGAAGTAGTACAATCAAAACTTTTTCGGTTATCAAAAGACTTTCGATCACTGTTCTTTCTTTCAGACCTCTTATCTCTCTTACTAGCCTCATATCGCTCAAACGAACTGAACCTTTCAATAACTTTCGGATCAAAATCGAAAATAGACATTTCCTTGTCAATTCTATCTGCACTTTTATTTCTAGGTTTGTCAATTGGACTCCTCAAATTCCCAGAATTCCTTCGATCGAAGTACCTCTGTTCATGTTCGGATAAGGGACTGCGACCTGGACTACGCCTAGCATCCAATCGCTCGATACTTCGTTCTCTACGATCTCTTATTTCTCGCTGACGATCTTTCTTATAACTTTTGCTATCGAGATTTTCCATGCTCTTCCTAAACTCACGATTATCCAACTGCTCCGCACTTCGACCTCTATAATCGCGAAAATCGTTACGACAACTAGAACGTCTTTCTCGACCGAAATCGAGTCTCTCAAGACTACGTTCGCGTTCCCGCGCATCGAGCCGCTCCATACTACGCCGCAATTCCGCGTTTCGTCTAGTCTCCCGCGAATCAATTCTCTCCACGCTACGTCGCTCTCGCGAATCAGTTCGCTCAGTCGACTTCCGATCACGTGAATCCATCTTTTCCATTTTCCGAACTTCCCTTGAGTTTTCGCGTTCAATACGTTTGCGTTCCTTCTCCTGCATCTTCGACAGGATCTTGTCAACTTTTATTTCCGCTTCTCTAGCTTTCTTTTCGATTGCCCGCTGCGATCGGCCTAAGCTACCCGTTTCGACATAAGGTCGCGGAGGGTGACTGTCCTCTAGACTGGCTATACTACGCGCTCGGACCTGCCTACCCGCCATCGCAGCTCTGTTCAAGTCCACCGGGCTGAGATCATCGTCTATGCGCGACTTTGGCCTCATAATACCCTCGTCGCGCAAAACCTCCGAATCGACGTGAGTAATTTTATGTTTCGGTTTGAGATTCTTAAGCTCGTTAAGTACTGTCATCTTTTGCTTCTGAACCTGCATGACCACCGGGTCAGGCTTCGAATCCTGATGCGTCAGTTTAGCGGCCTCGATCGAATTGGCATGGCGCTTCTCGAATTTCCGTTCGATCTGCGTGTTAGTTCGGTGTATACGCGACTCCAGCACGACATACTCGCTTTCCGTCCGCGTAGTCGTGGTGGTCGTCGTGGTCGTCGCCGAGTACCGATCGCACGATTTCGAATTCCTCGAACTTTTTATCTCGGCGAGTACGGTCTTAAAGAGCTGCTTGTCCGCGGCGCGAATAGATCTCTGCTTGACGAAGGCATCGGTCTCAGAGTCCATTTGGAACATCTCGGGTTCGATGCCCTCATCGCTCTGGTCAGAGAGCTGCTCGTTGTCCTCCTCGCGGGGACTCGAGTAAGACTCGGGATACTCGAACTCATTCTCGCGTTCCAGCAGCTCATACGAGTCATGGGATAAATCGTCGTGGGAGAGGTCGCCTGCGTGGGCGGACCCCTCGTGCCCCGACTCGGTGGACACGGACGACGTGCCCGGGTAAGAGCTACTGTAGATCTTGTCCGGCACGGAGTCCCGGTCCAACGAGGGGAGCTTCGAGCTCGCCGCGCTGTACGAGCGATGGGTTGCGTCGTCACAGCGCGTCACCGGATTGTCGAGCTCACCCTGCGACGGCAGCTGGAAGGCGTCGAGACCCGATTCCCGAGTCTTACTCGTACTCGAGCCGGTGCGCGGCTTGCACGGCTCTTCGAAGCTCGTCGCGCAGTAGAGCTCGCGACAGCTGGCCGATCGCTGCCACGAGTACCTCGGCAGGGGTCGCGGCGCCGGGAATTCAGGGGGACTGCTGTTAGAGGGGCTGATACGACCTGTTGATGAAATCCTGGCCTGCTGCTGGTGGTACTGGTGCTGGTTGGTAGCATGCGACGGCACTTGGGCCTGGCTGTAAGGAGTGGCCGGGGAATGAACGTCGATAGAGGTGAGCGTCCGATAGGACATAGCTGTGTCTTCGCGACGGTGACTCGTCGCGCCCATCGAGACACTCGTCACAGTCGTCGGAGAATCCAGTGTCATCGAACCGCATGACAGAGACAGAGCCGGCGTTTCCAGTGCTGCAAAGTCAGAAATGTTTAGGTAAATTTTTACTTATTTTTTTTTTAATGCGGAATCGGGAATTTTTTGTTTTGGAATTGATTTTCTTTGTCTTCTAGGTTTTTACATTATTGAAGTATTAAATTTTCTTTTTTAAAAGCGTGCTTGTGAAGAATTTGTTTTTAATTCACTAATTTTATATACCTACGCTGCGTCAACAGAAGTTCCGATTGACTGTGAGAGCTTGCTGCTTCATCAGTTTTTTCTTTTATATTTTGATAAATTAATTGCTCTTGCATTAAATAGTATTAGTTAGTTCTTTGAATGTTGGAAGAATAGGTAAGAAGCGAGAATTTTTCTTGATAAGAAGCCAATTGATTCCTACTTTACACTACTTAAGCTACACTAATAGGCAATTCATATATTTACAATATTCATAAACTGTTAAATGAAACTTCGTATCAACTCACTAAAAAAATAAAATAAAACAAGAAAAACAGGTTGTCAAACGACAGAGATTATGAACAGTGATAAAAGAAAGTTACAAAAATAGTCAAAAAGAAAATGAACATGGATTTTAAGCATTTGTTCCTGCTGTTCTCATTTAGTGTCTCGATGGTTTTTGGTGTCGCTCGTGGTACATACCAGGATCGCCGAGGGGCAGGAGGGGGTGGGCAGAGATGCTGGAGCTGCCCAAAAGGGAGCTGCTTGATGTGGCCCCACGATAGCCTCCCCCCTCCGAGCCCTGCAATGCCCTACCACTGCTAGTCTGCCGGAACGAATTGGACCTGCGAGCAAGAGAGAGTCAAGTTCAGCATCAGACCTAACGCTACCAATTTTTCTTATTGTTTCTTTAATATTTGATCTTTTCAAAAATTGTCTTTTTTTCATTCGGTTAATTAAAAAAATATATTATCGTGACTTTAAGCGCTGATTGTAATTGATAAACAAAAATTAAAACAGATTTTACCCTCCTCAAAATGTCTGTTCTTTTATCTCAATAAAGTAGCCTTTATAAAAATAGGAATAGAAAAGGTCTCGACAAGCTCTTTCGATTATCTATACTGCCGGAATAGCTTGTCCGAGTTTACGTGTATACGAACGAGTTTGTCTTTTATTCATCGTCAAGACGCTTTGCTGAGTGAGCAGTTTCACCGAACAAAGTTCTAGCCAACCAGTTCTGGTCGTCTATGAATCCTTATGCTCCTTTTTCGAGCTTTCCAGCAATTTATTTTTCATTCGCAATGTCAGTTAGTAAACTAAGTGGTATGAAAGAGAGAAAGACTGGAAATTATTTAGTGTTAACTAATTAATAAGAAAACGGTACAAGAGAAAAGAAGTACTATCGTACGGGTATTGTGAGATAGAATCGTATTAGTGAAAGAGAGAGGTACAAAAAATCGAATCTAAATTAAATCGAACTACTGCTATAATCGAAAAACTCTTAATCAACGTGTAAATTACTTGTGACTTAGTACTTCTTTATTGAAATCTCGAGGACTAACGGATTGCGTGACGTGTGACAATAAATGGATTAACAACTGTGGACTAGTGTCGTAGCTCTTTCAATATTCTTATAAAAAAATTACGCTAATATGCAATAATAATAATAATAATAAAGGTCACATCGACATATGAATAAGTAATATGTAAGAAAAAAGAGAATACTTAATATTGGCAATAATAAGTGTGTGTATAATATACAAAAAATATATTGACGGAGGGTATAAAAAACATCGATGATCATTCGGGTTATAATCGTGCCTGATGGTGAGCCTGACTCCCCGCCACCCCCTTGTCCGAGCAGGCAACACTGACATCGAGAAAAACGGGATCATACAGATAAAATACTAGTGTACTCATCGACTCTTTCCCGTAGTGTCTCCGTTCCTTTCCTTCCTCTACGTTTTTTCGGATCGATTTTCCAAGAGAAAAGTTTTAACACAACGCTCTCTCGTTTTTAATCCGCGTTGAATTAATAAGTCTACTAATAAAACGGTTGTCCAGGGATGTTTGACGTCGTAGACCTTCCAAGATTATTTCATCAGAAGCGATATATTTATGTTCTGTAATTGGGTCGTTACCCATGTGCAACATTGATCGAGAGCGCAGTGTCATAACTTTTCTCGGAAGTGCATTACTCGAAGCTGGACGTCTTCGCAGGAGCAACGAGCAAGGATAGGCACACACACGATGATAGATGTTCAGCTTTAAGAGGAAAGAGAGTTGGAGGTGCAATTTGTGAGTTTCTGTTAATTCTATAATTGTGACGTGAAATCGAGACAAGACAGGTGGCCACCTACTGCAGAAAATTCCTCCAGGGTGATGCTTTTAGTTATCGTTTGATCTTATTGCTTTCTCATCAGTATTGTTTATTGGAAAGGGCTTTGCTTGGAGAATATGTACATCGAAGTTTTAGTAGAGTTATTTTGAGCGGGGGCATACTCATCAATGGTACTCATGCACTAGCTACTTCATAATAAACGGCAAATCACTTAGGTGTCAAGAAACCCGTTTGTACAAATAAACGACGGACAAGTATGTGACTCTTATTTTAATGAAGTGGTGTTTTCGACTGATTTATTTCTTTTGCTCACCTTTGAAACGTTTGTCGCTTCACGTAGTTGTCACGTACGAACTCTACTATCTGCTTTTGCGTTTTTCCGCTATACCTGTTAAAAAAAGGAGTGGTTAATTCATTTGACGAAAATATTAAAATTTTTTTTTACTCTAAGTCGTTCAGTACTATATTTATTTTCCACGGATACTTAGAAGAGTTTAATCTGACCTGAAAGAGGATCCTCGACTGAGGACTCGCGTTTTTTGTCGCGTGACTCGTTTGACCACCGAGCAACGGAAGAACCCATGATTCTCCACACACTTCTTCCAAAAGTTTTTGCACTCGTTGCGGCCCTCGAAGAAAAATTCGACTGTGTCTTTATAGTAACCCTGCAAGAAGAACCAGAGTAAGAAGAAAGAAGTAAAAAAGTTTTGTTCGTCGTAAAAAAACATACGTAGCCTTCCGGATGCAGTTTTATCAAAAACTTCTTGCGCTTGAAGCTAATTTTCCTAATTTTCGCCCAACTGAATGTATTAATTTTCGTGGAGCTCTGAAAGACTATGATTCCCATGTGCGCCACAGCCAAATTCAACGACACACCTTCGTGATCCTATAAACAAAAAAAAATAATTATTGAAAAGGAAATTTAAAATGTTCATTGGAAAAGATTAAAAAAAGGACAAGTTTACCTTCGCAGGATGCATTTTCATGCCGTACAGTTCACAACGTCGAGCGGTTTCCAAAAGATTCAAATCCGCCTCCGCAGGTGATTGACCCCTAATTGAAGGCAAATAAAATTAGCAAATCAATAATAACTCTGTTACCGAATACGTGCAGAGAATACACCGCACTGTCAGAAATTGTGTGGAATTCATCGACAAGGAAAAAATGCAGCATAATTCTAGCAATTCGCGGTATTTCTGACTGTGACAAAGCGTAAGCGTACAGGAGATTCGCTACAGATTCTCGAAATTAAATGCAATGATTACGTAAAAGTCGATATCACAAGCCTGATCCCACAAAATTTTCAATGCACGTTTCCAACGTCACGCGAACCCCTTTGTTAATGGAATGATTCATTTATTCCGCAATCAAAAAAAAAATCTCGCTGTCGAATGTATAGTATAAAGTCGCGAACAAAATAAGTGGTCGACTGAACGCAAAAAAAGAAAAAAAAATTGGAACTCGCAAAAAGGTAAATAATTGCAACTCGATTTCGCGGCTTCCTCGTCACGTGTATTTATTTATCATCGCGTATCAATTGTCTCGGACAAGGCTGTCTTTTACATAACTCGTACGGGAGCCTCGCGCTTGAATTGTCATGCGAACACGACGGCTTCTGGCGACGGAATGAAAAAGAAAAAAAAAGAAATAAGAACAGAGTACTTACGCATGTTTCTTGTGATTCTCCATTATTCGCCGCTCGAGCTCATTGTCCTGATGCGGCACGAATTTGTACGTCGACAAGTATGTGTGATCTGGGTAGTCCTCGATTACGTAGTCACCGCACTCGGCTGCAGGCGCCAAAACAGATAAAAATTTGCATTGGTTAACATTACATTTCAGACGGTAAATAGGTGGCTGCATTATTAGAAAATCTAGTCATTATTTTATTGAATGTCTTAACGATGTGCTGGGAATTTATTTAAATGATTTATTGAACTTCTTTTTTAATAAAAAATGAAGAAATAAGAAAATTCTTGTTCTCTGGTTAAAATTTTGAAAAAAAGTAATAATAGTAAACACATGTTTCATGGTAGATATGCAAATTATCGAAGTTACGAATTTAAAACTGAATGTATCAGTTCATTAATTTAATGTATTCCGATTAATCAAGTTTTCTACTTGATGATTCAAATGTGGCTCTTAGTCAGTATTCCAGTTTTTTTATTATCTTAATTGTTCTATTAATTTTTTGTGGTAGCTATTAAAATCATCTTTGATTAATGTTCACCAAATATGTATTCCAGTCGTGAATATATATTTATTCGACTCAAAGCAGACAAATTAATCTATTGCGATTTAAGATTAACAAATACCATACGCGAATCCTACAATTATTCCATAATTCACAAATACAAAAGTCAACGAAACGGTTGTCCAGGGATGCTTAACGCCGTGGACCATCCAAAATCGCTTCATCATAAAGAATACATTTCTATTCTACGATTGGGTTGTTACCAAAGTAAAAAAATTAAGCGTAGAATATTTGTGTAAATTCGCGATCATAGGAGCGGATCTTTAAAGTATTAACTTTGCAAAATGTAATTTAGTTTGTAAAGTTCATAAGGTTTTGTAAATGACTCTGATACTCTGTACATTTTATAATTATATAAATTGACCAACATTTTTTTTCCAAACCCAGAGTCTATAACAAAAAAATTGCTTCCGCGTGAGTCCATCCCAAAAAAACTAAAAAAAGAGCTTCCATCCCCATATAAACTCGATCTGGGCTTGTCTATTCTTAATCGGATATCATGGACGATCGGTCTAGTCTTTTTTCCGCGGCGACGAACAGGTGATTCGCCGGTTGCCGCGGCCGCGGACCCATTTAGAATTCACGCATTGTAGGCGGCGGCATTGTGCGAGTTATGAAAGCCAATGCCTCCACAATGGCCTTGCGACAATGAGCCAATTGTGCTCTGGGATTGAAGTAATCAAGATATCCGCGAGGCGCGCGCCGGGTTTATGTAAGCCGTTGGCTGCGACGACGACGGTGACTTTTTAAATTTTGAACCCTTGCCCCCTCTCGCCGGGATCGATACAAGTTTGCGGTCTACCCACGCGTCGCCTGACTTCGTTTGTCATTAATTGCCGTCTTCAGGTATTACCCAGGATTCCGAGCCGCAGCTCTCAATGTCGCTTGAAGATCTGACTTTGTAAACTTCGCCACGGCTGCTGGAAGGTCGCGCTTATTATTGCAGAAACGAGAAACTGCCTTTGAATTGATTTTGCTTTTTAAGGTCCCGGTATAAAGTTTACTGGCAAATTCTAAGTTTGACAAAGTTATAAAGCTAAACTCGTTAAATGAAGAGTTGAATTTTTTAAAATAATATATTATATAAGATGTTTATGAGATTTGTTCTTTTCGGGATTTTCCACAGAACTCCCAGTGAGGAAAAAGTGTTTTAGAGCTTAGTGAAACAGATTTTAAACTACTGTTGTCGTCTGATAAATAGTCGTAAAACTAATTACATGTCGGGAAGAGCGCAAAAATTGTATTTGATTTCGTCTCGTAATTTTTACGGCATTGACTATGTCCAGATTACTATTGTAATAAAAACATGAAGTCGTAATAAAAGTAGAAAACGAGACATTAGTGTTTTTTTATTAATATTAATCCTATCTAACATAATCCTTTAAAAATCTCACATAATTTAAAGAAAAAAAAATACTCATTCCTCTCGAAGAGGAAAAAAAGAACTAAAGAGTCTCAAGTGACCGCTAAACAAAATGTTTGTACTGTACAGCGTAAGCATTGAAGCCAAGCGGTGTAAAATTGAATTTTTATAAAGTGAAACCGCATTATTCAATTACGCAATAACAATACGCCAGCTCCTTGCTTAACCCGTCTCTACACACTGCAAGCGCTAAGCGAGTGGTCGTTCCGTTATGACATCACTTGTGCAATTGACCGTCGTGACATCATCAAATGCAATTTGCAAAGTATAAATCATCCGGCGCGTTAAGCTCCATTAAAGGCCAATTTCACTATTCGACGAAAGCAACGTATAAGAAAAAAATGAAGCGATGGTCCGAGCTCGTATTCTTGAAATTTCAATTCCAAAGCCAGCGTAGTGAGACGTAAAGAGAAAAGTATAAACAGAGATTCACACTGAGAAAAATATTCCATAAATGCGAGCAACATCATACTGTTAATTTAAAAATTTAGAATGTTATACTAATTGTCAAGAATTCTGCCACTTGCGGGTAGAGAATGACACCCTCTGGAAGCTTATAGGAGACGAGATAATTGAAATTTCAGTTCAAATGTAATAAGCGTCTTATTTAATACTAAAAATGCTGGCAAAATAACTTACTTAAATTTTTTTTATTCAGAGAATTATATTTTCTTTTTTATAGATATTTTTCTCAGTGCACACCCGAGGGTCCGATGAAACGAGTTAGTGAAAATCGATACATGGATAATCCGGGGAAGCTCGCCGTACCTCGAGGGAACATCGACCAGTGCAGAGGTCAAATGGAAAAACTGACCTTGAACTATATAGCTGGCCATGAGTGCAGCAGTGTTGTCGTTGCACTGCATCAGACCCTGGGCCAAGTCGCGCTTTATCTGGAGGCAGAACAGGTATCTCGTGAACTCCTCCTCGAGCTGCGCCGGATCCGGCGTGTAGAACTTGACGCAGAACCTGAGGAGCGGATCGACCAGCGACAGCCCCACTTGTCTGCAAACTGGTTTCTCCAGATCCAGCCAGTACTGCAAGCATTGGAAAGAAGTCACGAGCAGCCTTACCGGGCCCCGCGTACCTCGGGGGAACGAATTTTTTTTTTTTTTGTATCCCTGGAGATGCCGGCGCGTACGCATGTTTTGTCGTTTGCAGCTTTACTTTTCTTTCTTTGCTGGCTTCCGTTACTCAACCGACGGGTTAGACTTCTCCTCCGTTTTTTCATTGAAGAAGGGTGAATTTCAATTTTTGTGAAGTGAGTACTACTTGTGTTCGTTAGAGAGATAATTTGTTTGTCTACTTAAAATATCTTTGTTGGAATGAAACAAAATTGTATATTTGTTGAATTGTAAAAAGTTTTATGGACAATTGTGTGAAAGATGCTGTATAATTATTTTAAACCTTTCTTCTCTGACTGCTAAAAAAAAATAATTCGACCAGAATAATGAGATCTTCGTTAAATTTATTAAATTATTGCTAATGGTATTACTGAAATTCTTCCCGACAAGCGTAAAAAGAGGTTCGGCCCATTTGAAACGCTCAAAGATTTTTAAGAAAGTAATTTTCCCGGACAAACTGCCTTTCAGCGGGTAAAAAGCGTTTGACCCTTTTACATGAATTGATGAAGAGACGGTTCACGCCTACTTGGGAAATATTGTAATTTAGTGTTTTACCTTCGTTCCATTAGGCTCCTGGTACTCCAGTCCGAAATAGTCCGCCTCCAAGAGGTGCAGTTGTTTGCACACTTGATCGAACAGCACCCTGCCTAAAGCCTTCGCCTAGAAACATAGAAAAAAAGGCTGACGTTAGTTAAAATTAATAAACAAATTATTAAAACATTCGAACAACAAAAGAATTTCGATAAAAACATTCCTTACACTTCCCAGATTTATAAAATTCTGAACGAGTGGAAAGTTTTATTTTCAGAGAGACTCTAATTTTTATAACATGACCTCTAAAGGTCACGTAAAGGTCAAAAGTTGTTAGTAGAATTGTGAGGATTAAAAGAAAGGTCACGTTCCCAGAATCAAACAAAAGGTACCTGCTCGTTATTGCAATTGCTGAACACTAATTACGTATAAGAATAATTCGAAAATAACCAATTTTGACCTTGAACTAACCTTGACCTCAATTAGGGTCAAACAGACGCTGGATCTAACCTACTTTTTCTCACAAAGCATAATTGAATTATTACCCTTTAGAATTATTTTATTGTTTTATGAATTCAGCCTTCAAAAACAGTTGTTTACCAACACAATGCATCTTTTGTTTTATAGTAGTTCAAAAATTGAGTTTACTTTGATTTTTGTTTAACTACGCTGCTTTATATAAAAAGGCAACGGCAGTAGTTACGAACTCAAAGAGGTGAACTTACGTGGCGTTGTATAATAGAATTTCAATAAACGAGAAACATTTTTACGATTTTAGAGCAGAAAAAAGACGCTGAGGCTGCGGCGAACGCATGAATAATAAAAGCAGAAGTAAACAACGGCTTGGCACGTCGCAAAAAAATATTCAACGAGCATTTTTCTCGATGAGGATGAAAAATAATCCCGGCGCATTTGATTGGAATTTAAAATTCAAGTTAAAAGTTTACGTCGCATCATCGCTCGCTGTCTTTTTCTTCTTCATCGGTGAGGCGCAAGAGATCAAAACGATGCTACAGTAATTCGATCCAATGAACGCCTTGTGATCGTGATTTTCTCACACTTCTCACATTTCAGTGGTTTTCACTGGATCGAATTGACGGAATGTAAGTGAGAAATGCCCTCTTAACTCAAATCAGTCGAAACAATAGAGATTATATCGTCAGTCTGGAGCAAGAACCAGGTACCACCTCGAAATCCGGTTAGAAAAGGTACCATCTCAAGCTCCAGTTGGAACAGTGCAGTTGAGGCTCCCTATTCTAATCAATTTTATTCGATTACTCATAAAAAAAGACAACTTTCTGATAAAAAATGATCGCTCGGAAACCGTGCAAAGGGGTTGAAACGGCTGATTTTCGTTAGAAGGACCACCCTCGATATCTACAATATCTATAATAACTATTTTTGCAGTCGAGGCTCCCTATTCTAATCAATTTTATTCGATTACTTATAAAAAAAGACAACTTTCTGTTAAAAAATGATCGCTCGGAAACCGTGCAAAGGGGTTGAAACGGCTGATTTTCGTTAGCAGGACCACCCTCGATATCTACAATATCTATAATAACTATTTTTGCAGTCAAGGCTCCCTATTCTAATTAATTTTATTCGATTACTCATAAAAAAAGACAACTTTCAGATAAAAAATGATCGCTCGGAAACCGTGCAAAGGGAAATGGCTGATTTTCGTTAGCAGGACCGTTGCGTTAGAGAAAAGTAAACTCTTACAAAACCTGATAAACTTAGGGTATCGTACCAATGATACCTGAAGTTTATCAGGTTTTGGAAGAGTTTACTTTTCTTTAGTGCTTTAAAAATGGCAAATTAAAATAGGCATTTATTGAAATGTGCTTTTCTTCGTTAGGAGCGTCGCTATCCTGGATGGAGATCGCAACAGTCGTTGAGCGCATCGCACCACAGGCACAGTGCAGTCTGCCAGGTCTCATCATCGCATCTCTGCGATGGTGACTATTTGCAGCGCCGGCAGATCGATATGGGTTTGCCTCCTCGCAGGCCTCGGGGCTGCATCTTCCTTCCCTCGCTGCACGCGCGAGCGAGTTACGCGCGCTCCAATAGGCCCACCCTTGCCGGGGGCAGAGCGCCATGAAGTTTGCGTTTTTTATCATGCGGCGGCGCGCGCTTCCGCCCGATCAAGGTTGGTGTTGCCGCGTCGCGGAACGATGCGGGAAAAATAAACACGCGCTTCGACAAGTCGGGATGCGGGTCACCCGTTGCTTTTGCTTGTCTTTACTTTGTCTAACTTTTTTTTGGATGATTGATTAAATCTGATGGTCTTAAATTATATTTTCTGAAGGCCAAAAACTACTCATAATTAAACAAATTTTGAGTTTCATGTATGTAGTTTTTGGCCTTCAGAAAATATTTTCCTTAAATGTATTGGAACATACAACTCTTCGGGCACAAATAACATAAATTACCTACATTTTAAGCGCGGACCCATTAAAATTCATCAAGTTGTTGGATTTGTAGCTTGTATCAAAAGCTAAATTTATAAATGGTCTTTTTTTAATTTTAATTGCAAATTTAATTTAATTTAACTATATAATTTTAAAACATTTTTAATAATTCATTTTCATTCATTTTTAGGTAATTATGTGGAGCCACATTCAAAGGTGTTGAATCCCCTTAAGGAAGTTTGAAGCATGAATATCAGGTTGCTTAATAAATCATTGGGAAAAAGTTGAAGAACACGCGAGGTGACGCAGTTTTTTCTGGATCAAGTTTTGAAGTTTAAGAGTGTCGATGAAAAAATTGCTTGAGGATTTTTATGCATGAAAAAAATTGTTAAACATAAATTACCGTAGTCTTCCAATATCCTTGGGAAGTTTTTTCCTTTTTACCTTTCTGGAGATTGGTTTACTATTTACTCATTATTTTGCAACAACAATGAAATGTGATAAATGAAAAGTGATATCTGGAGATACGGAAAGTGATACCAATTGGTCAGTAATGTAATATTGTCTCAACAATATTTTATTTGTAAATTAATTTACCAGTGGCATAAATTACTTTGTGACACATAAATGTTTTGATGAGATTTCTATGTTTTCGTATTATTCTAGCAACATTTTTATATACAGGGTGTAAGTCGATGTACTAATTTTGTTGTTTATTCACTATTAATTAAAATTTTTTTTAATTTTATGTAAAAAATATTTATATGTTTTATTTATCAATTTTTTATATAAATAATTAATTTTTTTGATAATTTAATGAATGATAACAATAAATTTTATTTGAGGAAGCCACATACCAATGATTTGGCAGCGGTTTTTCTCCTTAGGAGACAATGAAGATACACTGAAAGGCATGACAAAAAAATGCTTTTAATCTAAAGATGAAATAAAAATCCGTAACTCTTACTCGCATACCGTAGATAATAAGTTTTTACCTTTTTAAAATTAGTATTAATAATTTTTAGAGAAAGAAAATTGCAGGCGAAAGCCATACCTTCTCGATATAATATTGAAACATCAACCTCGTATCTCACGCTATGAAAATGAATCAGCACGTGATTATCAGACCTCGACGTGACGTTTTTATAGTCATACGATCTTCCGACTGCAATCATAGTTGTTATTTTAGTAATTACATTCACTCTACTATTAAATCTTACTTTCCTTCACTCTGTTTATTCTCATACATTTATTTATTTATTTAAAAAAATGGACTAAGTGGTCCAATTACAAAATTTAAAGCATACAATCCAAGCAAGGTACGACGAAACTTGTAAAATTAAACAGCATTTAATTACAATACTCAGGGAAAATAAATTTCTTAAAGTTACTAATGAGGTTTATATTAGACGCAGAATTAGACAAGGCATTCCGCAGAGGCATAGAACGAATAATTTGTGTCAATGGTCTTAAAATTCTAAATTACCAGTACATAAAATTAGATGATTTGAAAATGTCTCTATCTCCTCAGACAAAAAAATCATCAAAATCATATTCTTTTTTCATCTTTCCCTCTTCAAACATCCCCTACAAAAAATTGAAGCTTACAATCCGCAAAAAAAAACCTCGTCACACAAAAAAAAGTACTTATTTCCCACGAATCCCCGTGCAAACCGAACAAGTACAAAGTCATCCTCCGCGTAAAGCCGAAAAATGTTTTCGCGCTCGAGCGATCTTAATCGGCTCGTCACGCGAAAAGAACAAGAGGTTCGCGGAGTGCCCGCGAAAAGGATATAATCGACGCGCGGGCACACAAAGCGAGGGCCACATGCGCACAGCGCCACTATATAACTGCACGAGGGAGGTGTGGAGGTACATACCGGGAGAGAGAAAAGCGCGCGGCCCACGCCCCTTGACCCCGATGTGCGCATTGTCAGCGCCGCGAGACGAGCGGGCTCCGCCGTGCGGCGAGCCACGAACCTGTTTACCTTTCGGCGGTAAGCGCGAGTAATTAGGTTGCGGCTCTCACCTTTTTTTTTTTTGCTTTTGATCAGGCGAGTCAATGCATATGCGAGGTCACTCATTGATCGGTATATTAAGGGGGGGGGGGAGGGAACTTTTTCTTCGTTAAGGAAATTCAGCTTTTTTGCAGAGCTTGATTGATGTTTTCGCTTGATGGTTCTTGCTTGACTGTCAGCTGGAGTTTAGCATGTACTGAGCAGGAAGACAAGCCTTTTGTGTTATATCTGCATTTAATTGAGGTTCGAGATACCGAGTTTGCTACCGGTTCAATTTTAAATGCAAATTCTCGCGGATACACAGTTTCTGCTGGTGATATTTTTTGTTTCTTTAACTTTTAAATAGAATAGTAGTTTAAATAGAATCCAAAGAATAACTTCATGTCAGAGTAAAACTTAATTTGCAGCGAAGTCATAAACTTATTTTTAAAATAATTGCACCGTACCCACATACTGTGAGATTTTAGTTGAAAAATTGAAAGAGCAATTTCAACTGTGCAATCTCTTTCCTGGCATTAAAAGATCCCTCAAAACAGCCTTATCAAAGAGTTATCCAAATTGCATTTCACCCTAGCGACTACCGACACAGGCACGTGCAGTCTCGTTAAAAAAGAAAAAAACTATACTCCCGTGCGAAAGCTTCTCAGAACAGCGAAATTATCTTATCACCGGCAAAAAAGGAATCCAGTGCAGCCTCCGCCGAACAAGGGTACGGCAAATAAAAAGGAGATGACTCGGCGTCGCATTACTTCTTTTTTTTTTTTCTAAAAATTTCCTGACGTCAGTCGCCGCCGCAGACCAAAACGAAACCGAGGCACCCACACCGTCCGATACGTGCATAAATCAATTGGCCACGTGGTTTATTCATTACGCCGCGGATATGCCGAGTAGGCTCTCCTGCGCGCCTGAGCAATTTTGATCACTTTATTCGCTATATAGACGTCCGACTACAGTCGCAAAGCAATTTCATTTTTTTTTTGTTGTCTTTCTTCACTTTTTTTTGGATAGTTCCTTGCGATAATAATATTGCTAAATTAGAGACAAAACATTGATTTTTTGAAGTCATAAATTTTAGACTTAATAGACTTTTTGAAGATGATAAATTTTATAAGCTATTTATTTTTTAGCATCGTTGCCCTATATCATTCTTGAAGTACTAATAGATTATTGACCGTTACAATATAGTTCGAACGTACCGATTAAAATTTAGAAGTTATTAGGTCACCTGACCACATTGGCACATAGTTTCATATTAAGGTAAATCAAATTTTTAAGAATTAAATAAATAATAATTCATATTTAATTTTACTTTAAAGCAATTTAAATTATAATTTTTAGGTGTGCATTATTTATAAAGCATTTTTTAATTTAATTTTAATCGTCTCGATCTGACAATGATGATTATATTAAATATGTTGAGGGATTGAATAATAATCCACAAGCGTACTTCTTGTTCTGCTTCTGTTAATGATTTTATTAAGTTTTAATTTAATGGCAACTAATGAGATTATGATGATAAAATAATATATCGCGTTTATTCAATCTTCTTTAGTGGTTCATGCAGATGGCGTTGTAAAGTCAATTTCAACTTTGTAAATCACTTTGAAACTTGGGCATTAGAAATTGATATGCAACTGTACGATCATCTAACAAGGAGATGACCAGGGTTGTGGGTCCTGGATTTTGCCAAAACTTTGTACAATGATCCTTTGGTCCAAAATAATGAATACGTGTCTCGGGAATTTATTTAATAGAGCCTGGTAACAAAATTAGGGGACTTTCTTAAAAAAATATATTTAAAAGAAATATAAATATTACACAATTTCCATCGTCATTACAGAATTATAAGTAGATGAATCGCATCAAATTAAATCCTTGCTTCTATACTAAATAATTGGAGCGGAATGCCTTTAAAATACAATAAGCAAGTCAACTATCTATCACGGGTCTATTCGATTACCATAGCAATAAAATCGTAGCTGGAGAACCTCATAAAGACCTCGATCCAACGAAAATAACGACTCGAATCTCATCTAACCGATTCATCTACCAGTCATTCCCTTCGAAACTCGAGAGCCAAAAAAGCGACGTTTTTACAAGGCCAGTAGAAGAGTAAAGTGGACTATCATACATACAGTATTTGTACCTAAGGTTTGAACATTAAGATTACATACATTATATTTTTTTGATTTAAACAAAATTCTCGTTTTCTTTTAAATGTTTCTAATAATAATTTTAATAAATATAACTGTAAGGATTTACAAAAATGTACCAAATCAATCAGTAAGTAATACCTAAGGTATTAACTAGTTTGACTACACACCTTTTAATTAATTACTTTAAAAAATGTACACTAATTAATTACTAGTAAAAAATGTACACTAGCCCAATAAAGCCGACGTTTTTACGAGGCCAGTGGAAGCGTACTCGTTTCAATTTAGCCCAATAACTCGGCGAGCGAGTAGAGGCGACGGAGTGATGGATCCCTCGGCCGAGCGACGGGCGCTCGATTCGGGCCCCGTCGGCCTTGACTTCCAGCGGTCGTAAATTTCGAGGCCCCGCCGAGCAGACAATTTAAAAATTAATCCGAATCCGCCGAGGAAACACGTGTTCGTGCTCCGGACGTTTGTATAGAAGCGAGCAAAGAAACGCGGCAGCGCGTGGATTAACGCGGACGCGTTTTCATGTCTGCCAGGCGTGGGCGGTGATGAGGCGTCGCGGAGGATTATTTTCTACGAACGGCTTTACGAGCCCGAGTCGCTTGTTTTCAAAGGTTTCGTGCAAGATGTGAAGAGGCGCCGTGGTAATTAAGGTTTTTTTGGGGCTACGGTCAGAAGAATACCAAATGTTACTTTGTGGATGTATACGTTGCAAGCGACTTATTAGATTGGAACTGTTTTGTATACAAAGGCAAGTCATAAATATTTGGTGTTCTTATAATCACTTGTTAATCTTTTTCTTAAGTAACATTTTTTAAGAAACTTTGCTGTGAATGCAAACTAGTGTGGTCTACGACAAGATCTTTGTGGCTTTCCATAATACAGTTTGACACAAAGTCACGTACATGCGCGATTGTATCCAAGGTTTAAGCATCAAAATTGTGACATCCTATTAAAACTACATTATTCTTTTAATTGTTTTTAATGATCATTTTATTAAATATACTCGGCTAGGATGCAAATATACCAACTTCATCAGCAAGTGATACCTAAGGTATTATTAAATTTGACACTAGCAACAGTACTCAGTAGTAATACCTAAGGTACTATTAAGTTTATAGGCTGTTTTTAGTACATAATAGATATAAATTACTATGAACTTCATCAATAGGTAATACCTAAGGTATTATCAAGTTTGAAGTTTGTTTTTACTACATACCGGATACAAATGACTATGAACTTCAACAGTAATTGATACCTAAGGTATTTTTAATGAACAGCAAGTAATTCCTGAGGTATTATTAACTTTTAGGCTGCCGGGATTTGAACCTTTAATCCTTCCTTTAAAAGTGGCCAAATTAGTGTCTTGTATCATGTATCAAGTATATGCAAACTTCATGTCAGAGGTCAAGCCTATATATAGGCTTTCCGGCAGTCTAAAGGTTAATGATTACAGCAACTAATACCTAAGGTATTATCAAGTTTCATGTTTGTACTGCAAACGAACATGAATTACTGGTCAGCAATATCTCTTAAAAATGTCCAAATTTGAATAATTTAGAATAAATATCATTGTCGTTACATACCTGAACCTGGAACATGGTGACAGAGTCGTCGAGCATCTGCACCCGGAAGGCCAGCATTTTGCCGGCTTTGCGCGGCGTGGTCGGTGGCGTGCGACTGCCCCCGTCCACGCCCGCCGGCGTCGAGTGGCTGTGCGGCATCTTCGTGGCAACACCGCTCATGCCGTAATTCTCGATGTCGTTCATCTTCCCAGCTCGGACATTATTATTATCCGCCGCTGCCGCTCACTGCCACCCTTGGCCGCGCCACTGCGTCAACTTTGCCCTTCGTTACGTTGTCATCTGCAACGAAAATTTCACCTTCCATTAGGCACACCTTCTGTATACGCTAACGTAAATTCGTAATTTGCCATCCGGCAGCATGGAACTAGTTTTTGCGCCCCGTGGGAACGCACTTTCGTGTCGCGAATGCGGTCATTAGGATTTTGCATACTTTTTCGTTTAGCTCACCAACATACAGTAAAGTTGTTACTTTCAATTAGCAACTTTTTGTTAAAATAGCAAAATCGTCGAGTAAAGAAGACTAAATTAAAAGCAATCTTTCTAGCGTCTGATCTATTACTGGAAGCGAAACGTAAAAAGCAGTCCATACGTCAGCTGCATTCATTAAGTGCAATTACCCGACGCCTATCTATCTTAAGATAGGACTGAAAGTGTGTCACCAAAGACATCGTACCAATATTGCGCTTAGTAGAAAATAACTCGTATATGCATTCATATATTTAACGCAGTATAACTGGTTAGACTTTTCCCTGAATAATATTCGATCTGATATTAAATTTAGTTTTCTGACAATAAAAGATCTTTATATTTCATTTTTAACCACAATTTTCGTCAGTCATTTTTACATGTCTTTGAATGTGTTTAAATAATTTAAATCTGATTCTTATACAAGTAGAATAAAGAAGAACATATTAAAGTAATACTTGTATTCAATCTGAAGATAATAAATGTTTAAAAAATAAATATTTTAATCAAAAGTTGCAAAGTTACATTAGGTTGCCTTTAACCTACTCTACTTTTAAAGGCTGCACAAAAACTATTTCCTAAGCTAGCATTTAACAACTCATAAAATAAGTGAAAAAGTGTTTCATTTACGACTAAAAATATTGTCATAGGTAGTAACAATTGATTCAGTTTTTATCGGGGACCTTTTGTTGTGCAATATAAAAACCAGCTTTTGTATCGATCGCCCGTGCGTTGTACTAGGGAAGTATTACAAACGAGTGGCACAGACTTTTACACATCTACATTTCAGCGAGAATTTTGGGATCATATAAATAATAAGAGTACCTTTATCTCCATAAACCAATCGACCGTGAATTTACTTCGAAATTATATTAATAGCAACGTTGCATGGAGTGCTGCATAACTTATGCAGATTAACGATACACGAGGGACGCGGTGAGGACGAGACTTAATAAATTTCCCGTTAAATAATAATAAAGCCTATTCAAAGGTGAGAGGGAGAGAGAGAGAGGGTCTCCCTTTTTTGTATCTATCGTCGATTAATCAACCTAATTTCCTTCAGCTTTGGAACACTGTAAAAACTCATCGTGGAGCGAAGAAAAAAATAGAAAAAAAGAAGAGCTAAATTCAAGTGGAACGGACAATTTAACTGTTGCTGTTGTTGTTGCTTTTCTCGTACCTCTAATTAATTAACGAACCGTCTAAGAAAAAGATGTAGCCGAGCGGCGAAAAGTTCGATAAGTATCTCGAGCGTAGATAAAAAACTCTCGGTACCCGAGCGTATAAACAAAGCATCACTGTAAAAATCGTTTTCCTCGCATAATTCCACCCCCGCGCAAGCGTGCGCACCACACCCACGCGTACACAACGTTACACCTACATCCTCACACACACACACACACACACACACACACACACACACACACACACACACACACACACACACACACACACACACA
>JAWWEN010000038.1:10222983-10263863 GCA_035582955.1 Sycophila texana | reverse complement strand
TATTATGTATATAAAACAAGTATAAAAAGATCTGACTATTAGAAATTTAAAATAAAATTTTTACAGTTCATAAATAAAAAATTGTGTTTTAGTGAAATAAACTCAGGCTGGCCCCCTTAAGGATGGTCTGAAACTAGCAAACTGATGTAATCTTAAAACTAAACTTAAAATCAACATGTAAACGATCGAAGAGAATTTTTGAACGGTCCAATAGGACTATAATGGATGTTATACTACTAGACTCAAGTTCCGCAGGCCCGCCTCGACCGCAATCACATCACCAGGGCGAGTTATCGAGTACTATCGGTTGTACTGTACCGAATCGCCCCCATTCTTAACGTCTCTTCACGCATTTCAGCCATTCCGGGGTTTCCGCGAGGCTGCACTCGACGGAAGCCCTCGGACTACTACCGCTAATTACGCGACCGATCGACGGTTAATATCAAGAGGCCGCAGCTGGAGCCAGAGATTAGGGGGCGGCCCTGACCTTGCTTTCCCTCCACCGTCCGGTGGATTTCGAGCGTACGGGGCCACCGAGCGGCGATGGAGCGCGACGACGACGATTCCCGCGGGCCTTTTCGGCGAGTGCGACTCGCTTCGTGACTTTTGAGTTTACCGGGATAAATGCGAGCGACGCGCGCGTTCGCGCTTTTCAGCGGGGCGTGCGTATGTACTCGTGGGATCAAGGCTAAAATTAAATGAGCTTTATCGGGTGGAGAGTATTCTGCTGCTTTTATTCGAAGGATGCGAGAATTCGCAGTGGTCCACAGTTCGAGGACCAATTACTTTATTAGTACAAAAACAACTGCGAAATGAAAATATAATAGTGATTGGAAAGATCAACTTCAAGAACGAGATTCTGCCTTTGTGGACGTAGTATTTGAGTTCTTTAGAGGTTCCTTCTTTTGTCTCAACAGGCGGTTCAATATATTCAAGACCATCCCTTTCAATGGAAAATCCCCTGAACGTAAAATTTAAAATATTTTTATGATCTGGATCTTCTGATAATCTGGATCGGAATGTCGGTGATAAGGATCTGATGATGATCTGGAACTGATGATGATCTGCAACTGATGATTATCTGGATCTGTTGATGATCTAAACCTGCTCATGATCTGGATCTGATGATGATCTGGATCTGTTGATGATCTAGATCTGTTGATGATCTAGATCTGTTGATGATCTGAAACTGATGATTATCTGGATCTGTTGATGATCTAGACCTGATGATGATCTGGAACTGATGATTATCTGGATCTGATGATGATCTAGATCTGCTGATTATCTGGATGTGATGATGTTCTGGACCTGATGATGAACTCGATTTGATGATCTTGATCTGATGATATTCTGGATCTGATGATGATCTGGAACTGATGATTATCTGGATCTGTTGATGATCTGAAACTGATGATTATCTGGATCTGTTGATGATCTAGACCTGTTGATGATCTGGATCTGTTGATGATCTGGATCTGTTGATGATCTGGATCTGATGATGATCTGGAACTGATCATTATCTGGAACTGATTATTATCTGGATCTGTTGATGATCTAAACCTGCTCATGATCTGGATCTGATGATGATCTGGATCTGTTGATGATCTAGATCTTTTGATGATCTGAAACTGATGATTATCTGGATCTGTTGATGATCTAGACCTGCTGATGATCTGGAACTGATGATTATCTGGATCTGATGATGATCTAGATCTGCTGATTATCTGGATGTGATGATGTTCTGGACCTGATGATGAACTCGATTTGATGATCTTGATCTGATGATATTCTGGATCTGATGATGATCTGGAACTGATGATTATCTGGATCTGTTGATGATCTGAAACTGATGATTATCTGGATCTGTTGATGATGTAGACCTGTTGATAATCTGGATCTGTTGATGATCTGAAACTGATGATGATCTGGATCTGTTGATGATCTGGAACTGATGATGATCTGGATCTGTTGATGATCTAGATTTGCTGATGATCTGGATCTGATGATGATCTAGATTTGCTGATGATCTGGATCTGATGATGTTCTGGATCTGATGATGAACTGGATCTGATGATGAACTGGATCTGATGATGAACTAGATCTGATGATGAACTCGATTTGATGATTATCTTGATCTGATGATTATCTGGATCTGATGATTATCTTGGTCTGATGATTATCTGGATCTGATGATTATCTGGATCTGACGATTATCTGAAAAGTCAATGATACTACCTCGGTGTTTGGAGACCTAATAAGTTCAGCTTGATCCTCAACACCTAAAATAATAACGGACTTCATGGATGAAACAAGTGATGTATCAATAAAGGTACTTTATTCTAATTTATATCTTACAAAAAATCGATCCTCATTATAGTGTAGGACGGGACGACATCCTACAGGATCTCTTGCATGATGTCTTGCAGGGTGACCTACTGAATGCTTCGATAAGAGTAGACTTGCATCAGAATTATGAGAAAAATGACAGATCTCCTTTTGCAAAACGCAATTTAATCATCACACGAATAATTTTGCGTCCTAGTAGACACTTAGAACAAACCTGCTGAAAGCAGCCTAAGAGAAGTGAAGAATCACGCTGGGGCGCTGACCCGCAAGCCCGCAACTCGTTAATCTGTACTCCCAAGTTGCTTGACAGGGACAGCCTCGTCGCTCCGAAAATTTGTCTCGAGGCTCGTCCCAAGCCACACTACCGTAATCAGAGGAGGAGATCCGCGAAGGTCGTTCCAAACCGGGGGTAGATCCCGTTATAGCACGGCTAATCGGACGCCGTCGCTGCATCCGATGCAGCCTCCACTCCACGGATACGCTGCGTAAATCGCCTGTAAATCCATCGCTGATCGGTACCGGGATAGGGGATCCTGTACACCTGCGGTTTATCCCGACGGTGTTGGTAATTAAGGATCGTTTTGTTTGATTTACAGTAATTTAGCGGAGTATCCAGGTAAATGTTTCTATAGGTGAGGAAACCTTTTTTTTTACTTGTAGAATCGAACTGAAGTTATTTTACTGTTTATCCAGTTTTCTAGGTCAGTCCTAAATTTTTAACATTATTTTTGGGATATATTTTTCCAACCTTTAATTGGAGAAACATTGAAAAAAATCGCTGCAAGAGATCTTATCAACTTATTAATTAACTTATCAACCACGTGGACCTCGAATCGAGTTTCCAAAGAATTGGGTAATGTAGATATTGACTCTAAATGAGCAAACATAATTATTTCACGTAATTACTTAATGTCATTTTTTTCATGTAATAGCTCAAGGTAACTGTTTAATGATATTTCAAAGAAATTTCTCTTCTTCCGGCCATCGGAACGTACAAGTGCAATTCAATGAGCATTTATGGTACACCCGACCAAGTACAATACGAAAGTGCGGAGAGCTCCAAAATTCAAGGAATCGCTTAACAAGCCAAGTTTACATCATTGACCGACATTCCTGAGCTCTAAATTCCACCGCGACTCAAATGCAGCATCCAAACGAGAAACGAACTGCTGCAGGTGCTTAACTGTTACCCCCCATTTGCATGTCCCTCCATCCATGCCTAATCGCCGTTTGCAATCAGCCAAAATAAGAGCAGAACTTCTATTAAAAATAAAAGTAAAAAAAAAAATAGGAAACCAAGCAGACCACCTGCCGGAGCACGCGCGACTTCCTCGCTTCTCGATTAGCAAGATCCTTCTAATAAGAAGAACGCACATGCATGCAGCATCCCGCTACCGAAACAGTTATGATGTGTATCTCCCCACCAGGTGGACGAGTGATTCTCGAGCAAGATCGGAAATCGCCAGCGGCGTGCCCTTCTTCAAAAACGACCTTTTCCGACGATGGACTTCTGTACACCTCGCCGACGCGGCGTACCTTTTCTTCCGTTTTTTTTCTTCTCTTTGTCTCGTGCTCGAATCGCGGGTAACGAACGGATTACTGTTAACTTTGCGGATTGGGCAGATGAATCTTGTTAAGAGAAGCGACGTTCTTGGAATGAAACGCGATTATTTTCTTCGATTTTTTTTTTTTTTTTTTGGTCTCTAGGAAAATTGACGGAAGCTGTAAAAGTGTGGATGAAATATTGTGTGAGGCGATTTTTTTTGTAAATACTGTTAAAGTTGGCAGTGCGTTTTCTTGGTAGATGATTTACAGCTTCGGCTTTTCGCTTTAAAGGACAGAAAGCCGACGTCAAACAATGAGGTCGTATATCATTTTGGAAATATATTTTGACAGTGAGGTTGTTATACTTTCTCCGCATACGTTTCTATTTTATTCTAACCACTCATGAGGAGTAAATATAATCAAAAAGTATTATTAAAATATTTCTGCAGTTGGTAAGCAGCTAATGACTTTTCTCCATGTATCTACTCCAAATACCAGCGTTTAAAGAATCGAACTCAGCTACTGAAATCGACGTGCCAAAGCCTGGCCGTGCATGAAAACTCACTTTTTTCCAGCAGCAATGGAAATCCGTGCACCTCACGCTGATGCAAATTAAGCCCCGCTCCGTTGAGATTTATTGCGACTGGAGTTAACGTTAGCTCATCGACGCGAGAGCGAGTTCGCGAAACAACGCAACCTGCTTTTAACAAAAGTCCCCGTGTCCCACTATCTTTGACTCGGACGTTGGATTCTTTTTCGCGAACGGAAATAAATTTTGTTCGACTTACAGTTACGAAAGCGCGACGTTAAGAGCTGCAGAATCTCAGGCTGCATCATCTCGTTGCGGCTAAAACATGACACGAATGATTTGCAATTTTCAGGTTCAATTAGAATTTTATTAACAGGATTTCCTTTTTAACCTATTCGTAGGTTTATTGCAAATGAATAATATTTCACGTGTAGAAGTTTATGGCATGTAGACACTAAGAGGAATGTCTATAGTCCTTTCTGCTTTTCTTCATGTGATGATGCTGATGAAAAGTGGGTAATCGATGTAATGTTATTTTGACTTCCATTTAACGTGGATTACTTTTTATGAGAAGATTGATCGATGACGAGATCTAATAATACTGAGAAAAGATAAGTTATTCGAATTAATTATAGTTATCTATTGCGCGGACTATTCGATGTTTATTCTAATAATGATGACGGACTATTTCTTAATTTACTTAATTAGTTTCTAAAGTTTAAGTTCTCGTTAAGTGATGAAGATTCTATCAAGGAAGACAAGTTGAAGACCATAAAGTATCTTGTTTCGCGACGCACCTGGCGGCAGGCATTTAACTATACATTAGTAATACTTTCGCATTGTGTATAGCGTGTAGCGAGTGCACAGGGGCGGGTGCAGCAGACTTAGACCAGGAAAGTTTATCATTAATGAATCCCAAGTATACATCGCTGTTTCGACTAAAAAAATAATTATAAATAATACAAGTACTCATAAAATTTACATTCTCCCTTACCCACTGTTATTCCACCATTCGAAGAAGTTTAACTGTTCACTCGAAGAATTATTATACGCTGAAGACTGCGGATTTATTTACTCAACGGCCACATGGTTTTTCTAACTGTACAATTAAGCATCCCTATTAATTAACTTACAATTAGTAAGCGACTGATTCGCGCCGGTTTACTGTTGTTTATTAATAAACCTACCTGAACGCATATATTTCTTTTTTATCAAACAGGTTAAACCATACCCACAATCTCGATCGAGCTGCGATCGTATCGTCCAGTAGAATCAGCGTCGCGAGCAAAAAAAAAAGGAAATATAGAGAGTGGAGAGGCGCGTGAGCAAATCGAGTGCTAATGTAACTTTTTCAGACTTCCTCCTGCGGGCGGTGTGATTGCAAGAAATTCATGAGCGCGCGGACGGTGACGCGTTATTATGAAGTTCCACCTTTCGTCACGCTCGCCGGTCCACCGTCGCGGGGAGGAAGGCGAAAAAGTCCGCAATTATCCGTGCCTGTAGCGTAACACTGGAAGTGAGAAATCGCGCTATGCCCCGTGAACGCGCTTCGCGAGCAAATGGGGAAAATCTTGAGGGGAGGAGAAGGGTTTTGGTCTTTGTTGCGAATGTGTGTTAAAGATGAAAGTTTCAAGTTCAGCTTGTAATGCTCGTGGGTCCTGAGACTAATTGGAACACTTAAAAAACGTTCTGGTAAGGAAACACTTTACATTGTCTTAAATATTAATATGCCGATTAGAAAAGTGGATCAGAAAATGACAGTCGAATCAGCGGTTAACGGTCAGTGACCCAGGACACAGCTGACTATTGACTATTGTGACATCATGGTTGCTCTAGATAGTGATCAATTGTTTAGAGTGTAAAATACCAAGATTTTAAGATGAATAATATCCCATTAAATCAATTAATGTTCTGGACCTGCAGGTTTGGACAATGTCAATTACCAAAAAAGGTCATATATTTATTAATGGTCATATTATCGCCTCTAATAAAAAAAAAAATACATTTCTGAACGGACTATTTTAATTTGTCATTTTTAGAACACTATAGAGTAAAGTAAACTTTTCTGAAACCTAATAACCTTAGGGTGTCATATGAATGACATCTTAGGTTTATCAAATTTCGGAAGAGTTTACTTTTCTTTAGCGCTTTAAAAATGATTTAATCTTTCATACTCTACACATTTCTATCAATAGAAATACCTTGCTTTTTCACTTAACTTTAAGAAGAAAAATTTGCAATGAGTTGGACAGATACATACGTTCAAATTGAAACCTATAAAATCTTAAACATCCCAGAAAATAAAATATATCATACACCCTCAAACCCTCACCAACCATACTCAATTTTTCCAATATCCCCCAAATTGGAATCCACCTCCGCCGGAATCTCCAAAATGCTCGTAAACAAACAAATCACTCAGACAGAAGTGAAATCAAGGCGGGAAACACATCGGCATCTCAGAAGAAAAAAAAACGTCTGCTCGTACGTGTACGATGGAAGAAAGAGAAAGAGAAAGAAGAAGAATTGTTTACAGCGTGCGTCCCCGAGAAAAGAGAAGAAAGTACAAAGCGACACATTCAAGCCTCAGACACCTCTCTCGGATCACTGACATCTTCGCCGTTCTTATTTTTTTTTTCTCCTGCACGCCAATACTTAAAATCAAACCAAAAATATTCCGACACTATCACATGATCGGTATTTTCTTCTTTTTTTTTAACAATTACGTCGTTTAATCAGTATCAGTATGAATAAAACAAATTAAAGTTCGATCGGAAGGGAGCGGCCTATTCACTCCACATCTTAATTTGCTTAAACATATGTTCATGCTTTTTTTCATTGATCTTTAAATAATTGTCTCTAAACTATCAGTGCACATTAAAGAATAAATTACTTTTTTTAAACAATTCATTATCCACTTCACATCTACTTCACATCTCAATTTTTTAAAACAATTAATTATCTGTCCAGTCTGAGAAGAGAAGAAGAAAGTATAAAGCGACATGTTCGAGCCTCGGATCACTGACATCCTCGACGCTTTTATTTTTCTCTCCCGCGCCCGGATTCTCCCCCTCCTTTTCTTTTTCTTCCCGACGGCGCGGAGAAATCGCAGCACTACTGGCTTTTCGATTTCGTCGCGGCTTCTCGCTGGTAAACAGAGAGAAAAAGAAACGAGGAGGAGCGTAGAAATTTTCACGTGTGATTTGAGTTGGCGATTAGCTGAACCCGATTTTTCGTCTCGGTGCTGAAGATAAGCCGCCGAGCGGATGTCTTCGTTGCGGATGTGGTGTTACTTTTGAAAAGGAGGTTGACGGTTTCGGCTTAGAAATTGCCGGTGGTTTTTAAACTGCATATAGATGTAGTTTAGTTCGACTTTCGAAAAATTTAAACAGACGTTGTTTTAAGCGATTTTGAGCTGAAGATGGTTATTATTCAGGAGTTTCTTTTTTAACGAGAAAAAAGCTATCGATTGATTAGCACTTGGCTTCCTTAGACTTGATTTAAGATTTTCTTTTTTAATTGATTAATAATAGTAATTTGAGTTATTTTTACATTTCGTAGTAACGTAGTGAAATGAGTAGTACAAAATTTATTGCTGAGGAATAAGTTACTTAAAATGTAAAAAATAAATTATTATTAATTAATATAAAAAATTTGACAGCAACAATAGTGACTTTTCTTAAAAATCATTGCAATTTTTTTTATTTTTTTTTTCAGTAAATATTAAAGAAATTTAAGAAAAGTTTTCTTAACAAATGAAAAATTATTATTAAGGACTTAAGAAATAAGTGAGTTTCCCGAAGACAATCTGTCAAGATGAAAACTTTGAGAAAGATTCCCAAAGTCGGCTTAAGAACACTGGTGGCAGTTTTAAAAGAAAATTAAAGGAGCAGGTCGAAAAAAGAAGATGAGCTTCGGCGAAACGTCATTCACGTCTCTTATCTTCGTAAAATCTTAAGACCCCTAATGTTCTTCTAATGACCACAGGTGCCTCTTTTCGCTAATCCATTTGCAGCTACTGGCCGAGTCACTCACAAGAAACTTTCTTTTTTCCCTTAGTTTTGAATAAATAGTCACTCTCAATTGTCGATTATAGGTAATACTATACTTAGTTTTAAGTAAACATTTTGCATAACAAAATCATTAAATTTAATACGTAGATTAAAATTTATCATACTTTTTTTAAAACAAATTTACAAACACAAACATTATTTTCATAGAGAAACATTTTATTGAAAAATTTAGTATAATTCTCGAAATAATTGCTAAAATATTTATAGTAAATAGAGTCACAGTCAAACGAAAAAATTTACCAGATTTATAGTAAAAATTGCAATACTGGTAAACAGAAGTTACTAAAATTTACAATTAAAATTTTTTTTTAAATAAAAATTTCTATTTTTACCAGATTCGTAATTTTAACAACAAGTCCAGTAATTTTTGTTCGTCAGTATTGCACTTTTTATCATAAATCTGTTACCCTTTTTACGTTTCTTCGTTTATTTTCGTTCGTCTAGTCCAAAACTCCATTAACAACAAGCAGTATTATAACCTTTTAAATAAAATTTCTCTCCGTATACAAAAGTCGAAAAATAAAAAATTTCCCATTAGCAAGGTAAAAGAGTCCACCGAGAAAAACCGTAATCCCGACGCTGCACGATCTGAAAACTCCGCTAATAGCCGGTTCACAAAAACGAAAAGGGGGCCTGATTTTCCAGGAGGACCCGGCGGTCGCAGCCGATGCGTATCGATTGCAAAATATCGCAGTCCACCGTAGAGGCTGAGGAAGAAACCAAAGAGAATTAAAAAAAAAAAAAAGAAAATTGCCCGCGTCCCTTCGCCGTGGCGACGCGCCTCACGGGACTCTACGGGCGTAAGGCCCCAAAGAGGCGCTCGACGCTCCTCCCATTGGCCGTACTGTTCCGTCCCCACCAACGCGGCCCCGCTGCAGGCTATAAGAAGACCCGCGCCGGATTTTCATCTTCCAGAGCACGAGTGTCGTTGCATGCAATCAGTTCGATTTTACGTTACACGCACGGCTGCACTTTTTGCCATATTTTTTGTAATATTAAATAAATAAAAAAAAAGTGAGTTTCAAATACTATTTTACATTCAGTCTCGACCATAAGTACGGCTCGTTTTTAAGTTTTAAGTTGTAGGTCTCCGAGAAGTAGAATTTTTTTTTTATGTCGACTAGTGCGCGCAGATTTTTCGGACTTTAGGGGGTGTTTCTATTTTTCTCTCTTGTACGTTGGATGTGATGAACTTTCTTGCTGGTTTGTGTATGAAATTATTACTTTGAGGCACTGGTGAACAGGTGATGTATCTTGAAAAGAAAATATTTCAATGGTAATGGTAGTAGATTTTTAGTTCCTTAGCTAAAAGTGTTTTGAATTTTTTTTTAATAATTCCTCTTGAATTTGTAAAAAAATTAGTCCACTATTCATACTTATAAGACAATAGTGAAATGTTTTTCAGTGTTTCACTTGAATGATGAATTAACTAATTTTATTTTACTACTAATGCAGTATGAAATTTCTAATTAATTATTTAATTGAAGATTTTTAAGTAATACATAAATATTATTAGTACATTTTTTTATATTTCTTTGCCATTGCAATTTTTCTTCCACCTGGTAATTATCTTTTGGTAATTTTCTCCTTATCGCGATGACTAATTGTTGAATTAAATCGAGTCCATTTGTGAAAATTACCGTAGATAAATTGCACAGATAAATGACATGAGTAATATCCATCGTTGACGTTCCTAATGATTTTAGAAAGTTATGAAAATTCGTTCGAATTTCGCGAATTTTCTGCTCTACGAACAAGTAAAAACAAGTGTCCCCAGGAAAAAAGTGATTTTGTCAATTGCAATTCACTTACACAGGTCTAATCAATTTTAATATGTAAAAAAAAAAAAATTATTTCCGCCACGTGCATCGATGCACCCACTTGAAAAATTATACGACACAAACTCGTCGCGTACGAACCGTTAATCCGATATCAAAAAATAGTTTCATGTGTTCCTTCCACGACGAAGACTAAATTTTCATTTGCATATTCATCGGCCCCGTTTTAACGGTCCTCTCGCGACATCCGTAAATTCCAATGAATAGAACCTGTACTTAGAATCGAACCAAAAATTCAAGGTATTAAAAAGTCAAGGTTGATCGGAAGGGAGTGGCGTGTCTATACTTCACATCTTAATTTTTTTAAACAATTGATCATTCGTCTTTTTTTCCTATTTTAAAAATAATTAATAATCAGTGTGGATTAAAAAAAAATTAAAGGATGATCGGAAGGGTGCGGAATTTCTCTGCTACATCCTAATTTTTGTACGCGAATCAGTGCGTATTAAGAAAAATAAAAGATCGACTGCAAAGAAGTGGAATTTCAACTTTAAATTTTTAACAAAAATTTTTTTCAAACAATTAATAATCTGTTCTATCAGCGCGTATTAAAAAAAAATTAAAGGTTGATCGGAAGGGAGCGTCGATAAGGATTTTCTCGGTGGCGACGCGAGTAGGTCGCGACCGCATTTGCGGAGTAACGGTGCGCGCGAGGGTCAAGAAACCCGCTCGCGCGGAAGTGGGCTAACGAGCCCGCCTTCTCTCGCGCGGCGCGCGACCCACTTTCATGGTCAAGGCTCCTCTCGTCGATACACCGAGCGACAAGTGCACGCTCGGTCGCCGATTCTTGGACTCGCATTTCTTCACTCTTTTTTGAGATTTTTTTTTTGTTTACTTTTTTTAGTCGATTTTTTTTTAAAGGGAGAGGATATCTTTTTTATTGAATTCTTTGGGTCAATCGTTGAGAAACGATTTGGGGTCTTTTGGACGTGACTCGGTTACTTTGTATGAACATTTTTCTTGCAAAAAAAAATTTGCCGTTTTTGTACGCCAGTTTAAATTAAAAATGAGGTAAAGCAACGTTTTTTCAAGTTGAAGTTACAGTTGTAAAAAAAAGTATTGAAGTTTGGTATATATTTTTTATCTACTTACACTTTCATTCGAAAATTTGGTGTTTTACAAAAAATCTCATTTCATTGATTCGAATTTTTTTCATTAAATTACTACTGACACATTTATGCACACCAAAGTTGAATTAAAAAATTATTTGCAATTTAAATTGAATAATTAAAAAGAAAATAAATATTTATTAAAATTTAGTACGAAATTGTTTAATTAAAAACTAAATAGTTTTTAAAGTTTATTTTGCATAATATTCTATACAAAAAAAATGGTTCACGTATTATTATTTTGTTGATGCTACGTGATAAATATTTTTTTTCATGATTAATCCATGACGATCGTACTCAGGGTACATCGACTCGCATGACTATTTTATTTATGAATCAGCCGTGACTTTACACGGCTCGTCGACTCGACCCACTTTCGTAGTCAAGGAACCTTTCGAGTCCCGGTCCGACGAATTCCTCGAACGTTTAAAGCTTCTATCAAGAAAGTGATCCGTAATGTCCCTTTTTTACTGTATCAAAATTTCCCTTGCATCCGGGTGTCATCAGAATTCTCCTTAATCGAATGCACTGATCGCTATTACATTTTAAATTACATTTCTTTTTTTATTCGTCCGTATTATGACTTTCATTAAATCTTTTTTTTTACAGTTTTAGAAAAAATATATATATGAAGATGCTAGTGCACAAAAAAGATGATTCTTGCACGAGTCATGTTTATTGAGTAAAAAAAAAATACGGGAGAAATTCTTCTGCGTTCAAAGACTTTTTATATACTTTTTTTACGCGTACTCAAAATCGAATAAAATTTTACGTATTCGATATGAGAAAGAAAGTTTCATAACAAAAAAAAGTGCTTATTTTTATCTTTATTATTTCATTTTTTTATCAACTATTATACCGTACTTTTTAATACGACGTGTGTAAAGCACAATTTTACCTATACTAATTTTAAAAATGAATGCGTAAAACTGCACTTTACGCATGGAATTACGTAAAGGCAATTGTAAATCCTTGGATATGCAAGAATTTTGAAAACAGAATCCACGTTGCGCGTAAGCGTCATTCACAGTACAAAGTTCCTTTATTTTATTTATTTTATGCAACTCCGTCGTAAAGTCGCCATCGCTTTGCTCGGGCGCTAAAGTCACCCTCGTCCAAGAATCAACTTTTACGCACTTGTATCGAAAATAACTATTTTTACACACAAAGTGTTAAAAAATAATCGAAACTTTCGAAAGCCAGTAAAATAAACACAAAAAAGAAGAAGAAAAAACAACACCTCTATAACGAGAAACTATGGTGGCGCCCGGTGGCGTCGGACTATAACGGTTCCACTCACGTACTCGCGAAATGATCGGCCGGGGAATGCGTGACACTTTCGGCTCCGTTCGGTCTAGTTGCGGGCCGCGCGCGAAAAGAAGCGCCGCGCCGGGCGCGCAGGGAAAGTCCCGGGGACACGCATTATATTAACGCGACGCGGGCGTGCGCCTGAGAAAGCTACGGGTTTCTTCCGCGCTAACGAGAGTTTCTAAAAATCGAGGCGATCGTTTGTGCAACGACGCCCCGTCGGCCTTTCTCACGGACTCCTTCGGACGCTCGCGAATTTTTACTCTGCGTATTATCTTCTTTCCGTGTAATGGACTGATTACTTGGAACATGGAATAATTACTTTGATTCACCTGATTTTTTTTTTTTTTTTTTTAAAGTTTAGAAACAATGATAAAATTTTAAATTGACAGCTTTTTAAATGGTTTCTGATGATTTCTGTAATTTGAGGCCTTTTAATCATTTGAGCAAGTCTCAAATGTTGTAATCTCTGTTCTACATTTTCTTCATAAAGTTACTCAAAAAAAAAGAATTCTCGCTTTATAGAAATATGTGGATAGTGCATTGAACTTGTGATGAAGTAAGCTCTATCCGAAAATTTTAGGACTCTTGAATATCCAAAGATGTGTCCTTCCGTAACCTGCAGGTCCAGAAACTCATGGGATTATTAATGGGATTCAGTTTAAATTATTGATATTTTATGTCATTTTTACTTTGGTTGAAACTAGAGTAGAAAGATTAAACCACCTTAAATCCAGAGAAGCTCAGTTACTTCATCCTTCTTTCACATTATCAGAGTAGGGGTTGATTTACTCAAAGTTTTGTTTTCCGTTCTGAACTAAACAGAAATATTTCGCTTACTTTGAACTCCATTCGCAAAACATCGTAAAAAATAGTAATAAAGAAGCCATCCTAAATTTGTATTCATTTTACAGCAAAGATGCAGAACAAACAGTACCTTTCGTTGTGCCTGGTGGCGCTGGTTCTGGGCCAGGCATTCGCGCTTCCCCAGCAGCCGCTTCCGCAGCAGATTGAAGCGAGAAAGTTCGCCGAGAAACCGAACGCCATGAAGAAGGTCGCTCTCGATGACCTCGACGACATTGGCACCAACTCAATTCAGGTAACATGAGGATTTTACAGGTTGCCCAGCTTTTCTTTTAAAAAATCTTGACTACTGCATTCGTCGATGATCCAGTAGAAATTAAAAGGAATAAAAACTGGAGATACCAGTATAACGAACTGCTTGAGAAAAAAGTGAAAATCAATTTTCGGCGAAAGACTTTCTTAAAGAGAAAGCTTTGCGACAGTGTAAACAAGTTTTTCGGAATATCAGACTATATGTGAATAACTTTTACTTTTCTGCACAAATGAGTTTCATCCTCTGCGTATCTTCAGTTTCTGTTCACGTGATAAGTAAAGAAAAGAGATTCAATGATTCAAAACTTTCAATTGGATATTTAATGCTTTAACATCCTTGTCATTGTTTTCAAGTTTGTTTCTGTTTTCAAGCAATAAAACGCAGTTTATTTTCATATACCTCACCAGAATAACACCTTACCAGTCTAACGTAACCAGGAAATAAACCTCAATGATCTTTAATAACCATGACAAATGTTTTTTCAGGAGGGAGGCGGTGCAGGCTTCTCCTGGTCGAACATGTTGGGTATGTTGATGCAGATGTTGTTGGGCCAGGCAGCAGGTGGTGCTAGCCCCAGCAAGAACGAGGTTGACGATGGTGTACCAGCCAGTCCCTGGGCCAACCTTCTCTCCGTCGGTCTCCGTGTCCTCACAGCCATCCTCGGCGGACCTCAGCAGCAGGTCGATGGTATCGACAAGGTCGACAGCCAGACCAGTAGTCCCATGCAGGTACAAACGTATCCGCGATGCGGCGGATACCACACATTATCCATTAATGCTTCACATTTTCCTTAGTGGTAGTTCAGCTTCTTACGCCCACCCGCTCTTGTACGTAAGATACCTCTCTGAATTTCTGAAGTGCTCTGATGATTTTTATCGGTCGGTGTATTGATTGGTAGAAAGATCACAGAAAATTCGTGGATTTGTATGAGGACAAACGAGAACTAAATAATGCAAAGTCAATATTGAAGTAAATACATGGAGATACCCATGTGGATATATGGGGATTTACATGAGAAGGTAAAGAGAATTTCTTTCTTTAGTTCAGACTTCTATCACAGACTAATATTAGATTGTTCTCGTAGAAACATATTTTTTTTTTTGTAGCTACAATAATAACTGTTTTTGTTCATATCTTGTTTACATTCGACTGCATTTGGTTAGAAAGAAAACTAAGAAATTCAGTGAGGTCATGTATATTACTTTGCCGATGTAGCTACTGAAAATTTTAATAAGAAAAGAGTTTCTGTATAATTTATTGTGCCAATGTGAAGAACAATAAATTTTATGAATCAGTTCCTGCTAATTAACTTACTAGTTTGAAAAACAAAAGACAAGATAAAGATGTACCCACAAAAAGGAGTATATCTCATGCAAAGTGAATTTTTTAAAGTGACAAACTAATTGAATTTCAGAAGCTCTCTTCTTAACACGAGCTATTGGCACAGCTTTTGCACGCAATCGCGCTTTCAGGCTAAAATAGGATTTTCTTCCTATTTTAAAAGAGAATGCATAAAATAATTTAAACATAGAGTAACTGAATTTTTTCTCTTTTATTTAAAATAATGCATTCGTCAAGCAATTAGTTACGTCGTTTTGTAAATAAAACATTTCATAGACTTTTAACATCATTTACTCGGCAAATGTAAATAAATTTTAAAAAATTGTACAAGAATTTATAGAAACCGCTACACGTAGAAAGAAACTTGCACCATAAGAAATAAATTCAATTCTTTTTTGGATAATAAAAGACCACAATCATTATTTGTGTAAATTATTTACTATGTCAATTCAAGGTAACAAAGGTTTTTCGTTTTTATTTATTTTTTTATTTATTATCCAAGAAAAAAATTCCAATGAGTGCAAATTACCAATTCTTAGATAATCTTATTATAATTTAGTGTAAATATAATTTATATTATTATATTGTAAATATATTAATGCATTAGAATGGATAATTTTGCGCACACATTAGGGAATTTTGACAGCGGTGCTGGGCGCGTTTCTGGGACAGGGCAGGAATCCGGAACAGGTGTCTGTGATAGCCAGCCAGGCGAGTGAGGTTAGTACTCGTGATGACACGAACATGCACTAAATCTTACACCACATATAAAAAAAACACATACACCCATACATAATATACAGACACGCATACGCACACGTACGCATACGCATACACGTGTACGAACGTGCATATATATATATATATACACACATCATGCATACGCGCACCTTCCAGGTGCAGTCGACGCTTTTGTAATGTAAAATGCTAGACTTTTTAGTTTTCTTTTGGCGACCAAAGGGAGAAAAGTATTTCGCAAACGTTGCTGAATTTTAATTCTTTATAGCTCTTTGGATAAATTATTTTCTCGCCTTTTAATTAGTCACGCAGCTTTTGTATATTTTTCCTTGTATAAATGAATTCCTTTAATATTCTTCTTAATTAGTACGCAATAAAATAATCTGGAGTATTTGGAAAAATAATTGTAAAATATAACGACGTTTTAGTTTAATAATAACAATTAACGGTTTAACAGTTTTCTTTCATTGACTGATTGATGTATAACAAATTTTTAGAAAGAACGATTTGTAAATTTTGGTCATACAGTAATGAACTTTATCGACACGATTAATAGAATTCCTACAATGTTTAAAGGGACAAATTTTTGGCTGAACTATGACGTAAATAATTTATATCATTGCACTGCAAAGTACCTTTAACCATCGTACGAAGACCGAAACAAAACGACAGACTCAAAGAAAAAGAAAAAACAGACACTCGTACTATAATAAACAAAAAAAAAATTCGAATCATCAAAGTAAATAAATAAAAAATTATGAACAAAAAAAAAATAAAAATTACTCTATTACTAAGAAACAATTATCGACCGACCGGAACGAACGAAATTTTTGACAGTCGCGAAACGTCGGTCCGTCCATGAGATATCGCTCCTAAATGCCATCTCGTTGTCCCCAAGCAGTTTATCAGCATCGTCATCAATCTTCTGGACGCCCTGAAGACGTCTTTCTCTCACCGCTCGCTTCAGGCCCGCTCGCTCGGAAGGAAGGACACGGTCTCCGAGGCCGCCGTCGCCTCTATTTCCATGCTCAAGGTAATTATCCGCTCCCCCGGTCTTTTCCACTTTGCCCTCTTTTGTTTCAATTAACGCGATCTTTTTATTTTCGCCGAGGTTAATTTAAAGAGATGAAAGTTTTTTTAAGTGGCTCGATTAATTTTGCAAGGCTTCCTGCAGTGGAGCGGCTCTTGCGCGGAAGGATACTTGAGCTTCCAAGTTTAAATTGTCGTTGTCAATTTGAATTGAGCAATCGCGAGTTACTTAAGAGTGGAGCGAATTTTCTTCGCTTCGATTTTACGCTCCATAAATTGGTAATTGTGATTTTTTTTTTATAATTCAGGGATACGTCAGATCGATGAAGTCCTTCAGCAACGTAGGAAGAGCCGAGGAAGAAGGACAGAGGGGATGTGCAGAGCGAGCTCTTTGTGAGGCTAGCGCTGAATGTGCTGCCGATTCTCAGGGAACTTCGTCGATCTTCTGCCAACTTGGATCGTTAGTATACATTTTTTAATAAAATCTTAAATATAGTTTGTAAATTAAATATTATTTAGAAGATTCAATGAAGGACAGTCAATATTAAATTTAATAATTTTCACTTCAAAATTTTTTTAACGTACAAGCTTCCTTTCAATTTATTAATTTTAATGAAGAAATTTTTCTCAGTGTTGATAAATTAATTTTAATGAAAAACGATGTTTTAGAAAAATGATCTGGCGGTGTCTCTGTAATTTTATTTATTTATTGAAAATTTAATAAACCAAGGTCCTTAATACAATAATATTACAATCTTAAATTCTAAATAATATTTAATATATTGGTGAGGCTTCATATAATTTTAATATTTTTTAACCCTTGAAAACATTTCTCACGATTTTTACGAATGAAGTTCAATAAATGAGGGCCTGCGCACTTTGGAATCCTTTTAAAGATTTCCAAAGGATCAGAGATTTCCAGGGATTTCTAAGGATTTCCAGGGAGTTCTAAAGATTTCCAAAGATTTCCAGGGATTTTTAAAGATTTCCAAAAATTTCCAGGAATTTCCTGGGATTTCTAAAGATTTCCATGGATTTCCAGGGATTTCCAGTTATATTCGAGGATTTTTAGAAATTTAGAATCTCTGGAAATCTGTGGAAATCTTTTGAAATATTTAGAAATCTTTGAAAATCTTTGAAAATCTTTGGAAATCTTTGGAAATCTCTGGGAATCCTTGGAAATCTTTGGAAATCTCTTGAAATCCCTGAAAATCCCTGGAAATCTTTCGAAATCCCAATGATCTCCAAAGATTTCTAAAGATTTCCAAAGATTTTCTGGGATTTCCAGAGATTTCCAACGATTTCTAAAGATTACAAAGGTTCCAAAACGCAGATTTCTCGAAGTGCACAGCCCCCCGTCAATAAAGAAGAAGAAATTCTGAATCGGCACTGTATTTCTAATTTCTCATTGCCTTTTAGGTACGCAACAAGTTATCTGCTGCAGAGGCAGAGCGGCGTCGGTTTCGAGGCCCTGTACGAGGCCGGCAGGCGCGGCCGTTCCGGCGAGGACTGCAGGACGCTCTTCCTCGACTGTAACGCCGTCTGAGCGGCTTTGATGGGCACCAGGACGATACGACGACACGACGATCGTTAACGTTTATCAACTCATTCATCCCCCTCCATTATCGGCCGGGAAAGATGCCGAAACGACGACCTCACCCTCGAAAATCCGAAGACGATTTTGGAATTACCGCCAGCCTCGAGACTTTTTTCCGACACTGACTTCTGCGAACGAGGCTGCGGTACGCGAAAATTCACGGGAACAAAGGACGCCTTCGACATTTTTCCGCGCCACATCCCATTTTCTATTTTTTTGTTTGTTTGTTTTTTAAACGACGAGACGATCCTCCTTTCTTTGGACGCAGCGCATCGCGCGGAGCTCGCGAGATGAGAAAAATTCCGGACGCCTATGGAGCCGGAAGAAAAAGCGTTGGAGAGATGCGACGCGATATCCACGACTGAACGAGATGAGACACTTGAGGCTCGGATGATCGATTCGATCAGCCGAGCGTCGACCACGAAGAGTACGATGAATTTTAATTTAAACGAAGTTATTTAATTATTTATTTATAAACGAGCGTAGAAATTTAGTTGATAGATTGGGCCCCCGAGTGGCTATACAATTACCCTATTTTTGCGACTGTCCTTCTATTTTATCTCTTCTCTTTTCCAAAGTCCGAGCGAAAACAAAATTTGTTCTCCTAAATTTTGCGAGGAGATTGTCACGTAATTCCATTCCATATGCTACATCACGTTTCTTTTGTTTTGTATGTGGAATTTACACTTTATTTCGTCCCTACTTTCGATCGGGAGGAAGACTAGCTTTGAGCAGATGACACAGCGGTTTGGAAATTCAGTTAGGCCAGTCCAATCGTTCAATTTTTTTTACAAGTCTGATGTGAAGAAAACTCCTTTTCAGTATTGGGATATGAAGAATAGTTAATGCTGTATGATCTCAAATTATGTATTTCTTTTTTTAAATGAACTTTTCTTGTAAAATTATTTACGTGGAACTTTTGTGAACAAATATGTTTATTCATTAGCGATTCAATTAAACGATTAGACGTGGAACATACTACGACCCTCCCGAATTTTATCTCAGTTAATATCTCAGGACTGTTTATTTTATTTTTGTTTGTGCTCTTATTATTTTTTTTTTACAGAACATTGATACATTTATTTTTAATATTATCATTTTCTCTTCGTTGTATATAGGTATTTAATGTATTAGGTGTAATTTTCTTGTATGTATGTGCTGAGGTATGAGTTTATTTTTAATGTGCATTAAATAAAAAATATTATTATTATAAATAAATGCAATTTCTTTTTCATTATTTCTTCCTAAACAACTTTCCTGTAACTTTTTTCATAATGTATACCCACATCCGATCTTCAAGATGGCTACAAAAAGTCCATACAAAACTTAAATACTATTAAATATTACTATTAAAGTATTAACTCCAAGCACATTTAGCGTTTTTTTTTTATAACAGAAATGACAATAACATCCGTCCCGGAATGGATTTTTCAGTAAACATCCCACTCTCTAAATCTGAATAAGTGAAATTACTTCGAATAAGTGAATATAAACTCATCACCTAGAATAATAATATCTTATCAAATTCTGATCGAATTTTGTCCTACTCTGACAAGTAGGGTCTTTTGAAAAATATGGGATTCTGGTCAGGATCTGGTAGAAAAAAGTGGGACATAATCCTATCTGATTCCTACTTCGGGATGAATCCTACGATGGAAGCACTTTTAGCGTTCTCTTGTTGTTGTTTATACCAGAGGTAATACCAGTGGATTGTTTAATTATCGTTAGCCTGCAAAAAGAATCTCCACCTGATGATAGTAAATCGATTGTACTGAATCCTCGAGAATAAAAAAGCTAAATATTTATTAGATTAGAATTTCATAAGTAATTGAAGAAAGTAGTTACCTTTCCAATTACAATGGTGGAAGTAAGGGCAGACCAGAGACAAGTGGACTTAACGACGCCGTGTTAAATTGAGCGCGGATCCTCTTCACGGGCCGAGGCGCGAGTGACCCAAAAAGTGAGCGGCCAGCATAATTGCGTCGCGTCGGCAATTATCGCTATACAGCACTTTACGCTTGGTGCACGCGTCGTTTGTGCGGGATGTGAAATTGCACGGCTGCGTTCAGTCTCTTACTTGGTCTCAAGGCGACGATCTCGCGCAACTACGAGGATGACCTTCAAGTCGCTGATGAAGTTCGCGGGCTTCTACAATCAGGCGCCGCCGTTTTACCCTGCCATGGACAGATATCATCATGGAGGCCATGAGCAACATGAGCATGGACACGGATGGCACAGGTAAGTACACGGAGAGACTTTTGTAATAAACAGTAGCCGTGCCCACTTAAACATTACCCGAAAAGTAGCAATAAACGCATTTTGTTTTATTTTACGTGATTCTGAGCAAATTTTATCGACTTTTTGATAAGTTTTAAAAACTTTTAAACTCTTGCACTGAAAAAAAAATTTGGTAATTTTAAGTAAATATTTACTTCAATAGTACTTGTCAAATATTTCTTTGGAGCCACTAAATATTTCTTTAAAACTAAATGAAATTATTTGTTTCTAAATAAATTTAGTAGTTTCAAAAAAATAATTGCTTTATTCAAAGAAATTATTTAACGAGTACTATTGAAGTAAATATTTACTTAAAATTACTAAATTTTTCTCTCAGTGTGTAAATATTGCCAACTTCATTGGATAAAAATTGCTTGCCATTTATTTATTAATAATAGAAAGTAAAAAATCAATTACATGTTCAGAAAAATTTGTCTATATGCTTTCAAAATTGAGGTTCTGGTAATCATGTCTACAAAATATTGAGTCATTGCTTTTGTTTCAGTTTAAACAATTTCATATATGTTTTAAAAATTTATTTTATCTTTTTTTTATTTAAAGAGGTTTGGGGCACTCCTTAACGAAGGTACAGCAGGTGTAAAAGTGGTGTCCTGTAAATTGAATCAGTTCCACATATAGCTATAATAATTTTATAACGTATCAAACAGATTCACATAAAAATTATTACAGATCGAAAAAGGGAGGTGGCGGTGGCAGTGGAGCCGCATTGAGTGCCCTGACACTTTTAGCCTTCTTGTTCCTGATGAACGTCATGCAGGTAGTTTAGACATTTTGTTTTAGTCCACTTACCTGCTTAATTTATTGCACCATTATTATGATAGTAAAAATGATTATAATAGCAATAACATTTTTTTTTACTTCAGCAATCGCTGCAGGAAAATAACACAACCGAGACTACCACAGCTGCAACGACGATATTTTTGCGTCATGACCAGCAGCCCATTTCTCTGCCTTCTGGTGATCACAGCGTAGAGAATTTCAGTGAAGACGTAGAAAAAAATAGTAACAAAAAAGAAATATCTTACGTTAAAATATGACAATAACAGCAATCTAAATACTTATTTTAATAATTTAAACAAATGAAGTCTGATTTTGTACGATTATTTAATTTATTATCTTTAAAAAATGTGTTTTTTATTATTTATTTATGAATCTAATTTATTATTTTATATAAAAATAAATGTTTTTTTTTTTATTATTTATTAAAAAGCATAATAAATGAATGGATGATGGGTGGGTATAATAAAATGAATTTCAGTCAGAAATTAAAACACATAAACATTTTATTTTTTCGAACATGAGGTCGTCGAACGAGTCGCATAATTTATTAGCATTCGAAAATGTATTCTTTTCCTCTCGCAAATAGTCGTATGTACATAACATTAGAAACACTTAAATATTCTTTTTTTTTATTTCTCATAGCGTCTTATGCGTCTTAAAAATAATCATGAACGCTCACGTATTGCTAAGGATTTAGGGCATCGTTCCGCGCGCCTTTTTCTCCATCAGGAGACATTCTTTTTTTTTTTTCATTATTCAATACCGCCGTTGTTGCCCTTTTTTTATCGCATCCTGCTGTTTGTTTCTCTGGGGTTAGTTTCGGTTTTCTCTCGCAGAAGGAATTCTTTCGGAGCCGCTTTTTTTCTTCGCACGTTCCTTCTGTCAAAGCGAGTACATTTAATCTTTTTTTTTTCAAATTTAATCTATAAATAATCGTTTGAATCGATTTTACATTTAAAAAATAAGTTACCTTAGCTAAAGATTGTTTCAAGGGACAAAAAATAAAAAATTGAAAAATAAAATAAAAAATTTAATGTACTCTAGTTTGACGTTAAAAATGTCCAAGCCAAACGGTCGAGGAATAACAGCCACGCGCGATCCTTTCGCTCCATCAAGTAGGTATTAATAATATATATGTATTTTTTTTATCCGCCGCTAGAAAAGGGTTAGAAAAGTCGTCGCTAAAATACGATGATAATTGTTTTGTAATTAAGATTTTTATGTCCTTCTTTTTTTTCGTTGAGAATCGAAAACTCGGTACTCTTTTTCTTCACTTTTCGTCATTTTTTTTCTCGGTAGGGGGAGGGGAGAGAGAGAGAGAGAGGAGGGAAAATTGGGATGACACAGTTCGAGGCATGAAAGTTAAAAATTAGTCGATATTATCTCGTTTTTTCCCCCTCGATTCGGCGGTCTCCTTTCTTCTCGCTGAGTCCGTTACACCGATTTCAAGAGGAATTTCCTGTTTTTCTTTTACTTTTTAACGTCACCGTTCAAAAAAGTCTTTGCCGCGCTGCAGGCGTCTTCTAATAATTACGTTTGATTTTCTCCCCCTTCGTTTAAAAGCGACGATAAAATTTCCCGCGAGTCCGGCTGTCCTCTTTTTTTTCTTCCATTTTATGATTATTCCTTCATCGTTTCTCACACTTGGAAATATATATTCGTCTCGTGCGCCGCGCATTTTATTTACACACTCTGCTCTTGAACGTCGATCCTGGGGAGAACGACGGCGAAAGACTTTGCTAAAGATTGCTTTAAGAGTCGAAGCTTCAATACTTGTGGTAAATGTATTTATTTATTTTTTAAATATTATTATTTCACGGTAACAATGAAATTGTAAGAATGTAAGCTTATTATGCAAGAAAATAAATTTTTATTACTGTAATTTAGAAAAAACTCCGCGAAATAATTCTGAATTTAAAGAGATTATTTAATTAATTTACAATTTGATTAATTAATTATCAAATTAATTTAATCAAAATTTTATTTAAATGAATTTGAAGAAAATAAGTAAGTATATAGAATATTATAGAATATTTCTATTGAATTATTACTTGAAACTACGTAAGAAATGGAAAAATTTTGATTTCTATATAAAACTTTAAAACTACGATTTTCAAAAATTTTCAGCTACACACACACACCGAATGTACAATAATAAATGGATAACATTTTCGAAACTCAATTTTTTTTCTATTTCGAAAATTTGATTTATATCTTTAACAAAGTCTCCCTCATACAAACAGCAACTGTACATGTACATGTAATCTTTAATAAATCGGAGCGTCGATCAATCGGCACGTGACAAGGACGAGGGGAATAGAGAAAACCTATTCCTACTATATTACTCTTTATTCTTATTTTTTTTTTTTTTTTAATCAATAAACAACTCCGCTCTACGCTCCTCTCTTCTTATTTGTATTTTCCACGTGATTATGAGTCTTTTTTGTCATTCGCCTCATCTTAGCTAACAACTAGTCGTTATGAAAAATATTGCGAACAAATGATTTTTTTTTTGGTTATTTTCTTTTTCACCGTCGATACAGAAACTATCGTCTTATGCAAAGTGTACAGTTTGCTCGTATTTGAAGATTAAGTCGTAAATACAGAGCTACGAAAGTATTCGTTACAACTAGATTTACCAATTTACCAATTTTGTTCAGTGTTTCATACAAAAAATTGTGGCATTTGGAACGTCCAGTTCTGCTTCAATATTTAGGTGTTTTATAAGCGATTGAGGTTTGCACTGTTTATCTAAATATAAAATAATAAAAGGAACACTTTTTTGCTTTTTTTAGTGCTACTATGTACAGAACGGCCACAGAAAGCATTGTTTTGAACATATTTGAGCAAATGATATTTCACTGCACAATTTTTAGAACTTGATCGCGACTAAAAATTGTACATTTAGAAAAAATGTGAAATTTTACAATGGCATCTTTCGAAATTTTTTATGGAAATAAAATTGCGGTGATTCCCCGAAAAAATTACGGCGATTCCCCGAAAAACTTTCTGGTGTACCAAATTTTATTCTACACTATCGCAATTATTTTTCCACAATTTTTAAGATAAAACTCTCTTTATACATTTTAAAAAATTCGGATTTAATAAATGCTATAACTAAATATTTAGTAACGCATTTTACGTGTAAAAAAATTAAAAATGCTGCAAATAATCGAGTTTCACACAAGCACATGAATAAGAAGCGATTACTTGTTGATGCGACTAATACGTCAATTCCAGTAAGCGGTCGTTCGATAAAATTTTCAGACGATAGCCTTGTGACATTTCGTTAAACACGACTAACGATTTTTTTTAGTACTTTTTCTGAACACAGAGTAGTTGACCACCCACTGGTGGGCGGTTGAGTCTCGAAGTAAATCGAAATCGAAGTTTCGACTTTAAAGTTCTAATTGCTCAAGTATTACATTTTATTTTATTTTATTTTTTTTTTTTTTTGTTGTAATTTTATAAATATTTTATCTTTTTTTTCTCGAATTTGAGGAAAAAGATTCTGAGCGAAGGAGAATGCAAGAAGACTGAAAAAAGTTGAAAATATGCCGTTGAGTGAGCTGCGAAAAAGTGTTAAATGCCTTTTGATTTTGATTATTTTTTTCGTTTTCATTGATGACTTTTTGTCGTCACAGGAAATCTTCACTTTTTCGTATAAAAAAGCAGAGTGGAGAAACTGAATGTCCTATACAATGGTGAACAACTGGGACGCGTCAGTTGTAAATCTTTACAAAAGTATAATACTTTGGCTTTTGTAAAGTCGCTGTATAATGTAACGATTAACAAAAATGTTTTAATAGAAAAAGTGTTATTTTTTTTTATCTCAGTTAGTCTTTGTCGCGCTTTAACGGACACTTCGCTACAAAGGACCTTAGCTACCTTTTTGTGCTCGTTATATTTGCACGAAAATAATCATTGGGAAGTTCATTTTCCAGGAATACTCAACAGCATTTTTTCTCTCGGACAATATAATTATTCGATATTCTGCTTATTTATGCCATCGACGAGTTTCTTTTTTATGACATTCTTTTTTATTCATAAATAGTTCTTTCCTTCGTGCTCCAATTGATTTTTCTTCTTGCTCGCGCCAAGTTGAGTCAGTTCACTTTTTATGAAGAAAATGATTTCATTTAGTAATGGTTTTCTTCTTTTTACTGTGCAAAATGCAGACATTTGCGGTAATCGTAATTTGTTACTCGCATCAATTAAAATTTGTACCACAGCAACTGAATTCAATTGAAAAAGCAAATTTAAACTTTCATCCTTTTCTGCTTTAATAATGGGAAGATGTTATGAAGTATAAGTAATATTTACAAACTTTTTCAAAATATTTGTTTCCACATAATTTTGCATGGAATCAAATTAATCTGAAACGTAATACAAATTTTAGCCTTTTTTCACAATAATTAAAATTACTTGTAAATAATCGTCAGTTTCATATCATTTTTCCGTTAAAAAATTAGATCAGGCAATCCAGCATGAATGTCAGCGAAATACATGGATAGTGAAGATAAAGGAAATAGAAAAATAAGGAACGAAGAAAATTGTTGAGCATCACACCTTGCTTCCTTCTCGATATCATCTTGTCATAAAAGACTCTTTTTTTTAATATTCTCTAAACGTGCTATTTACAAACGACGAGATAAGTAAATGATCGACGAGGGACTTAAGGCTTGTAATGGCTGAAAAGCACAAGCTTTAATTTTTTTTCATACACTCGTTGGAATTTAATTCTTTAGTACTTTATTCTTCCTTACTTTATTCTTTTCTTAACATTTTCAAGGTTATCGTTATATTTATTAATTATGATTTTTGTACAATTTTTAAGTCGCAGCTTAAGAATCAAGTGCTGAAGTGCTAATCGTCTGATTTATTACTTGATTTATTTGAAATCAGCTGATCTATTAGCTGATTTATTTGGAATCAGTTCATTTATCATCTGATTTATTATTTGATCAGTTGATTTATCGCCTGATTTATCATTTGAATTTTTTTCAGCGTCTATTGAGTGTACGCGTCCCTTTTTCGTTCTCTGTTCCTTATCTTATTTACGCTCGAGTGTGTACGCGTTCGACAAAAGCAAAAAATCAGTCGATACTTAAATCCAAAGTACATAATCTATAATATATAATTAATGTGTATATGTTACATCGCACAACAATGAAATTCTTAATAGCAAAAAAGCAGTCGAAAACGACATTTCTCATGTTATACTCTTTTTCTCTTTACAACCTACTTTTTTTTTTGTTCGAAAAAATTGCTTAACGTTAGTGATGAGCGGCAAAATTTCGGATGAATTTCACGTTATACATTTCTACATATATCTAAGGTGCATCGATTTTTCTTTATTTCGTTACTACAAATCTCAAAAGTCACTTTTGCAGTACAAAAAGAATCGACTCTTAAATTATATTCCTTGATAATTACATTCTTATAATTAAGTAATTCTCATTAAATTCACCAAAGTAATTGGTAATCCAAAAGAGAAAATCAGTTTCGTCGACACTGTGCAAACAAGTAGACTTTTTTTGTTTTTGAGATTCTTCTAAATGGTGCTTCACAATATTTTTCCACTAAGGATTAGTTTCCAAAAAACTTCACGACATTATTAGAAGTCCCAACAATTTTTTTTTTTATTTCAACAAATAACCTTCGAAATTTCACCGTACCGCACCTTTTATCGTTAAAACGGAGGTATGCGCAAACTCGAAAAAACCATTTATTCGTCGGTCCTCACGCGAGCAGCTACCAAAAAACCTTTATAATGTTTATTCTCTTAGATCGTCGAATCTTACGACTACACGAGGTCAAAATACGACACGAAAGGATGAAGCCAATAAGTGGATAAATAGAATTTCGTTTCACGCCTTCGCGCGTTAATACTGATGAATGCAGTGAGCGGAGCGCCACCGATGGGCGCATCCGGAGTTAACATTGTAAAAAACGTCTCTCAAAAAGTCGCTCGGACTGTTTTTATTTTTAATTTTTTTTTCTCGAACTATGCTTTAGTTAATAAAATTCGTAATTTCAAGAAACTCGAATACATTGATGATTCGATAAACATCCATATCTATCGAATATTATACAAACATTTATATACAATTTAAAATGTTATCGTTCTGTTGGTCAGATATCGCTATCTAGGAAAACTAATGTTTTTTTTTTTCATAAACTTTGTCGTTTTTGAACATTTAAAGTCGTACCTAAAAATATATGTAGGTTACACGAATACAGTGAAGAGCCTAAAACTAAAAGTTAGTATAGTATAGTAGCCCACCAAACTTTCTGATACTCTTTACTCTTTCAGAGTAAACATCGTGGCGATTAAAGTCTGCATCTCACTGAAGACGAGAATGTAGGAAATAAATTGAAGTGTGAAAAAATAAAGTTTCTTGAACGTACGAATTCGTAGATCTAAAGTGTCAACGCAGTCGCCGTGTAAAATTTTTTTTTATCGTACATCGCGTCGTTGTCGTAGTCGCTAATCGTCGCGACAAAAAGACGTGTATGTAGATCGCAGTAACAACAACAATGTACTTTTAAGAATTAGTTAATAAATCGAATTGCACCAACAGGTGAACTAGTGATAAGTGAAAACTAAAAGATTACGAACAATCTTTCCTCTGGAATCGTGCATGGAATCGATCCTTGTTCTTTTCAGACGCAGTCAGGCCTTTTCTTAACCAATTTGTACGATTTACGTGAATAAATATATAAATTTCAGCGATTTCTAACGAGATTTATCATCGGTGACAGGATCACTCCTGCAACGGAATTGCATTTTGAACCTGATCTCACAAAATTCCGTCAGATTTAATGATTTCAACGACGATTTTATCCGTTATTCCTCGGCGATTTCATCGGATATTTTATCGGCAATAGCATCGGTGATTTCGTCGTCGATCTCATCGGTGATTTCATCGTTGTTTTCGTGATTCCTTACCGATTTCCTAAGTGATTTCATCAGAGATTTCATCGGCAATATTATCGGTGATTTCGTCGGTGAATTCGTCTGCGATCTCATCGATAATTATATCGGTAATCTCAAAGATGATTTCATTGGCGATTTCGTAAGTGATTTCATCGGCGATTTTAACTGAGATTTCTAATCTGACGCTGTACAGTATCGCTCGAAAAAAAGTAAACTAGCGAAGTTCAGTGCTCGTCTTCGGTATCCTCCTGGGATATGATGCTAGACCGGTTGGAGCTGACGTCGAGGTCCATAGCGAAGGGCCTGGTGGCTCCGTTGCTGCTCGACCGGAGCTGCCCGCTCAAACCAGACGGGTACTCGGTGCTGAGACTGCACTCGGGCGAGCTGTTGTCACTGGAAATAAAGAAACAAATTTCTGTTGGATCACCAATGGTTAGCACTAATTCTCGTCCCCCCCACCCCAGTTTGTTCTCGTTTGCTACGTGGAAACATTGGCAAGGGACCTTCTCCATTTTTCAATCTAGGATAGCTTTTTTTCTTTCTATTCTGTTGGGCCTGTTGTTCATGTTGTTTTTTTTAATTCTTTATATTGATTGTTTGGTGTATTCAAGTTTCACTGTTTAATGTTCGCGATATGTATTGACTGTTTTCTTGAGAAATCATGACTGGATGCTTGATGATAATTCATAGATTTGAGGTCTTTATTAATTCTAATAAGAAATCTAATCTTTTAAATAAATTGTCATAGACAACATTATTATTTTCATTTTTTGCTTGGAATATATGATTATTAATTTATTATTAATAAAGACCAAAAGATTGATATGAACTTTCTGTAAAAGTTTCTTTTTATGAAAGATAAATTATTTATGTTAAAATGCTCATAAGAAAGTAGCCATGCATGTGATGATGCAAGCCTAAGTCTGTTTATTGGCGAGTCAATCTAAGCAGGTAGATGAAAAATGTTGATTCTCTAATGTTCAAAAAAATTACTTCATTAATTACTTACAACAAGAAGATGTAGCTCTCCTTAGTTTATATGCAACAGGAAAAAATCTCGTTTTAATGCACGAGTTCTTTTTTTAAATGCTACTACTCCCTTAGTCATTCGCTGATTTTCTAGTAAAACAACATTAACAGTCAAAAATAGAGTAAAAATCCTGAATCAAATAATTAAAAATATTTCTTAGCCCAAATTAAATTCTTATTATTTATTAACAACGTTTTATTTTTAGTATTTACGGGTACCCTTGTCATTTGATTACTTAATATACTATTCAACGGAAAATAATTGTATTAAAAATATTATTTGGAAAAGTTCACTTTCAAAAAAAATAGTCTCAAGATAATCCATAAAACATGCGCTTATAAATCGTACTAAATTTTCATGCAACATTATTTTGTTTCACTAAATAATTAATGGATACTTCTCAGCAGTACTTAAGTTGAAAAAAAACTAGAAATTCAAAAATTTAAATTACAAAAGCTCGACATCGATCTTCTGGACAATTTGGACACGTTCAAAGCTTTCAAATGGTGCTGTATATCTACTTTAAAATTTTTACAAAGGCCTAGTTTGTCTCCAGAAATACAAAGCCTTTTATCACTTTAAAAGAAAAATCTAGATAGTGTCACTTCGCGTACAAAAAGAAACATATTTTTTTATTTAAATTTTTTTACAGAATAAATCTGATAATTTGGTAAAAACAAGAAAAATTTAAGTACGATTCTTATAGTATGAGTCAATTTTTTTTACAGTTTGTAAAATTATATACATGATTGTATAAACAACAATAACATTTTTACAAGTAATTATCCAAAGAAAAGGGAGAATAGGAAAAATTTTGTAACATTTGACGAAAAATTTTGGACAAAATACCTTCTTTTGATGATAAAATTTATTTACATATAAACAATTGTCCTTAAAAAATTTTAAGTGGATTATCGGTAAAATCGGGTAACTTGAAAAATTTGCAATCTTACGGATTTCGTAATATCTACAAAAAATGAAATACATGAATTATTAAGAATGAAAAAGAGAAATGCATATTCTTTCTATACATATGTGCATCACTATACATTACTCTCACGCTTTTTGGAGGAACATTGAGTCACTAATAAATTTACGTTTTAGACTGTGCTCATAAAACTTATCCCTGATAAAATAAATAAAAAATTATAATATACAATATATCGGATTTATGAAAAATGTAAACCAATATTTGAAGTACAATAAAAATAATTCGTTCATCAATGGAAAAAAAATGGAATGAATAGTGGGATCGCGTGTACTCTTATATTTAATATTCATAAGTGGTTACAGTCAAGCACAGTCAGACATATTCATTCAAAGAATTTTAAACATTTTTTGTTCTAAATTTAACTGCAAGTTCATTTTTAACTCTCCAATTTTCTAAGATCAAATCCCCCTTCTCTTCGATTCAACGAAGAAAATACTCGTAAGTGATAACAGACAAGTATAGTCAGACAGTTCGTTCATAAGCATTTTTTTTCAATTTTTCTGTACTCAACGGCATATCCGTTTTAAAATTGAACTGTAATTTTATCGAAGTTCAACGAAGAAAATACGCGTAAGTGATAACAGTCAAGTATAGTCAGACAGTTCGTTCATAAGATTTTTTTTCCAATTTTTCTGTACTCAACGGCATATATGTTTTAAATTTGATATGTAAGTTTATCGAAGTTCAACAAAGAAAATACGCGTAAGTGATAACAGTTAAGTATAGTCAGACAATTCGTTTTTTTTTCAATTTTTCTGTACTCAACAGCATGTATGTTTTAAAATTGAACTGTAAGTTTATAGAAGTTCAACGAAAAAATACGCGTAAGTGATAACAGACAAGTATAGTCAGACCATTCGTTTTTTGTTTTTTTTTTTTCAATTTTCCTGTACTCAACAGCATAAACTTTTTAGAATTTAACTGTAAGCTTATCAATTCTAATTCTGCAACTTTCAAAAGTCAAAGTAAAAACCAAGAAAATTCCCCATAAAAAAAACTGCACTCCAAAAAGCGTCTCCGAGCAGGTCGCACCAACCACTACCTCAAAAATAAAAAGGAATCACATCTTTGTCGTAAGACAAAAGACGAAAAAAAAATTAAATAATAAATAATAAACGAGAGATTTGTATGCACTAGGTAAATATATATATCTGCGCATAATAAGTCCCTGGTGAAAAATGGGCAAGATCCGTGCGTGCAGTTTACCTGACGATGCTGACGCGGTCGGCGTTGGTGTTTGCCGAGGAGCCGGACTGGCCGCCGCCGACGCTGCTGCAATTCTCGCCGTTGCAGACGCCGTTGCTGCCGCTGCTACCGGCGGTGGAAGCCTCGGCGCAGCTCGTCGACGAGGCCGGACGGCCGTCCCGGTGCAGCGACGCTCGCCTCGACTCCTCGTGGCACTCGCACCTGCACTCCTCCGGCTGCACGTAGCTGTAGTGCGGCTGAAAATGTCAAGGACAGTTTCATTAGGATTTTCTTGTTACGCCCTGTAGATTTTTCTTTTCGGAATATTATAGTTCTTTTTTTCTTCCTAGAAGTATAGCATCTGGCTCGAAGTTACGTCCTCAAGGATGTAGATGTGGATAAATTATAATGGATCAAATTAGAATTTATCTTCATAAAATTAAAATATGCATAAAACACGAATGTAGAAATTTCTAACTTTATATTCTGTATCGATTTATAATGGGCAAAAGAGAATATTATAGCATACAAGTATTTTGGTAATTACATAGTAGCTTCAATAAGGTGAAGTCACGACAGTATTTCCTCGAAGTGAAAGTTTAATAAGCATAATAACAACGAAAGCTTCAGTTGAAGCAATAGAAATATATGCCTTTTTAGCGGATAACGTCTGATATTAGAGTCCTATTGATTCAACTAAAATAAGCCCTGACCTGAGTCCCAGGTGCCTTGAGCGAAGCATTTAACGATGTTCTCTGATGGAATCGAATGACTTTTAAATTAAAAGTATGCGTGACTGTGATAAAATAATGTAACTTTCGACTTTCAAAGAATTTTTAAAAGTTCAATCTCGCATAAATTTACTTTTCTCTATATATATCCATATAGAGAGATGGACTCATATTAATATCAAAGGAAGAGTAAAAAGGAGATTTGGTACTTATTATTATAAGTAACAAAATAATATAGTATAATAAAAAATAAATTAGACTGATGATTCAATACTTACAGCATTAGCAGCGCCAGGTTGTATTAGTTTGGCGTCATCCTCGAGCCTGGGTATGGTCTGTATTCTCTTTGGCGCCTTCCGTTTCTCGGGTATCTCCTCGAAGTTGATCCAATTAGCGGGTCTGGGTGGCGTTGAGGCGGTGGCCGACGGGGGTGCGGATGAGGACTTGGCGGGCTTGGCGGGTGCCCGCGGCGGCAGTGGTGGTGGCGGACTCGGTGACTTGGTCAGACTGAGGCCCCGACTCAATTGTACTCGACCGGCGAACTCCGTGAAGGTGTTGTGGGATGGTGGTCGATGTGGTGACTTTAGCTTGAAACTGTCTTCGCGCGGTAGTGAGATCTTCATCTTGTCCCCGCGGCGCGACTGCTGCTGGTGGTGCTCCTCGTGAGAACCGTGCATCACGAATTCGTCCAGCAGCGTCGGGTTTATCGGCGTAGTTGAACGCGGCCTTTCGATCGGCGTTGTTCTGATAACAAATGTTGATGATCTATTAATCGCAATTGAAACGAGATCGACTTTTTCTTTTATTTGTTTATTGTTTGCATTTGTAAATAGTACTAGATAGTGCTAAATTGTTTTATAATTTGTCCCAGTGTGAAAAGGTATGGGCTATGAATAACCTGATCCTTTCATCTATCAGTATATCCATCTGCATATACACAGTTCTATTACCTATCTATTCATCCACCCTGCCAAATCCAATTTGGTTTGATAAGAGATACATTACTAAAACAAAGTAGATCGATGGATGAATGGATGAATGTATAAACTCAAAGGATGAATTAATGCGATGATAAAGATGGGTAGTTTGGAATTGGGAATAGGTCGATAATAAGTGGATGAACCTATGGATGAGAGAATGAAAGAGCAGAAACTGGAATGGCTAAATTGATATGATGATGTAAAGATAGATAAGTAACTTTGTTATTGTATCATACATTAGACAAATTTAAAAAAATGAGTACCTGACTTCCTGAAGCCTCTGTTTGACGGGTAGCATCGGCACAGCAACGCTTTTCTCTAATGGCAAGGTGGTGGGCACATAAGGCAGATCCTCTTCAAAGCTCTCCTCATAGCAGAGACCTTTGCGTTCATCAGGCAGTTCCTCGACCCCCTTCTCGGCTTTGTTGCGGACGAAGTCGATCTCGGAGTCTCGTTCGGACTCCGAACTGTTGTGGTCCAGGTCCGAAATGACGCTCGGTGTCTTCTTAATCGAATCCGGAGGTGCAAGCTCATCCACCGTTCGTGGTGGTTTGCCATTTACCTCCACAACCTTAGGAGTGGGTGGTGGTGGTGGCGCCTCCGTAGGCTTCATTGTCAGCGGTGCGGGCTTGCCTTTCCGCTTTGGTTTAGGAATGTCGGGCTTCCGACCAATCGAGTCCCTAGACGAGCTCGTAGACATACGCTGAACACGTGCATCTTCCCGTTCCTCTGCTGTTGGCTGATGGCTTCATTGGTTACCGAAATTAAAAGATTTTTAATATTCGCTTGATGATCCATCGTGGCAGGACTAGTAGGAAAAATTCGGTAAAGGGAAGATGGAACGTTGGATAACAAATATTAAGAGTTTAAAATAAAATGTACTGAACTTTGGGTTCCTTCATCAATGAATTGAAAATAAAGAAAAAAAAGCTAAAAAGATTGTTATGTAACAAACTTAACACTATTTAATGGTAATATTTTTTTTTTCTTTTCAATTCTGTAAGAACAAAACTCCAAACTTTTAAGGAGAAAATAAGGTAGCTTCTTAAGGTAACCAAGGCACGAAAAGAAAGTGTCATAAAAAAACATTATGTTAATTTGATGTGACTACACTTTAAAATGCAAATACCAGTAGCTAAAATTTTCATGCACTAGGTAGACGTGAGTAATAGTGGCACAAAAAGTTAATCTGAATGCATTCAAGTTCCGTCAGCCGAAGTTTTCTCCCAAACACCTGGAAGAAATCTAATTTTCTATTCTGCACTAGCGTCTCGAAACCATTGAAACTTTTCCAGGCCACAGTTCTTTTTTGAAAAATTCAACGTACAATGAAAAATCCAGAATAGTCAAATCTTATCAATTCTTTTCAACTCTTTATCAGACGAAAATCTTTGAATATTGAATTTCGAATTTTAATAGCGCAATCGACCAGATTATTTATTTAATAAGGCAGAATCTCGATCACTTATACCCATCCGTTAATCAAGTAACTTTAATAATCCAAAACAATACGTCATGTGATATTTTTTAGAAGAGTTTGTTTATGATGTGAAGCAAATTGGTGTCGAGGGAAACTTCCGGACTTGTTATAGCTGAACTATGACTCACCTAACAGTCGTAACATCTCGTCTGTCTTCCGCCAGTATTTTCGAGTCCCTGGACTCACTTTTCGTGATATGCGACTCCCTCAAGTAGCTCTCCGGGATTTTCGCGCTCTCTCCCGATGACGATGAAATTCTTTGGCTATCCCTTATTCTTCTCTCGCTGTCTCTACTTCTCCTCTGTTAAAAAAAATATTAGAACTTTATTCAAAGATATTTTGGATATCGTTGAAATTGGTATGAAATATCTAACTAGATTCTATATTTATTCAACAATTCTTCAAATGTTTATTCATTTAATTTTGCAATTTGCATTCCTATAGGATATACCAAAACTTCTTTTAAACAAGACAAAAGAAAATTGATGCCAACCGATCTCCGGTGGTGTTCTATTGTGGCATCGGTGCAGACGATATTGACCGAAGTCTGCTGTGGACTGGAGGCGTCGTACTCATCGAGCAGCTTAGTCGGGCTCTCGAGTGGTATCGCCACGCTCTCCGAGGGCAGTGCTGTCTCCACCTCATCCTCCTTCTCCTTCTTATTTCTGAACTCGTCGTTCTCGCCCCACAGACTTATGAAGATGACTTCTTCCTTTTGACTTGCTCGACTTGGCTGAATTCCCAAATTAAATGTAACCTTTATTCAACTTGACCATAAAATTTACTTTTATTTCGTAATTTTAGTTCGTATCATTAAAATGAACTAAACTTACTTTAAACGTTAAATCTACTTTAAACAATTTTCGATCAATCGATAACAGTTAATATAGAAGCTGGACTCACCGTGTGCTGCTGGTTGAAAGTGAACTCGACGCAGCCGATGCTCTCGAGGTTGCCGTGGGAGCCGTCGAGAGTATCAGGGGTGCCGATGCTGCCGCCACTTTTCTTCCGTTCGCGCTTCTTGAAAAGGCTGAGCGTCGAGGAGAAGACGCCGCCACCACCCCCAGGACCTGCCGAACGACTGCCCCGAGAGTCCGGCCTCTTCTCCGCCGAGGAAGGACGCTCGCGGCTCTTCGACCGGCTGCGCAGGCTTTCGGCTGTGTCCTTCAGCCGACTGGCCAGGCTGGTGCGTCGCGAACTCGTCGTCGGCGACTCCTGGCTCTGGATGCTCGCCCCATCCGCTCGACCCTTGGGTGGTGATTTTTTTCGTTCGCCGGCGTTTCGTTTTGTTTTGTTTTTGTTTTTGTCGTGAGCAGGTGGAAAATGGAACGAACACTGGTTAGTCGAGCTTTTCTTAGCTTGAGTTTCTTTATTCTTAGGGAGAGATCGATAAAGTGTGCGCCGAAAATTTAGACGAGGATACTGTGATTATTTGAACTTCAATCAGATTTTTATTGCACTTCTTAATACTGAAATACTGAATGTAGAAGTTTTAAACAATTACAGTATAATTATTGATCGTTAAAAATAATTTATGTCATTTTATACAGAACCGAGCTTGACGTGAAATACATTGTATTAACGGTTATAAGATGTATACACGTGTGATTTTAAAAGTTTCACCGTCGTCTTTTTTTTAGGAAAAATGTTTTAATCGAAAGTTGTTTGATTCTGAAGGTCACAAGTTCATGCTAAAGGTCAATGTGACCTCAATATAAGCTAAAATCTCAGTCAAAATTGTTAAAATTGAAATGGGAGTCCCAATTCTGTGCATAGTACAGAAAAATTATACTAAAAGTATAAGCAGGAATATTATTTGACCTTGAAGATGAAGGTCAAGGTCAAAATAGAGATCACTGATCTCTGAAACTAACGCTTTTATTTGAAACATTTTTTCTGAAAATTTGCCGACTAAATAAGACATATGTCAGTGGTACTTTTAAAATGTCTTAATTAAAATAGAACACTCTGTACATGTAGAATATTAGGATTGTTAAATTTTGAATGACTGATGCAATGATGTGTTAAAGTGAAAAGTTATTCAATGATAAGGTTACGCCACTACAATGAGGTATACCTTCTATTTGCAATGATTTGCAATATAGTGATATTTTTTTAAATTTTGAAAAAACTAATACTACATCATAATTTTCTATGTGACAGTACATCACATGTGCAATTTGGTGATTTTTTTCTTCAAATTCAGCTAATCTATGAAATGAAAAATCTTCTAGTACGTGAAATATCCAACGTGCACACCAAAAATAAATTTTACTACCAATATGCAATCGTGATTTTTTTTTTATGTGCTTTTAAAAATATGTTCTACATTTCCACGTAAATACATTTATTAGTTGTGCGGGTAAATAACATCAATTTGAGTTCTATATAATTTTTTTTCTATTTCGTTAAAAAATAATTCATTTAAACTTGGCATGAAAAATTTTATCGATCCCTCCAGTTCGGAAATTCAAATGCAAACCGTGTGTTTAAATTTTCTCGGTCAGACGACTTTTTGTGCAAAATTTGTGTAATAAGAGTATGTACAATAAATTACACACGATGTTCCATGAAAATTTAAACACACGTTTACATACATAATTACAAAAGCATAGTCACACAAACAACTTTACACAAATTGTACACAAAAATGTTGTGCATGATTTGGATAATTTGATTAAAAAAAAGATATTTAATGCTTTAATTGATTAGTATCAATAATAATTAATATTATGCATTTAATTTCATTTTACTTCCGTGATAATTTAAAAATATTAATCGACATATAGAAACGTTAAAGGAAAACATCGAAATGAAAACAAAATATGTCTGCAGCGAACGAAAGTAAGAAAATTTGCTATAAAAAGCGAGATAAAGTAAAAAAATTTAAAGTCATAACCAACTAATCTCTCAACAGTATAACAGTTGATGTAATTGTTCTCTACGGTGTCTCTTTACGAAGCTAATTATGTATCTATATGCACATGGTATTTTCTTTTATTCTCATATCAAAGAAGTACACAGATTTAAAAAGAAAAAACAAGAGTATTGAACTCTGAGGTCAGTTACACTTTTTAATCGAGAATTTTTCATGAGGAAAGTTCCGGAAGGGGTTCGATGATTGAGCGTTTTTACTTGGTTTCTGATAAGCAAGCGAATCTTTATGCTTACCTTCGTCTGAACTTTTCGAATTTACGAAGGGGGGGAGTGTTCGTTCGACTACGTTTAGAATATTTGTAATAGAACTTGTCGTTATTCGATTATCCAACGTTTATTGTAAATAATAAAAGTACATTTCTTCATTAATAAAAATAAACAGCAGATCGCTAACGTTTTTTTTTAATTCTCTTATTGCAACGGTCACAAAAAAATATAAACAGTCAACTCGTTTGAATACAATAATACTTGTAACAATTAATGCGCCACAACTTTGTACTTAATTTAATATACGTTTATTTTCACCCTTTCAGTCGCATGTGTCTATTAAAAAATACAACATTGTCTGTCAAAGATCATTTAAAAATTTCATGATATGAATTATCGATCATTTAAATTTAATCCTTATCTTCATTTATTTAAATCTTCATTGAAAAGAGTACACAATCTCACTATTATATATTTGAAAAAGGAACTTTGATAAAATAGGGAATTTCAAAAGGTCATTGTGTTTCTTCGTTCGTTTAAAAATTAACAATATATTAAACGTTTTATAAAAACACAAACATATGAATATGTAGCCTCTCATCTAAGTAACAGCAGTTTGGAAATCACCGTTTTGTAATTAAAATTTACGACTGACAGAGTTGCATATCCCAGGGAAAAATTCTAGTCGGATAAATCATGCACGGATTCTACGTAAATTTGAGCAGGAACTTCTATTACTTACGGTAAAATATTTTCACTATTAAAATATTTTACTCACACCACCAAAATCTACCTACAATCATGCACGACTATACATTTCCCGTGGCAGCGAAAACACGTGATTTAGCGCTGAGTAAAAATAAAAAAATATACGCAAATTAAAAGAATGAAGCCAAGTGTTATGAATTTAAATTCAAATTTTTCCCGCCAAAATTCCTAACCCATTATATTAGGCATATAAGCGAACCACGTGCCTTCCTGCCTGCGGTACAAGTGACCCTTCTTTTCCCCTGGATTCAAGAGACTCGCCACGATGGCTATGATATTCCGGTGCACATAAGCGAGATTTCGTAATAAAAAACGACGAGAAAAAAAATAAGGTCTCGATAGTAAACATATGCATAAGTATATATATATATTATATATATACGTAACAAAATGCGCCGGCTCATCTCGACATATCTACCTTGAAGAGGGAGGCAAAGCTACTCTTTCTCGAGACGGAAGATGGGCTCGGGGTGCGGGATCCCTCGACGTCGCGTATCTTCTGGTGCCTCTGGAGCTTGGGAGTGTCGAGAGTGCCCCCGCTCACGCCGGCGGTGCGCGACGACGTCGATGCCGTGCTCGGGCTCCGCTTCCGCGAGTCGTTCAGGTCCAGGCTCACAGGTTTTTGGATGTCAGCCTTCGAGCCGTCATCCTCAGACGGATCCTTCGGCAGCTTTATTACTGGCACCTAAAAGCAATAGATCGTTGTCGATTTTAGCAGATTAGTAAATTCGGTTAGGTTTAGTTCGTTCTGTACTTCGGTTTCAGGTTTACAATTTTTGTTTTGCAAATTTTTATGTAGTCTTAATGCAACAGAACTTGTACTCTTTGGGATGATTTATTCGATTAATTCAATTGTAATTAATAAAAATTTTTATAGGAATGAGGATTAGAGATAAAAAGAACCTTAGGTTACGTAACCACCAGGATAGGAACCGAAGGTCCTTCTTAAATAATATTCTTATTCCTAAGGTTTTTGTCAATTACGATTGAGATAATTTATTCAATTGTTTGGTTGTACGTTAAAAAATATTTGAGTGAGCAAATAAGATTTAACAAAAATGTAAAAAGTGTATGAAATAATTCACATTTCTAATATAAAAGATTCATTGCAACTTCAATGACTTACATAAGAATCAAAAGTTACTGAATGTATATTACCAAAAATAGACATGACCTCGATAGTTAAAATAATCAAATAACATTAATATAGAATAAGTCTTGATATAAATATTAATAAAACAATTTTATTCAACAACTGTACACTTTATATAATTTATGTTTTCATGGAAGTAAAACTACGAGCTATACATCCTAAGCGTAAATATAATAACTAACTTCTTGCTTATTTAAAAAAAATGTACACGTGTAAAAATTTCACATTTAAAATGAAAATAGTATCAATTATTTAGTACTATCAATGTATAGCTCTAGAACTCGACTTGAAAGCAGAATCCAGATTGATAACGATTTCTCTGACGTAAATATGGCTGCAATACTAAACAAAATTAATTGATTGCTCGAAACTGTTACTCCTCCAGTAAGACTGAAGCCACTACGATCCTCCGAACAACATAACCGAACTTCCATGATTCTCTCCTGGCGAATCCCGTGATCAACACGGGTCAAACATAAACTGCAGTGGGCACTCTGGACAAACAACCTTGGTTATACGTTGGTCGCCTCTATTATCGATTCCACAGTATTCGTAGTTTATTTTAGAAATGTATGCAGCATGGTGTCGTATAATTGACGTCCGTTTAAAAATTAATATTTTAAATCTAATTCAGCTCACTTTTAAATAGAAATAGAAATACAGCCACATAATTTATCCAGACAGAAAATATTCAGGCACAAAAATTTAATTGTTAACATCGACCAGGATCAGCTTAGAAGTCTTACCAATGAGCTCAGAAAGCTGAATTGATACAAAACGAACTTAAGCGCAGTACAATTGATATAAAAATACCTTGGAATGTTTTTGTA
>JAWWEN010000038.1:10181646-10222883 GCA_035582955.1 Sycophila texana | reverse complement strand
TACAAAAACATTCCAAGGTATTTTTATATCAATTGTACTGCGCTTAAGTTCGTTTTGTATCAATTCAGCTTTCTGAGTAACATTACGGGCCACTTACCTCGATGTTAACTCGTTTGAGGACCTTCTTGGTGATCTCCACCTCGCGGCGGAAAATTTCCTTACGTTCCTCTCGACCGCGGCGCCGAGGCATATCGAGCTGGTCTGGCTTGAGATTGCCACCGACTATAGGAACCCGCACACTCTCCGGTATCATTGCCTTCGTCGAGTCCTCTTCACGTTGCAGCAGGATCTTCGCTAGATCATCGGTTTCCGGTTTCGATGGTTCGATTAGCGTATCCGCTAGCGCTGGCACGCTACCGCAGAACGATGTCTCCAGTAGGCATTTGTGCGGACTGGGCGATCTGATCAACCAATGTTTATGATTACTAAAGTAGTAACGAAGTAGTAACTGTTATAAAGGTGTAAGTGATAAAATCAATTATGTTTAGAATAATTTTTATTTGATACTAGAATTGATGGGGTTCTCGTTCAGGATACCCCACATCTAATTTTGGAACTATAAGTTTACATTCACTATTAATATATAATAACTTGGTAATCCATAGGGAATGGAATAGGATCCTCGAGGAATGGACTAAAATCCACGTGGAACGAAGTGAGATACACGTGGTATGACGTAGTGTCAAGGGGAATAATTTTCGTGGAATTCAGTTGAATCGAAGTGGTGTCCATTCCACATTATGAAGAATCCACCTGGCATGCAACGGCATATACAATGAAATCGTGAGGAATGGACTAAAATCCACGTGGAACAAAGTGAGATACACGTGGTATGACGTAGTGCCAAGGGAAATAATTTTCGTGGAATTCAGTTGAATCGAAGTGGTATCCTCGTGGCATCCGGTTGTATGATCCACATTAAATGAAGAATCCACCTGGCATGCAACGGCATATACAATGTAATCGTGAAGAGTGTTCGTTGCAAATGAATTATTAACCTGGACGATGTGGCGGAGACGACAGAAAGCGCGCCACCAGACACTCCGGAACCTTGGCTGCCGACAGACGATAACCTGGATGTCCTGCCGCTGATGTTGAGCAGTACGATATCGCTGCAATTGCTGTCCTTGCGTTCGCGCTCGCTCTGCGACAGTTTGATGCTGACCCCATGCTCGCTCTGCGTCCCGTCGTGTAGCTCCTTTGTCCGCTTCCGGGCGCGCTTCGCGTTCCTCTTCAGGTCCTGCTCGTGCACCGGATCCTGCAGGTCCAGCTCCTCGGTCGATGAGCGCAGGTCCTGCGCGTCCTCCTTGTAGCCCAGCTGCAGCTTGCAACCCTCCGGGGGTGCTATGCCTGTGCAGCGAATATTCATTCAAAATTGGAGAGGAAAGAAAATTTCTTTTCTATTGACATTAGTTGTGGAAATAGTAATTGTTTAGATCAAAACATTTTTCAACCAGAATACTTCTGATGTACGAGGTATGGTATCTTAGACTCAGGATATCTTATATGGTTAATTTGAAAAAAAGAGAATCGGAAAAATTGTTTATAAGATGTGGAATGCCAGATTCCTGTCTTTTGGTTTTTTATCTCAGTTTTGACATTGAACATGTTGCTTGAAGATCATTTTTGGATCAACTCTATTTTTTCAAATAAGAACTGTTTTTTACTTTTAGGAGATCTACTCTATTGTTACTAACTTTGGCAATAAATAAACACAGGTTTCGAATCCTAACTTTGATCACTAAATTTTGCTCCTATTTCTAATTTTTCCTATTCTTTGATAATCTTATCTTGAAAATATGGATTTTTAATTGAAAAAATAGAATTGACCTTCAATTAGCTTCAAAGTTATGGTCAAAATAATTAATTTCATTGCATAATTTCGAAGAAGTCCTAAACTGAATTCCATAATCAATAAAAGTATGCAGCATTTTTACAAGAATAAACTTGTTTGTAAGCTATCTGGTTAATATATTAATAAATTTATCGATAATTTCTTTAAAGAATTTATTTTTTGTAGAGAGTAAAATAATACTTGGAAATAATATATAACTAAAGAGAGTGGAATTCACATTAAAAATTTGTTTAAATAATACAAGTCAAAAGTGTCACAACAAATCATCTCAAATTTTCGAATTTATTTATAATTCTACTTGTTCTATATTGAAGAAATAAATCTCTGATGTTTTAGAACAAAAAAGTAATATAAAAACCATTAGAGTTTATCTTCCGTTCATACCCGATAAAACAGAAATAATCAAGGGGAAAAAAAAAGGAAAAAGCTCCAATTCGCTTGTCTCGTTTGAAGAGTGTAAAAGGGATCTTGAAAAGCGATATTTCAGCTTTTGCATGAAAAAGATGGGTAAAGTTTCTATAAAACTTTCCCGCAGCTTTTCCTAAGGCGGTAACTGATCAACGACCATTCCTTGTGCAATGTCTCTCCCTCAATTGAAGTAAAAGTATACCACTTTCAATAAGCATTTACTATAAAAAGAACGGGATATTCCAATATATTTGATACTCTAGGGATCTTAAATTTAACTAGTGCACCATTATCATATCGTTGACAAGAATAAATCATTTTGAAATGGATTGTCAGTAGTTAATCTAAAGCTAAAGCTCGATTTCCTCTTTTAAATTGATTAAATTATGAAAGTTCATAATAAAAAGTAACATAAAATGAAAAAAAAAAATAATTTTCATTCATACCTCGATCTTTTTATAAATTCTAAAATACGTAAAACGCATTCACCGTTCAAACTTAATGTAAAATAAAAAGTAATCTACTCTATCAGTACAAAAATAAACGATAACATCACATTTCCAAACGAAATGAGCGTTTGCAATTTCAACGACAAAAAATCGCGATATAAATCCTGGCTTCATTTAAATTATGATGAATCCATCCCCGAACAAAAAATAAATAAATTCTATTCCGGAGAATATTGGCGTGTTCAAAAGTATGATAAGATTTTTTACTACTATGTATTAATTGTTACAGAAATTGTTAAATACTGTATTTTACTTGGAAATTTTTCTGTGCAAGGAAATTTATAAGAATTATTTGTAAAGGGCTATGCTCGTTTAATAAAAGTAAATAAACAAATAAATTTATTAATAAAAAAATTAAAAAATGAGGTAAGTAAAAAAACGATCGAGGCTTTTAAAGGCTGAAGCGATGAAGTGACGACTCACCGGCGAGTAGCTCCTTCTCCGGGGTGGACTCCCTGGAGTTGCTGTCCTCCTCGTGATGGGAGGAGCTGCTAGCCCGGCTGATGTCGATGCGCGGCGTGCTCGGGGTCTTGAGCGAGCTCGCCGGCGTCACTGGCGTCGTTACCTCCACGATGCCCGGCATTCGCGTCACCGTCGCCTCACCACCCTGCTGCAACCAACCCCAACAACCTTCCATCTCAGTCTCTCTTTTTTCTGCTCCTATCATCTTTTTATTCCTCCCTCCATACAATGCAACATCCCCTCTCCCACATGCACATTGCCAGGCTGTCAATGTCGACGTTATTTTTTCCAGATGGTATATTTATAGAGGGAATGCACGTGTCGGGGTTGCCTCGTCGACGACTAGACGCGACCCCGACGGGACTCAGATTAGTTAGCGTTTCGATTTTTGCCGTGGCCTTCTGAGTTTCTCTTTCAGAAGTCGGTTTTTTTGGTGATTGATTTTTTTTATTACTATCGATTTTTCATAAATTCGTAGGCTTGGAGCGAAGGTAATCTGACTGATCTAATCGTTTTTGAATATTTTATCCTTTGTTAGATTAATAAATATACTAAGGTAATTAAACAAGAGAATAATTTATTTCTTGATTTCGTTTCTTACTTTTGGCTCTCCAACCTTTTTATAATATTAATCTTCGAAAAGTTACTTTACTGATCAGCTGATATCTGATATCTTTTTATCCTTTTAATCATCGGAATAGTAATTAAATTTATCAGTACCTTAAGTGATCCAGTCAAACTATTTGAAGTAATATCAAAAGTTGCTCGTTCACTCTTCTAAAATGATTGAAGCCTAAGAATCTCCTGATATAGAATATTTCATTAAAGTCAAATCGATCGATTCTTACAATCTGAAGATTCAAATCAGACCTCAAAATAAAATATCTTGCATTGAAAATACTACTTTATTTTTGAGTAACATTTATTAAAGTATTTGAATCAACTTATTTATTCGTTAACTTAATTATTTCTTAAAAAAAGAAGGTTTCAATCCATATTCATGAGTCGCACCCCCTGCTGATTTTAAAACAGCGATACTAAAACAACATAACATGGGATACTGCAAGGTTGACACTTAGTTCAAATTAAGACCACGGCAAATCGAAATTTTGACGAGACCCAACGGCGAACGAGATTAACTCAATTTTAACGCAAAATGAGCGTGTTCAATCTAATTTTAATGCGAGCTTCATTATGCGAGCGTTAATGTCTCTCGGACACCAGGCAAAAGGGACCGGAGATGAAATTTCATGCAACGATAATTCAACTAAACGTCCACCCCTGGCAATCGAAATTTTCCCATCTTCGAGAGGCGAATTTTTGGCGAGCGGTGTATATACGCGTTCGAACGGATCATTATTCGTCGCGAGACAGCCAATAAATAAAGTCGAACAGAGACAGTTCAATTAGCCTGATTTAGGATCAGGCATAACTATGAGAACTTCCTAACTGATCGTTGGGGTTTCCATTTGAACTTCGAAACGAAACTTTACGACTGGGCCAACTTTTCGTACCTGTTACGATGCCGACTGCAGCTTCGCGCGAGGAAATGTGGCAAGTTTTCATAACCCTCCCCCCCCCCCTTCCTGCGAAATTACTTTCCGTTTTTTTTTTTATACTTCGACGTACTACTCGAGTGTACATTGTTAAGAAACGAAGTTTCGGAATTAAAAGTTAATAATTGATAATATAGACCTGAACTGTGCGCGTTGAACGTCTTGAATAGGTAAAAATTGGAAAATGTTGTTTCTCGTACTCTGAAGTTATTATATCTTTCTTTAAAATCGTCATTAAATCGACGATGGTTTCCTGGATGCGAACTGTTTTATGTAAGATGAAGTTTCACGATGACGGGATGGTGGGTTTGAACGTACGACTGTTCGGATAAAAAGTTTTAAACAAAAGTTATTAGGATCGACCTTCACCTCGACCTCCTTTGAAAGATTACATGAAGGTAAATCTGGTGAATTTCAATTCAAGTAGAAATACATTTTTAGCACTGATTCCATGAGAAGGGCGGAAAATTTTATGTTCTGATGTATATCATCCACGAAAGGGATCAAAGTGATCCGTAAAAAGCAAATCGGCTCTTAAATTTTCCTTCTATTTTAGAACCTCGAGTCAAAAGTAGGGAGACCCTATTTCAGAATTATAAGATCACCTTAGAGTAACCTTCGGAATAGAGAATTGCAAGAAAAGTCAGGAATATATGTGAAAAATCCTGTAGGAAAATTAAAAGTTTTTTTGAAAGTTCTGCAAGATTTTTCACATTATTTCTCTGCCAAATTTCCTTGTGCTATATTTTTAGGAAATCTTACAGGATCCTGTAAGATATTTTCTGCGGGAAATGTATTTTATAAGAAACCAGAGAAATATTCGATTAATAGGTAAAAGCTAGATTAGTATTATGTCCCATTTTCTAATTTTTTAATTCTGGTCCGAATCCTATGGGACATATCCCTATCTAATTTCCATATGATCAATAAATTATTTATAGTTAGAATTTAATTGACAAATTACTTTTATTTTTTAGTTAGTGCTTTCTACAGTATTCCAGCTACAGTCTACATCACCTCTACAGAAAAACACAAATTTCCATTTCATACGAGCTTTTAATGCTTTCCCATTAAACTCGATTATAAATATTTATGAAAACAAAAATCGTAGCTGCTGTTTAAAAAAAAATGAAAGAAAAAAAGGTATCCGCACGTGGAAAAAGGCCACGTGCGGGAAAATTGAATTTTATTCGCTAAAAATGGAAAATACCGTATTAAGATTCTCGAACAAGCAGTGCATAACCCACTATAGCAACGTTTGTTTATTCAACCTTTATTCATCGTGCTGTTCCCCCTGCGGGGGCTACGTTTTGAATTAAAATACCGTTTCCCAACCAAAATCATCGAAAGCTCGAATTAATTATAAAATCCTCGCGAGCAAACAACACGGAAATTTTGCATAGTAGCCATCAACCAAACCGAAGCTGCAACATCCGAGAAGCAAAAATAAAAATAAAAAAAAGGAAAGCGATCATTCTCGCGATCAGGTAGCAGACCACGTTCGAACGGAGAAGGCTGGGTTTTCCGGGTAAGGTGAAATAAGGGCGAAGAAAAATCGAAGTGCGGACTTTTCCCCCGCCCCTCTCCCTCCCCTCCCAGCCACTGGCTGGCTTGATCCGGGCCATTTGCTATGGGCGCGCGACTTACGTTCTCGACTTCGTCGGAGAGGTCCTCGAAAGATGCGATCGGCGCCGGTCCAAGCTTTCTCTGACGAGCGCTTGGGAAGCCCGAAGCCATTTTCCTCTTTATTGCTGCTTGGCGCTGCAACAGAAAACGGAGAAAAAGCGAGCGTTAGTCGGATGTGTAGAGCAGAGTCGGGCCTATACTTAAGTGGAAGTGGAAGAGAATTTTTGGAGAAAAAATCGAGCCGCAGGATGGATCGTTGTGCATGACTGGGATGTTCGATTCAAAGGCAGAAGTTTTTTTATGAGGGTAATTTTTTGTTGGTTTTCTCGTAGGGGAAGCTTTTGTGCGGTGAAAATAAAAAGTTTTCGAGAAAACATAATATAAATGGTTTTTGAGCCATCAGGAGTAGTTCCGCCTCTTAAGCTACGAACGGTTAAGACTTTTCTTGCAAAATCACAGAGTAGAAGGAGTATGGAGGTTTCGCTGCAGATAATCGAACGGGCAATTTTTTTGTTCAGGTGGTATTTAGTGACAGTAAATACCGTTCAACAGCAATTGATGTTTAAAAAAAAAAAAACATTTTTTAAAAAAGTTCGACAAAAATAAAGCGCATACAGAAATTATTGTTGTCACCTACTAAAAGCAGTAGGTACCAGAATAGCGCACAAAATAGCTGTGAATTACAAGTTATTCTCCGGGTGATATAAAAAAAGAAAAGTAATTTTAACTCCAAACATTTTCTCAGTGTATCAATTTAAAAAGAAATGTCTAAATCTGCTTTATTTTGTTAACTGAAAAGGTTCCAAACAAAAAAAGACAGTCATTTTATCTGGCAGTCAAACAAAAAAAAAAATTCTCGCCACGCTCCGGCGAAAATTCCCTCCTCTCGTTGCCGTGAAAAACGATGCAGTACCATCCTCTCCATTTTTCCGCGCGACTTAAAATTTTGCAGACTTCGTATTCACTCTTCCGTCGTCTACTCCAACACGGTGCATCTTTCAAAAGTGGCCCACGTAAAAGATGCACAGTCACACCTCCGCGCACCCCTGAATGAATCTATATACACACTTGCATTTTATTAGGAATTTTCTTTCGCCTTATATTGTATATATCTAAGAAAAAGTTACTTTGCATTAGCTTTTCCATTCTACAGAGAATTGTATTTCCATTTGTAGATATTTATTTAAAAAGAAAGGATAAATAATAAAATGACTTTTAAATTTGATCAATACAGATTCTACTACATTTTTCATTAATCAATACCACTACTCACGTTGTTCTGAGTGAAATAAAACAAACTGCTTCAATGTGTTTACAAGTAGTATAAGCTGCAGTTATTTTATTCAAAAGGAAGCAATTAAAATGATCAACGCGTAAACCGAGTGCTTTCGTTACACCACTAATTTATCAGTAGAAACGTGCCGGGCATGATAAGGCATTGGTTATCTTGAATCGGTAGATTACCCCAACTTAATAACATAACATATGATCTTCATTAACATTTTTTAGTATCGATAAATAAATTGCTTTCTGGAATAACAACTGAACTCAATTTCTTCAATTGAAAAAACTGTCAGTAGTAGCATGCGGCTATAACAAGTCTACGTCTCATACTATAAAATCGTACAAAACGTAACAAAATCATAAACTGTTGATTTTTCATAACACAATATTTCTTTCCAATATTTTTTAAATATTTTGTCTTTATTATCATTATTTCAAACACGCGGAGCGCATAAAAGATGCACCGGCACATCTCCGGTGCTGCCTCGTGCTCCCCCGAATGAACCAATATATACACACACGCATTTTATTATGAATTTCGTGCGCGAGCGAGCGAGAGATCGATAGTCGAACGGCGCTTCGGCGCGGAAAAACTGCAGAGCGGAGAGACGCGGGAGGCACCTGCAGACCTGATAACCCGGTATACGTGCAGCGACGTCTCTTTTACGCTTCGCCTCTGTGCTCACTCGTTTACGGCAAAGTTCGCGCGATGCCTCGTGATTGGGAAAGTTCCCGGACGGTTTCGTCGATTCGTTAATTTATTTTATACCCTCGGAAGCTCGAATTTCGTCCCCTTTCTATTCAATTTCTGACTTTTAATTGTTAATTAATTTTTTTTTAATTGTTGTATAGATTGTCGTAGCTTCGACAGCTTTCGAAGTTTATAATTTCTGTACCTTTTTTAGTGGCTTCAAATTGTAAATTAATTTTTTTTTTTTTAATATAGTATACGTTTCCCGTAGCTTCTGTAGATTTCGTAGCTTTCTGAAGCTTTTTAGAGACTTCAAACTGTAAATTTAATTTTTTGTTAATGTAGCATACATTTTCCAGATCTTTTGAAGCTTTTGAAATGTAGTACATTAATCTGTGGATAGTAAGTGAATTTTTCGCGTGAAAATTATCTCATGAAGGGCTTGGACATAACCGTAAATTTGATTTTAAAAAGTGAACAAAGCAGTTATAGTCTTGCTAAGGAAGTTTAAACTGCTTTCACAAAAGAAACTTTTCTTTCATGGTAATTTTAAGGAAACTTGATTAAAAAGGGTAATACACCGCGATATCATATTTTTTATGCAAATAAATAAATAGAGTAAGTAGGTAAATATTATAAATTTTTTTACTTCTATTTTAAGATTTACAGTTACAAAATAAACAAATTTCGTTTCTCTTTATTATTGTTTTAATTTAAATTTAAAAAAATATCTTGACATACTGTGATAGTTCAGATTCTGAATATTTTCCTCGTAAAAATAAAGATAAGCACAAAATAATTTTAATTTTTACTGTGATAGTTCAAATTCTGAATATTTTTATCGTAAAAGTAAAGATAAGCACAGATTAAAAATAATTTTAATTTTTACTGCACTGATCGCTTTCAGTTACGACCGAAAATTGTCCAATTCCGAAATATCCAGAGAATGTCAATAGCCGTTAGCCGGGCATGTGCGAAGGTTTTAGCCAAACGAGTTTTCGAACAATGAGAAATAATCAGGCGATTTGAGCAACAGTTTTGGAATGGTAGAACGTGATAAAAGTAGCAATCCATGAAGCTGCCGGCAATGCTAACTGAGATTGAGCAGCTGCAACCAAGTGAAAATAAATGGAAAAAAATATGTCGCTATTTTTCTAGAGTGTTATTTTGCTAAAGACATAATACGAGATCATCTGGAGATTTTTACCCTTATCAACACCAAATTTAAACACTATTTGAAATTTTCTTTTCTATGAAACTTCAGGATATTTAGATGATCTCATATCAGATACTAAAATTCAGAATCAGTAGTAAAATCCGTCTTCGATCAGACAAACGCTATACTTCTCCCTTCTTTATAATTATACCATTACTTTTAATACTAAATTAATAAAATTTAATAAATTAACATTGTAAACTAAAAAAAATCGTTGTTGACGATTTAGAATCACTGTTTGACTCAGCCGTATCTTCGTATTTACATAAAACGAAGTTTGTAGAGCTTTAAAACCTGATAATCTATCTGCGTCAGACTTTAGTATTACCTAACTTTATTTACTGATGTCAAATCTGGTCTGCTTGCACTTCTATGATTTCTTTAAAATGAGAAATGGTTCAGCATAGCATCAAACAATCTTCCATACTTGTTTCTTAGAGAAATATATCAATTTGTAAAAAAAACTTTGTTGATTCGTATAAAAAGCATCACTCATTTTTTTAAGTAGAAACAGACGAGCACCGACAGATATGCCATTTAAGTTAACTTTTTGAAACTTTTTCAAGAAAAAGAAGATAAATTTTATTAATTAAATGGTTCTTCAATTTCCAAATGGTAATTATTTCTGTCAACATTGATTAAATGTCATTACTTACTTTTCGGGTATTTTTTGTTCTAGTAACGTTTCTGAAACGTCAATAAGAAGACAAAAGTGTCTACCGATCTGTTTGTCTACTTATGTAGGACCGAAAGAACTTGATACTGAAAAATTATGAGGTTTACAAGAAATTTTATCGTAAAATACAGTTATCATAATTAACCATAGAAAATACGATTTTCCGTGTGCGATATGCAATGAATAAGGAAACGTTTGTTATCTTGTCTCTTAAGGATAATATACGGCCTTAGTACGAAAAATTCCAACTGATATGTATTTTTCTTTTAATTGTTTAGATACATATTAAACAGCAAATCTCATGAAATTTCAAATTAGAACTTTGTGAGAGAAGCATGGAACAAAAATTGGAGAAATATGCAAGATGTAAAGGACAACTATAAGTGAAAAAAAATTAAAAAAGTATGAACTAAGTATAGTCGAAGTACGGAAAAAGTGTGGCAAAGTGTGGAGGAAATGAGTATGAAGTGTGAAAAATCAAATAAAAATCCTATAATAATCAAACTATGCGTACTTTTGCATACTTCATAACAATCCAATTTTCATAATAGAATATTTTCTACGGTTTCTTTCTACTATTTTTCATAGTTTTCATAGCATTTCAAAGTATTGCTAGATAAATTTCTTTCTGGAATAACATAATTTAACTCAATATCTTCAATAAAAAAATCAGTAGAAACATGCCGGGCATGGTAAGACTGCTCTACTTAAAATCGAACTGTCCAATTTTCATACCAGAATATTTCTTTCTACTATTTTTCATAGGCAACTGATAAGCATTTGTTACTTTAATCGCGTAGATAAACAAGTAACTGAAAATACATAGAAAGTATATATGGAGATCATATTTGGAAAAAAAATGCCCGAACCACAGACGAAGTCTTCAAAAAGAGTGGTAAAATATAGAGAAAATATCTTTGAAATATGAATAAATAAATAAAAATAAAGCAATCAAATTCGCCCCCACGCATACCCCTCCACGTCATAGTAACCCATAAAATCTCAACGCCACCAAATGAACAAATCGCGCTTTTTTACTCCTCGAGCGTCAACCCATCCAACGCAACATTCCAGCCAAAAGAAGCGATCCGCCAGCAGTCACGTCAGAAAGAAATGCGCAAATTAATCAGGCGCGTTCGTCGGGGAGGGAGGCTTTTTTCCGAGCTTTTAATTCGATTCCCCGGAATACATGACAGGGATAAGGCTGGCGATCGGAGGATAGGACGCGGTGCATTAATCAGCGGCCGATGCTAGGAGCGCCGCTTGTTTTTCCGGAGGAGGATTCGTCCCCGGCCTCGTTGCGCCTCGATTTATGACCGGCTTTGTTTTCGTCGGGACACGCGGCCTCGCGGACTGATCAGCCTTCCCGATCAATCTTTTGCTCGAAGAATCGCGAAATTTTATTCGAATGCCTCGTACCTTGTCTATATTTTTTTGGTTAAACGCTTGTACACGGTTGACGACAATTAAAACGTCAAAATCTGAAAGTGTCATATCAATTTCGAAAATTTAAATAGTAATTTTTTACTTGTGATGTCATTCGCACTCTATTAAATGAATAAACGACTTTTGATGTAAAATATGTCACGGTTCATATTTGCAGGACAGAATGAACGCTTTCAGATTCTGACGGTACGATTTATTATCATTTTATTAATTAAATTTATTTTCAATAAAATGTAATTAATGATTAAAAATCTCGAAATTGATTAATAAAAATACCTGTTCTGTTTATAAACTTCGTCAGCTTGTATCTTAATAAGCGAGCAAAGATACGATAATTAAATAATTTATTAAATTTATGAAAAAAAAAGTTGACCTTATTACCAAGAAGACTTAATATAACTTAATTAAAAATTGATGTTCTTCCGCCTTATACTGTATCTACTTATGAAAGAAAAAGTTAATCTTCATTAACTTTTTTCTTTTTTCGGAACGTCAATTTTTTCTTCTCTAGATAATTATAGTTAATACAAAATTTTAAACAGTAAAATAATTTTTTAACTTATCAATATCAATTTCACTAAAGTTTTGATTAACCATATCCTGCAAATTTTTTTACATATGAAACATTTTAAAGTTTTAAACGTTCTACAAATAAAAAGATGACAAAAAAAGCAAGATAATCAATACATCAGTACTAAATTTGCTCTATGTTAATTAAAACAAACAAATTACTTAAATGTACTTGCAAATAGTATAAACTACAGTGGTTTTAAGATATTAAGATGGTTTATTCAAAAGGAAGCAATTAAAGTGATGATCGAGTAAATCGATTGCTTTTCCTTACCACACTAATTTATCAGTAGAAACGTGCTGGACATGGTAAAACATTCGGTTGTCTTGAATCGATCGAATTCCCTGACTTAATAAAACAATATTTCTTTCTACTATCTTTCATTAGTATTTTCAAGTATTGATAGATAAATTAATTGCCCCCTGAAATAACAACTTAACTAAATTTCTCCAATTAAAAAAAGTACACCAGTAGAAACATGACGAGTACAGTAAGACAGTATCTTACTTCAAATCAAACTTGCAATTAATTTTCATTACAGAATAATTCTTTCTATTATTTCTACTTTATTAAACTACATTTTACTTGTTTTCATGCGAAGAACAAGTGAATCTGTATTCAAATTTATATTTAATCCGTCAATCTAAAAAATTTACACGAAAATCTTTAAGACGGCATCAGAAATCGGGTGACCTCGATAATGCATTATCCTGCATTACGATCGTTAATAAATTTAGCCCGAAAAAATCGCAGCTCTCGCAGTGACATTATATGCTCGATTGCAATTTAACGCAAAGCGGATTAACCTCTCCCGCCCGTTCGCAAAATTAATAATGCCGTCGAAGCGGCTCGTACTCATTATGCGTGGCGTTTTGAATAAAGCACAAAGCCGCAGAGTGCTTTGTTTAAACGAGAGGCTCGCCTTTCGTCGATTCAACAAACACTCGTAAAAAAAAATCATTATCACCTTTAAAAAGTGCAATCAGTGCGCAGCCAACCCCTGAGGAATCAATCAGACTGGAATTGGCTGCAGTTGAAATTTGTATATACCGATGAATTCATAAGATTTATAGAAAATGTCTTTATCTTTTGTATACTACGTAGAGCCTAAACATTTTCTAAACAGAAGAAATAGAAAAAGAGAGAAAAAACTAATGTAAATCAGTAGTAGTTTTCCCAGCCAGTCGATATACTTTTAGCCTCACCTAATGAATCCGGTACGGCCTCGGCATTTTTATGGGAGCTTGCGAGGCTATTGCTTATATATATATTTATATATATATAACCCGAGTGCGTCTTATTCTTCCTAATGATTAGAAAGTAAAAATAAATTGGAAATCAGCGAGCTGAATGCATGCTTTGGAGGCACTCAAAGGATAAAATTGGAATTCGAAAGTCGACGCAGCGAGAAAGTCCTTCCAGCGAAGGAAGATCGATAATGGACGGAAGATCAGAAAGGTAAAAAGCCTTTTCAATATTCGCGGATTACTTATTTCATTGGGTCGACGGGTTATACTTCAGTTGATTATTTACCAGCTTTTTATAAATATTTAAATATTTTTTTGTTTTGTCTTCTTTAAAAAGAAAAAGGCAAGAAACACGGGAAGGAAGCTCGACGAAATAAAAAGGTTCGATCAAAGAAAATAAACGGACTTTTTTGCGCAAATCCAAGTGGATTGCCAAAGCAAACGCGAAGGCACTTCTCGTCTCGCTTTTGAGTCGTACTCGCCCGGTGACCCCTTAACCCGCTGCAGCGGCCAATTCGATTTTCGATTACGTGCAGAGTCGCTTTGAAAGCACAACCGTCGCCCCCCCCCCACACACACAATTTTGACTCACGTCGAAATTATTTTTTAACACATCGCGCGCAAAACGCTCGTTTTCGAGCCTATCCTCAATGGTCTGAAAAATAATTTTTTAATTAAAGATTGTTTCACGAAATTTTATGAGAGAAAAGGGAAAAAATGAATTAATGTATAGTGTAATGGAAAAAAGGTCTAAAAGTATTCATGAGGACTATTCCAGAAATTACACGCAAGTATCTCTCAATTAGAATAAAAGGAGTAAATTACATACTTTGCATTTTAATTCTAATTACCAGATATAACTTACGAAATATTAAATACTTAAGTGTAGTAATTATACCTAATTTAGTACTGTAATTAATTAATTAATTAAAATCAATTTAATTAATTTCAAATTACACACAAATCTTACATACAGAAAGCTGAGCTTACAGTAAAAAGATCATTTTATTTTCACTCATTTGCAAAGTAGAATATTCCATAACTATCAAAAATGCTGAAAAATTAGAAAACCACAAGCTTTTAAACCTAAGGAATTAGCGTAATAAAATTAACTTCCATTTTAACAACAATTTTTTAACAACAAGTTCGAACTGCATGTCATCAAAATGATTCAATTATAATTAACAATTTATTTAACCATCAAAACAGCGCAATTCCTGAAACTATATTCACTCTTAAAAGAAAAATCTTCATTATAAAAAGAATATCGACTGCCTCTCAGGTCCTCGAACTAACCGTCCTCAAAAAGGCCGTATATCTCGGGGCAAATGCAAGTGACCCGTTGAAGAAGGCTCGCAGCAAAAGTTCGTCCCAACGAGCGTATCGCATTAATTCGCCGAGGCTCGAGGAGTCGCGCTCCACATGCCGCTCAAGGGCGCGAAAACAGTTCCCCGAGCGCGCGGCCTAATTAAAGTACTAAGCGGGCGACTTTGGCGCGGAGAGGCTAAGCGGCCGAGACGCCCGGCGCCTCAGCCTGGATTCTTGCACGGATCGAATGGGCCACGGAGCTCTTCTCGAATTAGTAGTGGAAATTCTTCTTACTCGATGAGCTGAGGCTTTTCGTTAGTGCATAGTTCAATCAGAAGAGTAGTCTGCTCCTTTCCTTTTCTTCTTCCTCTTTCTTTTTTTTTTTCATGGATCACAATGTTACTTTTAAATAGACAATGATTATTCTTAATCGATTTTTTTTTCAGTGATGGCTGATGAAAAAATAGTCACTTTAGCTTCAAGAGATGAACAATTTCTTTGTTTAAATATTGGATGATCGAAAATTATTTTTTTTTTTTTTTTTTTTTTTGAGATTAATATTTTAAACGATTTGGTAAAGGTCAGTAATTAATTCGAGCAAATATAAATAGCAGTTAATTCAGTATCTTACGATTTTCTAAGTTTCTAAGAGATAAACAATTCAAGATAAAAATGTCAACGTTAGTTTTTTGAGGAAATACTTTGTTTTTCTGGGACAATTCGGTAAAGATCAGTAATTTGATTTGAGCAAATTAACAGTATATAGGATCTTACGATTTTCTAAGTTTGTGTCGTTTTCTCTTAGGGAGAACGGATAACCTGTAGGTGGAGAATTAAGGGAGGCTCGTAACGAGTCTATACTACAAATTGTCGCTCGACCGATCAAAAGTTTCTCAGAACCTCTTGTCAATTAGTCGGGCACTCGTACGAGAAAAAAAAAGAGAGACGGAGGTAGAAAAGTGTGCAAAAAAGGTCTTGGTTTAAAAAAACGGATGTTTATTCACTTACATTACTTATATTTATTTTCAAACGAAAACTAAACAAACAATGTGTAATATTTGTAATATTTCTATTTTCTTTCCTTAAAAGACATAGTACGAAAAGTTTCTTATTTCATCATAAGTCACGCGCAAAAACAATAAATAATTTATCACATAAATCTTTACCCCCAAAAGTTAACAAAATTTAGCATTATTAGAAAATTTATCGCACGTTCCGGTAAAATTTTTCTGAATCCCACATCAAACTTTGGAACTATTCGCCCACTCCCCTCCCCATTCAGGGACTTGAAGACCACCACCTTTGACCTCGCGCTCGTAAAAGCTGCGATGAAATTTTCTAGCGATTTTGCCTAAACACACCCGAAGCTCTCAAACGAGGAACTCCAAAAAAAAAAGAGGCAAAGCATCAAAGAGGAGTCAAAAGCGAGGGAGATACAACGATCAGACGATCTCAGGGGGTGAAGGTGGGTAAAGGTAGGAGAGCAAGTGCGGGAATCGTCCGACGGCGCAACAAACGAGCCGCTCGCTTGGCACCAGTCCGAGCCACTCCCAGTGGCCTTTCTCCCGACGCCCCCGATACGACTGTGTTGCGGAAACCGCGATGGGGAAGGTCGAGGGCCCCTTTCACCAGCCACCCCCGCCTCCAACTGTCGGCCGGTATATGGGACGATATATGCATTTTTTTTATTCGCGTGGTTTCATGTACATTCCAAATTGTCGATAAAGTTAACTGCAAATTAAAGTTGATGATTTAAAAATGCATTAACACTTCCATTACTGCGAAATTCAAAATTTTGCTACATGGATATAATTTCACTTGTAGTCAAAAACCTATTTTTTTTTTTTTTTTTTTTTTCATAAATTATGTGAATGTTTTATTGCAGTACGGAAAAAAAATATGAGCCATCATACATATGAATCGTGTAGCAGTGAAAGTGTTGAACAAACAAAAGAAACTGGAAAAGCAAAAGAAAAAAAATCGTGATTCACGAATTTAATGACTTGAAAAAAATCTAACAAGTGAAACAAACAATGAATGGTCAGACGTCACCTTAAATCATCTACTACAATCCTGACAATGAATAATTCTTTTAACGAACATTAATAAAAAGTAAAAATAAATCTATTATATCCACCCACATTACCATTAATCACCAGATATTAAATCTAGTACAATGCAATATCGATCACACCATAATGACCATGAGGATAAAACATCAGCGCGACACTATTTTTATCAAAGCATACAAAAAGAAGCAAAGAAAAAAAAGCGTAACGATCGTCGTAAATTCTTCCTCGCTCTATATTTTTGTCGCATCTATTTTTTTTTTAATAAAAGGAGAGATCATTTAAAATTCCAATCAAACTTTTCCCTCATGTAACTGATTTGCCGGGATCAGATAAAGCAATAAGGCTCGGCTTTCCGTGCTATCGATAATCCGCTTTTTTTTTACTCCTTCCTCCGACACCTCCGGCAGAGAACAAGGCCGACGGCGCAGGCTGAAAATCACGCGATCCCCCGTCAGCCGCGCGACAAGCCTCCGGGCAAACTCGATTTTCGATGAGCCGTCGCTATTTACATCTCAAACGCGCGTCGATGGCGCATTGTCGTGGCTCCCGCAACTGGAACGCACCTGACCCTCAGCACTCACCATAAAAGGGACTGTGATGAAATGATGAAAGAGAATAAACGAAGAGGCGCGCTAATAAGTTATTGCCGGGGGTGGTTAGGGTTCACTTGGGCTTCTCAAGGAAGGCTTCCTCTTTTTCTTCTTTTTTTTTTATCCGAGAACAGGTGTACTTGGTTCGAAGGGAAGTTCGTCGGCATTTTTTTTTTCGTGGAAATTTCTGGTCGGAGGGATGGGAAATATTATAAGGGCGGGTACGTGGAATTACTGCTGCTTTGATATAGACAAACTTGGACTTATTAACTATAAGTCCTTTTATAAAAGATATTTAACCTCGGGGTTGCTACTAAACTAAACTAATGATAAATCCAAAATCTAACTAAAATTTAAAACTGGATAGAGAATGAGCGGAATGTTAAATTGAACTGCCCAACTGCGTTGATTGATGAAATGATTCGAGGCAAAGAGTTCCTTAAACTTTTAATACGATTTAGAATTTTGTCGAAATATTTTTATGTTAGGCACATACGCTGAGGCTAAAAGACTTTGGTGGAATTTAGAAAACTCCTGATAATTTTAACATAAGTTCAAGTGATTATAGAGGAAATAGTGTTAGAAGGGACATAAATTGATTGTATCAAATTTGAAAGTTATGCACTGGGCGGTGCATGATTTTCCAACGGTCCGGAGCTCATCTTGAAATTGTATTATTTCCAGGTAGAGTGAGCTCCAGTTTCCTACCTGGCTGTTCTCCGCAAACACACAGAGGGAAAGGGAAGTTCAGCCGAGTTGTACAATTAACAATGCTGAATAAACCATGTCTCCAAACAACGAAGAAAAATGACTCTCTCTGAAATGTTAAATAGCTGATAGCCTACAAAAAGCTCCGCTAAATGAAGATACGTGCTTAATTAAAAATTACACGTATTGTACTAAATTTAAGAAAATTACCTACATTTAATGCTGAAAAGAAATTGCCCATACACTGAAAGAAATTTTGGTAATTTTAAGTAAATATTTACTTCAATAATACTTGTTAAATATTCTTTTAAAACTAAATTAATTTATTTGTTTCTAAATAGATTTAGCAGTATCAAAATAATAATTACTTGACTCAAAGAAATATTTAACAAGTACTATTGAAGTAAATATTTACTTAAAATTACCAAATTTTTCTCTCAGTGTAATATTGTAGGTTTTGCTACCAATAGTTCGTCAGTGAGTCTGTCCCATCGGAAAACTTTGAGCGTTAGACCCTAATACACTATCTTTTTCTTCATCTATATTTTATAATAAATTAAATAAATTGAAGGCCAGTCCAATGGCGAACTTAATTATTCATCTACATGCAAATATACAATTTTCTCGGGAAACGCGTGCATGGAGATTTTGCAGGAGGACGTGATATCTGGAGGGGCGTAGATCCCTAAGAGCGTTATCCGGCTAATGTGATGCACGCGCGTAAAATTAGCATCTGTTTACGATGCCCCGTTGGCCCGGGCAGCCTGGCGCGGACGCCCGCGGACTACTCGCCCGGCAGGAGCGCATGATTCAGGTCCCCACTATGGCAGAGGCGGGGGCTATTCTCGACAGCCGAGCCTCGTATACGCTCGGATGTGTTTCACGCTTGCTCAGAAGGCGCGTACAATTGGCCTGGATAAATCCTATCGGCAGTTGATCGATCGCGTCGAGTTTCAAGCGGGAGCTGCCGATTTATGCTAATATGTTAATGAGCGCGGGCCATTAATAAATGGCTTTATAATTGCTGAACATTGATGCTTGTCGTCGTGTACTAAAATCTCGTTTGTTCCGTTCAATCGATAATGTATGGTCTGTTGATTCTTATTTATGAAAATTTATATTTGAAAATATTGGTCGTCGTGAATAAAAATCTGGGTTCATTCGATTGCGTAGTCTGTGGACTCTTGATTACAAGAACTTATTTGTAAATATTTAACATTAACAATTACACTTGTAACAAACATAGTTATTTTGATAAATTAATCATTTGTTTTCTCGTAAATAGAGAAATATATCTAATCGGGGAAAAACTTCTTTGATTATACAGTATCACTCAATTTGCGGAAGTAGAAACAGGCGAATGCCGACAGACCATTTCAGCAAACTTTTTGAAACTTTTCCAAGAAAACGAAGATAAATTTTTTTAATCGAATGAATTCTTCAAACTCTAATTGGTAATTATATCCGTAAACATTGATTAAATGGAATTATTTATTTTTCAAATCTTTTTTCTAGAAACGTCGCTACAGAACGTTATTACATTAAAAAATAGTGAATTTACTTAGAAATGATATCGATGTAGGGATGCACTGAAATAAAACTAATTTTTATCGATACTTTTACTACACCTAAAAATATAAATATAGAGTAGACTGAAATTTTTAATGATCCACTGAAAGATCTTTAAAAAAATCTCACCTCCTTTTTATTCGGCTACTTTTACAAAGAAAAAAATTCCAAATACGAGTTTCCCGTACATTACTTATCTAAACAATTAAAGTAAAAAAGCTTATCAGTTGGATTATTCTCTGCATATCGCACACGGAAAATTGTATTTGCTATGGTTAATTAGGATTACTCATGTAAGTATAAAAACAGCAAGCTGTGAACAAGAAGGTCATCATAGACTTCCAAGTCCAAGAGCCTTCAACATGTTTTCCAAAGGATTCGCTCTTGCTTTGCTACTTGTAGCGACACTGGCCAATGGTGAGCAATATATTTTTGTAATAATTTTTATAATATATATTTTTAAATATTCGCTTAGTATTGTAATAAAAATGTAGTTGAATAAAAAAAAATTGAATAATATTTTATATTGTACACACATAAGAATTTGGAATACAAATTTCAAGTAGCTACAGATTCAATTCCAATTTCTACATGTTTTTAATATAAGGATCAATATTTACATCAATGCTAAAAATTTCTTTACTGTCATTACAGTGATCAGTGGAAATCATCATAATCCCTGCCATGGACATGACTGTCATCACGACTAAAAAAACGGCAAAACTAAAGTTCTGCATTAATAAACAAAATTTTATCAAATAATAATGTATACAATTTTCGATTAATAAATCTGAAGAAAATATGTAACCCAGTTCGATATCAAAGTTGATGCAAACTTTGCCTGCAACCTCATCCCAAATCTTATTCAATCACTGATTTAATTATATAATTATAGATGAGTATATGCAATCCATTTCATCAGCGGAAAGTTAGACACATGATTAAGAAACGGTTTTAATCATGGTTTTAGTGATACTGAGATTTTGTTAAAGAGGTAAAAATCAATACTTTGAAATAACTTCTTCGATGCTACTTTAATTTACTACTAATTAAATCGTTAATAACGAATATATACTGCTTCTGCCAAAACAGTCTTTTTATCTTCGTATTATTGGATTAAGTAACCACGCATAGAAAGGCTAAAGACTACGCGAAGCTCCGACAAACTGGTATTGTCCTTAATGAGTTTGCGGTTGTGGCTAAATCATTGAAATTGCTCGGATTAATTATTCTACAGTTAAATGCATGTTTTCGAATTCGAAGCTGCGAAGTTACCTTCAAATTGATTACCAATTAGTAGTTACCGAACTCTAATTTAGTGAAAAATAAAAATCAATCTAGTTTGAAAATAGTGCACAAAATTTTCTTCACTTTTATTTTATTGAATAGATACAAAAGTAAAAGAATAATACTTATATTATAAAGACTTTTTAGTATGTCTGAGAATCAAATAAATAAATTATTCTAATGTATCAGCATTTTTAATCCGTACTTTTGTGAATCTTCTTTTTTGGTATAAACAAAATTCACATTCGTGTAATAGTCAGCTTTGATCCGAGAATCTCACCACGCATAAACGCTGAAATAGATCATGGTTCGCGTTCCATAAATGTCGCATAAAAGAGCCCCGATATATCTTACCGTACCAAGCGCGGCCGTAAAAAAAAGAAGCCCATGAAAAAAAACACGTAAATATAAAAAAAAAAGATTGCCCTCTTGCACCTGCTAATGACCGTCGCGCGGAAAAGTTCGTTATAAACGGCGGGCGAGGTTCGAGGTCAGGCAAAAAGGCGGCTTTTAACGAGCGCCGTGAAAAATAGCAGAGCAAGGGTCATATTTTAAATGCGCATAAATCGATGCCGGCGAGCTCGCAAAGCGGAAATTCCCTCGGAAACAGATACACCCTGTCCCTGTACACCGCAGCTGCCGTCTCCTTCGCCCCGTTCGTTCTACTCTCTCTTTTTCTGTTTTCCTTCGTCGTAGCATCCCTGATCCAAGGAAATTTTTCACCTCTAATCCGTTGGCGAAGGAAGGCCCGATTTAATTTCTACTGTGATGTAGCGAGTAAACAAGGTGTAATGGATTGAAGGGCTTAGGCAGTTTTATTAATTTTTTTTATGCGTTGTTTGATATTTATTTATGTATTTTGATAACATCGGAGACAATAAAATAACGTAGTATTGTTTAATTTTGTGTTAAAACTACAATTATGTAAGATTCAGATTCAGAATAACAAGATTCAAAAACTTCTTTGATTATACAGCATCACTCAATTTGCGGAAGTAGAAACAGACAAATGCCGACAGACCACAGACAAGATCAGAAGATTCAAAATCAGAAGTTTCAGAATTAGTAGATTCAGAATTAAAAGATTCAGAATCAGAATCAGAAGATCAGAATAATTCAATTATGAAACACATTATGGAAAGCATCGCAAAAAATCCTGAAGTCTCCCTTGAAATCAGTGACTAAGCAAGATGTGGGATGAGGTTGTGGAGAAAGTTTGCAACCAATATTAAAACGAAGTGGGTATACATATTTTCTGCAGATTTATTAATCGAAAATTGTATACATTATTATTTGATAAAATTTGATTTATTAATGCAGAACTTTAGTTTTGCCTTTTTTTTTAGTCGTGATGACAGTCATGTCCATGGCAGGGTATATGATGATTTCCACTGATCACTGTAATGACAGTAAAGACATTTTTTAACAATGATGTAAATATTGATCTTTATATTAAAAACATGTAGAAATTGGAATTGAATGTAGTTACTTGAAATTTGCATCCCAAATTCTTATGTGTGTACAATATAAAATATTATTCAATTTTTTTTTATTCAAATACATTTTTATTACAATACTAAGCGAATATTTAAAAATATATATTATAAAAATTATTACAAAAATATATTGCTCACCATTGGCCAGTGTCGCTACAAGTAGCAAAGCAAGAGCGAATCCTTTGGAAAACATGATGAAGGCTTTTGGACTTGGAAGTCTATAATGATCTTCTTGTTCACAATTTGCTGTTTATATACTTACATGAGTAATCCTAATTAACCATAGTAAATACAATTTTCCGTGTGCGATATGCAGGGAATAAGGAAAAATTTGTTATTTAACATTTATTATCTTGTATTAAAATATTAACAGGGCTCATTACGAAAAAAATCAACTGATAAACATTTTTTTCTCTATAAGGCACTTTAAAATTCTAAGATTTTAATTTGCACATTTTACGGTCATTAAGATAAAGTTATTTCGCCTCCTCTGGTCAACCAGAAATGTAATTTGAAAAATTCTCCTGGCGATTCGGCGCATTTCATTCAAATGAGTTACTTCGAATTACCCTGGTGCCGGATAAATGAAGAAATCCTTTGAGGTCAGCAGAAGCAATTAAAACCATAAAAAAAAAAAAAAAAAAAAAAATGAGCCCCATATAAAAATACTCTTTATCTCTCTGAAAATAAGACAATCGTGCATTTCAATTGCATGGAAAAAAAGCTCGAGGAGAAGTGCGACCAAACTAATTCCAGCGAAGCAGTCACTCGAGACTATAAGAAATGTTTTTAATTCTTTATATTTTTGAACATTTTATTTTTGAAATCCAGGTCGACACTCGACAGTGTATTCCTTTTTATTTTCGGTGTGAATTTCGAAACTTTTCAGGAAAGTAATCCGACAGAAACCGTAGAACAAACTGCAAAATTTTTTTCCTCTCCCGGAGCCGTTTACCAAGAATCTTCGGCGTGCGAAGAAGCGACCGACGCGCACCTACGGCTTCGCCGTCGCTTCACGACAGATTTATCGAACGATATATTCTTCAGAGGCGCAGCTCCATGCGTTCGCCATAAGTTTCCTCGTTTTTTTTCCTCCAAGCTGAAGGGCATTTCTCACTGCAGAATTTTACGGGCGGACGATCGGAAAAACTTATTTGCTATGGTGCGAGCATGTGGATGTGACATGCTCGTGAAATCAAAATAAAGCGAAAGGTTTCAGAAGGTAAAAAATCTACTTAGCTCGATTATAGAATTGTCGTTTTTTATGGATAATGTCATTTAAGAGAGTTCTACCGGTATTATTGAGAGATTAATGAAAAATTACAGTCTTATAAATAAAAACTATAATAAAGTAATTCAGTTAATTTTGATTGAATGGCTTCATTAGTTCAGCAATGAGAAAAAATGTTTCTTTTAATCATTTAACATTGTGTCTTATGCAGAGTCGCCCTTCTATCATGATTTTAAAGAAACTAAAGTTGACAAGTTAATGAAAAATTATAGACATTTAAAGAAAAGCCTAACAAAGCTACAAATAATTTTTTGAAGGACTTCGTTAGCTCAGAACGGAGAAATAAATATAATAAAAGCTCATAGATTTGACAAAAATTGTATAAGTTTTGCAGACGTTCGAATGATGGTTCTTTCTCGTCGGAAAAATAAATAAATAAAATCGACTAAAATTATCCGAAAAATTGATCCCGCAAAGTATTTATTTATTTTGATAACAAAAAAAAAAAAAGACATACACGATCGTTCGAGAACGTAATTGGGACATGAAACTCTTCTTACAAATGAACTCGGAGTTCAGTGATAAACGATTCGCGAAAACACTCCGGTGGTAATTTTGCAATTTTTCGTCCAGCGGCATCGTCTGTTCGCGGCCGATCGAAGAACGCAGTCAACTTAAGTTAAACCACTCTCACCCTTCGGGAAATTTATCGGCTCAATCTCGCGCCAGCCTCCCCCTCCTTTATGCTCGACGAGTCGGCGCTTCATCCGCGGGCGCCGCGACCGCCCCCGCAGATCTTCTGCGCGTGACTGCTCGCCGGGTGATTAGGGAGAGGCTGCTTTATGGGCGACGGCTGGGATGCCGAGATCGCGGCTAGACATTGAGATAAAGTAAGTATTTTCAGGCATAAATCGATGGATTTTTAATTTTTTTTTTTTTTTTTTTTTTTTTGAGGAATGATTTGAGGGTCTAGATTGAAAAAGAGATGTTGAGAAATAAGGTTCAGTGATGTTTCATTGATTGAAAAAATTTATTATATGTTTGGGAAGATTTAGTTTAAGGAAGATTGCCGTAATATTTTAGGATGAAAGAAAAATCAATGTGATTACATAATTGTTTAGGAAAAATGTATAATACCTCTAAATAATAGTTAAGAAATACCAAAACTTTGCAACACTAATTTACATATTTTTAAAATAGCCCTTTTATACCATATTTTAAAGTTGACAGTATCATACTGACACGTTTTTATTCAACATTTATTTACTTATTAATTTATTTTGTACCAACACGTTCAGTCGACACTTTCATACCAATTTTCAATTTTCAATTTTCAATACATTAATAAATTATTACTTAACGAAATGACATCGAAATTTCAATGAATTTCTTACCTTGATACATAATTTAGTATATATAAAAATAACACATTACTATCCAGGTTCTACGTTAAATAAAAATTTTTTTTTTCTACGCTAGAAAATTGCCTCTGCTCCACTTTTCACGTAGTTTCCATTATAAAATCCGATATTCCTATGAACACGAAGCATCCCCTCTAAAAAATTTTCACGACATTGAAAGTAAAAATCATCCTCAATAGAAATTCACTCGACGCTATTTCTGAAATCATCAATGAATTTCGACATTCCCTAAAAAAATTTTAAACGCACGTAAATATTTTTACTTCGCCTCCGTTCAAATGCAACGCATTCAAACCATCCCCTCCCCCACTTCCCGACGAACAAAAACTTCGAAAATCCAATTCCCGGCACATTCACCATCGTAACTAGTGAACCTCCATCGGCAGCCTCGCAAAAGTCGTCCGCGCGGATAAAGCTCGCAAGCGGCGATAAATTCATTTGCCCGAAGCTTTTAGCGCGAGAAGCAAGAAAAAGAAAGCATCTTTTGCCACGCCACGGCGCGTTTCTCTCCCTCGGCTCGCGAGATATTGCAATTAGAACGGGCGTCCCAGATTTTTTCTCTTCTCTTGTTTTTTTTTTTTTTTTTCGCTTTGAGAAATGTGTAACTGACAGAAGACGAGATTTCTAAGCGAGCTTTTGACGGAATTTCGTGACAGGTGTGTGTTGCTTTTTTTTTCACTTAGGTACACATCTGGCGAGCGGCGCTGGAGGATGAGATCGCAGTCTCTGCTTGGGTTGAGTGATAACGTGAGAAAAATGGAGTGAAAAACTTTCCATTTTTTGGATAGATAGAGTGAGGCTTCACTTGAATTTATTGACTGAAGATATATTTTTATAGATTTTATAGAGTAATTGTTTGTTTTTTTGCAACAATCATGTATCCTGTAACGTTTCATTAGTGAAAATCTAATAAAATTAGTTGAAATTGCTCGAATAATTACGAAATAGTAGAAGCTCTTTCCACTAATTTTCTTATTTACTTATTAGATTTACTTATTAGAAATCCAACTAATTAATAAAAAAATCAACTATTAATTTTTAGCTAATTCAACTTTATATAATAATACTCCTACAACATTCCTACAAAAACAAAGCAGCAACATTTAACGTATTTTCTATACCAAAACAAATTACTTCGCAGCGAACAACATTTTTTCTTTTACGATTCCCAAAGGCAACAAAAAAAAAGAAAAATAAATCGCGGTAACACTCGGTCCTCCCGCAATCGAATCGCGCCATTAAGTAGCGATGCGGCAGGTAAAAAAGACTTCGCTTCGCCGATTTTAGAGCCGACGCAGACGACGCTTGTGGGTCACGGGTCGCGTCGCTCGGCTGCTATTCCGTTAGACAGCTGCCCTTAAAAAGCGTACTTGCTACGTCTCCGACCATCCAAACAATGACAAATTGGCCTTTCCCGAGCAACCGTCCGTTCGGATTTGGAGCGTTTGAGCGTCAAAAGTTTCGCAGCGTTTGTTTGGAGGCTCTTCGAGTAGGTACTTTTACTTTTATTTACCGGAGTAAACGTTTTTAGGACTCTATTGAACTGGAATAGGATGTAGGCGGTGAGTGAATTTTGTCTAAATTCGTCGAGAATAATGGGCTTTTGGCAAAATTAAAATGAAGTGAGGATGACGTATACTTGCACCAAAATGTTCTTTCCTTTCTTTATGAAAAAAAAAGAAAATTAATGCTGTTTATTTATTTATTTATTTATTTATTTTTAATATCCAATTGTTTCTTCATAGAATAAACTTTCATTAGTCATAATCATCTGATAAAAGAAACGTAAAATTTTCTGCTCTTTCAGATTCCATTTGAGTGATTTCCACTCGCCAGTTATATTTTAATTGTCAATAAAATTATATTATTTATTTTGTTTGCAGTATTCCATTGTTTCTTCATAGAAATGGAAGCTCTTCAATGAACTTCCATTAGTTACAATCATCTGATGAAAAAAAACCGTCTTAATACTTTTGAAAGGTATAAACGAAGGTGCAATAAATTATTGTCTACTTTGATTGTTTCGACACGTATAGTGTTCTTCGATTTATATTTTAAACGAAAAGTAATTGATAGAGTTACTTTCGAGCGCAACATTTTCATTTACGAGCGAACAAAAGCTTCGCGACACTTATGGGTCGTCGCAGTTTCACACGAACCTGTGGAATCGCACCTTTCAATAAAATTCAATATTATTCACCATTTCCGATGGAAAAACCTTTTTTTTATGATGGATTTACATTATAATTTTTCGTCAAAACAATAATTGTTAAAATTACTGAAAAAAAGATCTATAAATCTTTTTTACAATAAAAGTGCGTTTAACGCACCCATAAAAGAGAGATCCCGAGATGGAGACTGCAATATCGAACTAAACGTGAAGTAATAAAATTACCGGATAATTTTACAGTGTAGAAGTCAAGCGAAAATCTGAAGCTTCTGTTTTCTGCATAAAATTCAGAAAATAAAATGAATAATAAATTAGATTTATTCTGTCAGTGACTAGCAGGAAACGAATAGCTTCTCTTGAAAAAAAAGACAGTGACAGGATGTTGTGAAGCAGTTAATTTAATTGGTTAATCTATAATTTTTTTTTAAATGAATGTCGCCAAATTTAAATCTAATATTTCATTTAAATCATCAAAGAAGTTTATGATTGTTTAAACAGATAAATTTTGTATATATTACTAAAATTTTTCAACAACATTTAATCATTCGAAAAGATATTCTTGTTTAAAAATAATGTCCGGATATTTTTTGCTCATTTATATTAGTTATAAAATCGATGAAAATTATCCGAAAAATGTATACCGCAATTTATATTGCACTTTATCTTCTATTCTATTTATGAACTAATTGATCATAGTATTTGTATTAATTTTTTAAATTTAATAAGTCATACTATAATTATATGTTTTTATATTGCCAATTAAAAAAGTACTCAAATTAAACATCAAAATATTTGTTAAATATCCCAAACGTGTTTAAAAATTCAATATTTATATTTTATATAATAAGTTCGATTTAACCTGGTTTCAGCGAATTGCCGTAAAACAGAGAAAAAAAAACCATCGGCATTATTAATGCAGTGCGTTACACAATCTATAAATACCAATCCAACGGTTATGAAACTCCGGCTCTAATTGCGACTTGCGCTTCTTTTTTTTCCCCGTGCGAACGAATAAAAAAAAATGAGAGGCGAGATCGTGGAACCGCGTAATCCACCCACCGCGAAAAAAAGATCCCTGGATGCTCGTAAAATTCGCTCATCCCCTCCTTTATCTTCCGCGCGCGGAGGAAGGAAAAGAAAACGTCGGGAAAAAAAATTTCGGCTCGGACGTGGTAAAGAAATTGAGCTTTCGCGGCCGCGGCTAAAAAAAGGTGGAGATCTTACCGCGAGTATTTCCGGAGGTATGCGTTCGGCGAAATCGCCGAAATTTCGAGGCACGTCGTGCGAAATTACTCGATGTTTGATTTCGAGCCTCTCGACCTCTTAAACGTTCGCAGAAATTGAACGTTGCTTTATTCCTGGTTATTTAAAATTTTTAATTTAGGTTTAGTTTATTCTTCATGGTTATTGATTGATGGAAGAAGTGCATAGCTGCTCGGTTGTGGAAACACGACTTTCAACTTTATATAAAATTGTTTGATTAATATTCAAAGCTTAATGTATAATTGAGCAGAGTAAAATAAATTATAGTTTGATTTGTTATGCGTCAGAATCGAAATGACGTACTCTCCTTCAATCTGAATTAAATATCACGGGGCAGTAATTAAATATTACACTTATATATATAGTGACCAAAATTATTTAATAAATGAATTATTTAATTAATTGTCAAGATATGCACTCCAACAAGTTTTTTCTTCTCTAAAATTAGTTTTGTATGAATCATTATTTATTTCTAATTTTATTTAAAAACTTTAAATTATTAAAGTAATTTTGTTCTTTATTTTGTAGATTCAAAACTTTTTTTTTCTTCAATTTTTAGTCAATCAGCGAAATGTACACTATTAATAACTTAAAACAGGAACTAATTCGTAGTCATTAATGTTATGTAAACACTGAAATCTCCTCAATTGAACATAATTTTAAAATCAAAACAAATTTTAACTGAAAGTTAGTCGTACATTTATTTTTAAAAACTTTAATCGATATAGCGACATATTAAATGGCGAAATAAAAAATTCAGATAAAATCAGTCTATAAATCCGGGCTTACAGCCTTTTAGTTTACAAACAAATCAAATAAAAGACACTCACTGATTCATGAAAAATTAAAAAAAAAATATATAAAATTCATAAATTCCTTTCAATTTCATTACCGACACAATTTCATCACCATTTTAAAAGCATAAATATCGATCGCCAACTTGAAGGCGGATTAGTCCAATGGGCGCAAGCATCGACTCGCAAGATATAGAGTTACTTTTCCCATTTTGGCGAGTCGGTCGGAAAAAGCGCACAAGCAGTCCAAAGTGCATGCACTCCGGCCCTTTCCGAGAAATCTCTGAAACTTTAAACGATCGCGCATCTTCCAAAAGGGATGAAACATTCAACTCGCCCCCCGTCGTCTGAATGAAAAGAGGAAAGCCTAATTTGATAAGTGAACGACTTCGTGAATAGTCATACTTTTTACGGAAGTGCCACTTGCGTATTCCTCTTTTTGAAACAAAAATCGATGAGCTTAAAAGTGGAGCTAATCAATTTTTCATTTGATCGATTCTGAGTCGGTAGCCAGAGGATGTATCAATTTGCGATATGTATGAGAGAAAAAAAGAATAATTGATGGGTTTCAGTGGTTCTATTTTTATACAACATTTGAGCAAAATATTTTTATAAAGACACTTTATATCCACAAACAAACAATCCATACAAACTCTGTAAAAATGAATATGTGAAATTTGACTAAACTAAGTGAATAGTCACTTATTCTACGTGAAAAACCTTCCACTGATTCAATAAGTGGAAGATATTTAACGTGAACTAAGTGACTATTCACTTATTCTAGTCAAATTTCACTTATTCATTTTTAGAGGGAACACCTTTATTTAGCCGAAGCTGAAAATGTGAAATTCACTTGAAAAATGTCACTATTCACAATTTTCAAGCGATTTTCACATTTTCAGATTTAGCATAGCGTCGTCTAATCCAAGAGGAAAGCTCAAAAGCTTAAATTGACAAGCAACACCATACTTTTCTGCGTATCAAATTTATAGTGGCTCTCAGAGTGAGATTTTTTACAAAAATAACAATATTCAGATAGTTGGATCATCAAATTCACCACCACCTCGCTAAACAAAAATTCCTTCTACAATACACATATTCTCAGTGTAAAAAGATAAATATAACAATGACCGCGCGAAACCCGGAAGACTCGCAGTCCAGTATTTATAAAGTCGATAATACGTCAGCCTCGCAGAGATTCCCTCGAAATTCCAGCATCCACGTAAAAAAAGAGGGGAAACCAACTCGAGGGGCCTGAATATTTCAGCTTGAAAATCGATTGCCTCGTACCGCTCGAAAATATGTTTTCAATTGGGTCGCAAACATAACGAAATCAACGAAGAAGAGGAAGAAGGGGGGGGGTGATCGATACGAGCGTCAATGTAGGAGCGAGGCCTGCTGGTCGCATAAAATATGCAGTGAAAATTTAGTTTAGCGAGTCGAGCGTGAAAAGTAAGTCGAGAAAGCTTTGCCCGATTATCGTTTCCATTGCGAATCTGGTGGCCAAGTTCCGCCGGCGGCGACGTTTTTTCGGAGTTCGTCGCTACAAGCTGAGGTTTTTGCGCTAAAGTGAGCTCTTGCGTTTACGATAGTCGTGAAATTTTTGGAATGCGGGTAGAATGAAGTCATTATGAGGTTATTAATTTTCGAATTCGGGATTTTGATGAGTTTCGACGTTTTTTAGGTTGCTAAGTAAACGTCAACCATTGATCATCATAAAATTGGCAAACATTATCTTAATTATACATCAACATAAAATTGTTTATATTTTGGAGTCTATTAATTGATTTTTAAGAGTTTATTTAAATAAAATAGCCAGTTAAAAAAGACTTTATTTTTTCTGTCAGTAACGATACACAGAAAATGTATAATTAAGTTAATAATGTAATTTATGTGTAAGAAAGTAATTTTCGAATCTGAAATATTGGAAAAATATTTTATCTTTATTTTGGAATTTCATCGAGAATGCATTCCGCTAATTTTATTTGCAGCTGTTTTTATTACTTACTGCAGAAAATGCAGAATTTATTGATTACATTTCGATTGTTTTATTCCTACATACATTTTCTTTGATTAATTTTTTTCTTTTTAATAATGCTTAATCAAAGCAAAATGTTGGTAGGATAAGTAACATAGTTAAGAGGTTTATGAATTAAAAAAAAAGCTTTCATTGACATTAATTGAAGTTTAAATTAGTATGTTGATTAAGTGAAAAAAATAATTAAATTCTAAAATATCATAAATTAAGGTAAAGTGAGCTCTGAGGAATAAATTAAGGTAATTTTCATATAACCTCTCTAATAAATTCTATTTCAAGAATTCTCTCTTCCTCCTTTTCAGTCTTAATTGCTTTTTATTTTACAAAATTTTACATTTTATTAATAATTTTATTTACATCTTGCTCATTTTCATAATTAAATGTACAGTGCAATATTTTATGCACAAATAATTTACGACATTTGAGGGAAATTCGTAACTTTATTTAACAAACAATTAAGAGAAATCTTTTCGTTTGTAATCACATATTATCAATTCTTTGTTGTACAAAATTGATGGATCCGAATATTTTTCTTCAGTACTTTTTTAGATCTTCTAAATATTGGATACTTTTTTTCTAAATTTCCTTAATTATGATTTTCATTATAAATAACTACTACTTTTGTAAATTTTACAAAAAAAAATTGTACCATTGTAATTTCTACCAGAAGATTATCTACGTGTATTTTTTATGTCAAGGATCACCGATCCGTGAGTGTAATCAGCTTAGCCCGGATGCTGACGACCCGCCGAGCAGCAGCGGCCAAATTAGTCCGCGTCACGCCGAAACTCCGACCCGAACTATAGTCCCGAAATCTGCCGACGCCTCTCTCTCTCCTCGGACCCTTTTCCGCCGAGTCATTATTCTATAAGGATGATACGTCCACGTCTCCCCTTCCGTTCTTTAATTTTTCTCCCGAGAAAATATTGATTTCCTAAACTCGGACGCAAGTGCGCCTTTCGCTCTGAAAAATGAGACCGCAGGGACTGGTTCAACGCCGCGGGCTGCTTATCCGCAAGCACATGGTCTGAGAAAAATTGTAATGATCGATAACTCAATTCACCGTCCGCACTTTTTTCCTCTCCTCCGAGGATGCACCAACTTACAAATTCACTTAAAAATTCGTTCTCGATAAAACTCATTCTTACGGACAGAGTTAGATTTGTAATTTAAAAAAAAAAAGTAAAAAATTAACTTGAATTTAAAAAGACAAATAGAAGTTCCAATTGTTTGTGAGAAAAGAAGTAACAAAAAGCTATAAGGATCAAATTTCAAAAAAAAAAGAAAGTCGGCAGAATAAAGCATTGGGAGTAAATTTCAGGACTCCGCTGTGGGTAATTCCGGGACCAGAAGTTTTATGATCGACCGCAATAAAATGTGTCTGTTCTTCAATTATTACCTTGGGTCTCATAGTTACTCTAACCATCGGTCCTCTAGAGAAAGGGACTTTTGATCTTTCCACGATTTTTTTTTTCAAGGGGGCGTCTTTACCAAGATTTTGCCAATAACGAGCTTATAGTACTTAGGTCACCTTAAGAATTTGATGAGCCTCTACCTGGTCGAGTACAAGGAAGGATCTTCGGTCCTAAGGAGATTTTCTGCCGATAAAGACAACGAAGCGAGAATAATTATTTAAATTAAAAATCTACGTGTTAAAAAAACTACTTGTAGTCTGTAGAGACCGTACCAAAAAGTCCAATAGGCTGAGCCAAAACGAGACTTACCAAATAAAAATTTGTATATCAATTAATTCATACAATTTCCCACACCGAAAAATATTTGCTATGCAGAAATTTCCTCGATTCCTTTTTTTTCCTTTACTCGGATCCGCGGAATTGAGTAATTGCAAGTTGCGCACCAAAGTTAGCCAACGGCCTTTTAATATGCGTTGGCGGACGGGGTGGGGGCAGGGGTGGGGGGGTCTATTAAAATCGAGTTGGAAAAAAAATGAAGCTTCGTCCCCCGCGCGGCGAATTGAAAGTTCGCGAGCGCTGAATAATTGGAACGGTGACAAGCTCATTTTTCCCAGCGCTTATGTTTAAACAGGCTCGTTCGTATGCTTCCACGTCTTCGTCGATCTTCTCTTTTTTTCTCTGTCTCTCTTTTTGACGCATTTCTTTTCCGAGATTTAATTTACATTTTTTTAAGCGAGTTTGTTTAATTGAAGAAGTGTAGAAAGGGGAGGGAGTATGAGTGTCGACACGAAGTCGCTTGTAATTTTCACCCTCTTGGTTTGATTGAGGAAGAAGATGAAGGGAAATGCGACGAGACCGAATAGCTATCTTCGTAAACTGGAACGTGTCCGACTCCTCGTGACTATCGAGTGAACCAATACCAATGATGCAGTGAATAATATCATACCCGCGGGGGAGGGGAGACAATTTAACGGCGACGTTCCTTTGCTTCCAGGTTCAATGATGTAAATCTCCTACATTACGATTATTAATTTTATCCTACTTATACAATTTAGCTTGGGGTTCTTTAATTTTCTGTACCACATAATTAAGAATTAGTCATAATATTAATTTTAGATTTTGAATAAATTAAAATAAATTAAGAGTTGTTTCTTAGAAAATTTACTGGAAAGTTAAGAAATATTTTAAATAAATTTTATCTTAAATACTTTTTAGCTATTGGGGTTTCCTAAATTTTCTATACTAATTAAGTAATTAACTAATTAAGTATAATTGAGATTTAATATAAATAAACATAAATTACAATATTAATTATTTTTTATTTTGAATAAATTAAAATAAATAAAAGTTACAATCATTTTTTTAAAAATTTATTGGAAAGCTAAGAGATATTTCAAATAAATTGCGTTTTATTATGCACACTCTAAATGCATTAAGACATGTATTATCGTAATTTTAATTAGATTTTCTTTTCTGAATACTAATGAGTCTATTAAGATATATGCTGTGACAATAAAGAATTACAGAATGCGATATGATCTGGGCATAAATTGTAGAAATGCATAATATCACTATACTACAGTTTTTACAGTTTTTTTTTAATTGTATAGTTCTTTACGTGACAATGCTGATAGGGGCTGAATTACTTATAAGAAAATAATTTAGATTTTATTAAGTAAATTAATTATATGAAAATCGCCTCATTAAGTCAAGTATACGGATATACAAGTAGATAAATAGAACACTTTGTTCTGAAATTATCATTGAATAATTAGACCATGTCATTACACACTCTACAGGATTTAATTTTCCGAGGAATTTTTTTCCACTAAACTTTTGAATTACAAAGAGAAGAGAGAAGGAAAGAATGCAGAGCTATTTAAAATGAACGGAAAGAGCTGGACGTCGAGTAAAGTGTTCCAGACGACACGAGACATTCGCTTCAAATATTTTACCAGTTTTCATCCGCTTCAGTTGTCCAGGATCACTTGTTCACTTAAGGATAAAAGTGCAGTTGTTAAAATTGAAAAACTTAATGCCAGCCGTGTACATCCAAATGCTCGGATTCGACCTACTTGAGCCTCCGCATAACGTCATCTCATCCTCGGCGATTCCAGCACTTTTTTTCTGCGTCCAAGCCGCACATTTCAATCCACTCGCTAAACCACAAAGCGAAAAATCTTTAATAACACGCGTTATTCCTACTTTTCCTCTTTGCAGTCGTAAATTTTATTTTTACCCTGAGAGGAGGAAAAATTGCGTGGGAAGGAGGTACTAATGAATTTTTCACTTCAGCGGTTTCGAAATAGCGAAATAACTAATTTTTCGTTGCCAATATCAATTTTGATTTACGGAATGTTCAGTGGGTTGTTCCCTCAAGGAACTTTGCGATTTATAATATGCACTGCGGCGGAAGAATAATGTTTGATCAATTAGGGTCATAATTTAACTTTGAATGCCTCGCAACCAAAAATGTTCGTATGCATCGCAAAATTCCAAATTCCAAATTCAAAATTCAAATTCTAAATTCTAAATTCATACACTATACATACTTCGTATTCGCAAATATACTTAAAATTTTATTTCTAAAAATAATAAAATGCTTTTCGAAGTTCCATGATAAATGGATCTCCAAGAGTTTAATCGTGGCCTAGTTATCAATGAAAGTTCCGTGTGTGCATCTCAATTTTTAATGAAAACACTTTAGACGATATCTTTATTAACCCAGCCGCTCCATTCAATTTTTCACGTGTCACTGGTACACCGTAATTTCTCACGCTCCAACTCTCGCGCAACTTTTAATTAAAACGTCCAGAATAAAAAAAAAAAACACAACAAACGCACAAACCACGACACTACTACTACTACTAACTACTACCACCACCACTACCACCTTAATTCCCCTGCAAGTTCTACCCTCTCCCGGTCCCCGACCACGTCCCACTTTCCCTCGACCTCGACCAGACCTCCAGACCACGTCTGTGCCTTAAAAAAAACCCCTCCATAAAAGAACCAAGCAATTAAAAACAAAAAAAAATCCATTCCAAAAAAAAAAAAACACACCATAGTTTCCACTAAAAGGAAGGAGGAAGATAAAAGCTCTCGCAGAAAGAAAGAAGCTCGTGAAAGTGGAGCGGTGTACTCGTGCTCCTCACCAGTGTCTCGCCTCCATGGCAGCCGAGGGGGGCGGAGGGCGGGGGCGGATCGATCGCTCACGGGGGCTCCGGGGGTGCCTAGACGACGGCGGCGGGTCCCCTGGCGCTCGTCCGCGCTGGCGGCATGCCGCGGCGGCGGTGCGCTGCCGCGACGGAGGATTGGCGCGGGGCGACGGCGACGACGACGGCGGCCAAGGAGCACGCGGCGCGACCCCCGCGCGCGGCCAGAGGAGCTACCTCGCCTCTCGCTCAGCGAGACACACTGAGCCGCCGCCGCCGCAGCGATCGCGGGGTGAGCTGCGCGAGCGGCGGACGGCGCCGACGGGGGTGGCCGCCGATGACGGGGTGCGTGACTGTAAATTTACGAGGGCGCAGACGCACGAGGGACTTTCTCGTTTCCCGGGCTTGAATCGGCTGCTTTCCCTGAGGCGCGAGATTTGACTTTTTGTTTTCACTTTGGGGCTCTCTAAATTCCATTCAGTGGAGTTTCACTACTTTCCAGTACAGAGCAGCTCATTTTCACTGGTTTGAACTAATCTGGACTGCAAAATAGTGAAAATGCACTGAATGATAGTGAAATTCCACCGAATGGAATTTAGAGAGGGGGGTCCTGGTAAAAATTTTAATTGAAAAAAGGGGGCAAGGGGGTATTTCGGAGAGTATTTAAAAAAAATGCAGGATTTATGTCTACGCAGGGTTTCCTTACTCTTTAAATTTCACTGAAATCACACTGAATTTAAAAGCACGAGGGACTTTTTCGTTTCCCAGGCTTGAATCGACTGCTTTCTCTGAAGCGCGAGATTTGATTTTTTTTTTGTTTCACTTTGGAGGGGGTCCTGGAAAAAATTTTATTTAAAAAAAGGGGGCAAGGGGGTATTCCAGAGCGCATGGAAAAAAAATTCAGGATTTATGTCTACGCAGGATTTCTTTGCTCTTTAAATTTCACTGAAACCACACTGAATTTCAAAGTACGTTTTCTTCTTTACAAAGTAGAAAATGTGCATTTTTATCTTTGACAAAAGAGTAAACACATCAAATTATTCTTTTGAACATTTACAATCGATCTTTCCTCTTTATAAAGTATAAAATTTACAAAAAATACATTTTACTCTTTATAAAGTAGAAAACGTGCATTTTAATCTTTACGTTTCCAGACTTCACTCTTTAGGCCTTAGAGTGTAATTATATCCACGTCTGATTTGTTCATCCGATTAAATAATTTTCTCTACCTATTATACATTGAGCCTAAATAAACTTGAATGCATAAACCTTAGAAGCCAAAATTAGCGCGCGTATAATTTAGTACCCCCTACAAAATTCTAGCGAGATACCAGAAGGCAGTAAATTCGTGCAATGCATTCAAATAAAAAAAAAGCTCAAGTGCATCTCGGACACCGTGAACGGACCTTAACTTTCGTCCCCTTACTACTGAGTGTTCCCCAACCGGACGCTTTAATCTGACGGTCAGGGGTGACGTCACGGCCCGCCGAGCGCACGAGGGTGACTCCTCCACGAAGCAGCGGTGGGGTAGAGGGGGAGGGTTAATGGGCAGACGCTCGCACCAGTGAGGCACGCGGCTGCGGCGGCGGCCCTTTCTCCCTCGCCTTTTTTTCTTCCTCTCCCCCTCGGCGGCGGTAGGCCGACCCTTTCTTTGCCGAGGAAAACTCAGTTTCCTCGGTTTTTTCGACCCGAGACTCCTCACTTCGTTAAACACCGTCGGGGAATTCGCTGAGAGAGTAGAGACTCCGTGAACGACTAGTCGATCGCTATCCACGCGGCTGAGTATCAACGGCTACGGGAGTATCCGGAGGAACTTCGGAAAATTGTGTCGTGAAGTTTTTTTTCTTTTGTCAGAATTTGTTAGACGAGTAAAACATTTTTTATGAATGTTTTGTAATATTTTTTCTATGGAGTTCCTTTTTTTTTTAATTATTTTTTGTCATGGATGAATTTATTTTTCTTCTTTTTATTATCTTCTTAAATAAGCCGATGAAGCTTGATTAATATAAATTTAATTCTATATTTTAACAAAATAATTGTTTCATTCATTTATTATCCGTTAATTTACAAGAATGAGATTATTTTCTTTTTATTACCAAGATGTCACTATTTTTCTATCGGTTTGTAGCCCGCATTATTAAATCATACAAACATAATACGACTGTATAATGAAAGCAAATCTTATTTATTCTTCGCTGTTTTCCTATGAATTATTTATAAGAAACAGCGAAAGATCAGTAAACAAGCGTCGCTCTAATGCAATTCTTTTGAAGAAAATGCTGACGATGTTAATGGGGTATAGGAAAAATATGTACCGTTGTATTACTAACTTGATTTGATTAAAAAAAATAATAATAATAAATAAATAAATAAATAAAAAACCCATATACTGGTATTCTTGAATTTTCAGTGATATTAATGTATTTTGCTCCAACGTCACATGCAACTGTTCTGCTTAGCATTGTTTTACAACAAGTTTTATTTCGTAAGATTATAGTTCGTACGTTACTCGAATTAGAATTGTTTTTCAAGCTTTCATATAAGAATTACATAAAATAATTCTAATCGAATAATAGAGACAGCGTGCGAAGCTTATTTTTAAGTGTCTAAAGAAAACACGTCAGTCATTCACGAAATTCTGACAGAATCGAAATAAGCCTTCCTATAAAACAACGAAGTCACAATCTTTAATTAAAATTTTTTAACTAAATTAAAATTCATTTAAACTAAATAAATTAAAATTCCCAAGTTAAAAAAAAAATATATTTAATTGGTCGACAGTAAAAAGGCGTCTTTTCGAAGAAGTGTAAACCACAGTTTATGACAAACACATAAACGAATCGAAATAAGCTTCCCTATAAAATAATGAAGATCTTTATACGTAAATTAGAAATTTTAAAAATTAACAGAAAAAATGTTTAATCGGTGGATAATAAAAAAACGTTTTTTCGAATAAATAACCAGCTTATATACACCGCACGTCACAACACACACACACACACACACACACGTACCTCGAGCTCTCAAGATAAACGAATAGTCGAGCAGCACAGCGACGGCGGGTCACGAGACGCACAACTCGCCGCCCAGGTTCTCGCCGCGGCTTTTTGACATAATTCCAAGGCGGCAGGCGCTATTTTTACCCCCATTATCACGCGCGCACGCCAGGATTATCTCTTCTTCCCCTTCCAAGCCACTGACGCACTCGCGAACTCCACGAAAAGAAAAAGAAGAAATCGCGAAAGAAGTAGGAGATCAAGAACAAGAAGAAGAAACGAGGAAGAAGTAGAAGAAGAAGAAACGAGGAGGAAGAAGAAGAAGAAGAAACGAGGAAGAAGAAGAAGAAACGAGGAAGAAGTAGGAGAAGAAGAAGACGAGGAAGAAGAAAAAGAAGACTATGAGGAAGGAAAGAAGGAGACTCGCGTGAAGAAACGAAGAGCTGCGTAATAGGGCTTCGGCCGCACGCAGCGCAGCCCTGTGCTAATCGCGGACCGAGCGCAACTGACGGCCGAGGCGAGCCGAGGCGGCCGGCGGACCCCCGCAGACTCGGCACACGTGCGCGACTATTTTCACCGTGAGGTGGTGGTGTAGGCCTGCGCGTACTTCTTTTTTTTTGGGGGGGGGGAGATTGTATCGGAAGGTGGAGACTGGTTTGACAAAGTATTTTTTTTTTAGGAAGGTGTTTGCTATGTTGTTCCCTTGTAGTAAACTGCAGTGCGATATGATCGAATTCAAGCCTGGAGATTAGATCGAAAAATTGGGAGTTACAAGCTTGGAGTTATTAAGACTAACCGCTTAGTTAATAGCTATCGAAACCAAAAGATCAGTGGATTGGCTAAGAATTTATTTATTTGTTTGTTTGTTTTGTTGCAGAAAATGTTTGACGAATGATGTATTTTTTTTTTAATGGTAATTAGGAATCAGATTAGAAAGTATTGCCGAAAAATTTTATTTGTGTATTAGAATTGTGTAAAAATACTATTTCTTTGCGTCACTGTTGTTGATTATTTAATAGGAAAATTATAGTACTGGTACTAAAGAATTTAGTTGTTTTCTAACTTAACTACTGAATGCCTGCGTTTTATTGCCTCCCCTGGTTTATAATAATTATAGGGTACTCCACAGAAAATAATTTTCTTTCTGTCTTCAAAATACTAAAAAAAAAGAAAATAATAAAAAAAAAATCAAGCTCCGGAAAATTCCGCAACTTCCAGCAGTAGATGCAGGCGCTATAAGCGTGGATTTTTCAGGCAAGCCGACGAGGCGTGCCTGAAAAACAAAGTGGCGCGGCGGGCAGGGGCGCGCGCGCACGAAGGGACTAGAGGATGAGGGAAAAAGGCCTCGCTCAGCTCGTTTTCAGCGGCATCGATCGTAGGCCTCCGGCGGGGGCTCCGCCGCCGCCGTCCTCCCCCCCCATACACACTTCCACACACACACACACACCAAGTTCTCACTCCCTCGGCGACATATGTGCGATTATCGGAGGGTCGCGCACACGGCCGACCGCCTCTCGCATTTTAAATGAGCGCCGAGCGATTCCGCGCGTTCTCTTTATTTTCTCCCACATTTTCACCGCTTGTTTTTATTTTGTTTCTTTCTTCGCTCTGCGTTTTTTGCTTCTACTCTCGCTCGCCGACTGTACGGTGAGGAGAGGACGCTGTGTAATCAGGGTGATATATTAATTATTATTATTATTATTATTATTTTTTTTTTTTTTTTTGAGAGTGTCTATAGAAAGTTTTTTGTTATGAATATGGGGAATATTGCATTGGAACTACTTTTTTCCCCTTTTTTCTTGTAATTAGTTTCGAGCGAATGTGTAAGGTCATTCAAGATGATACATTTTTTCATAAATATTTTTTCACCCTAATCACCTGAAAAGTCCACTTTATTGACCTCCGCAGAGGGAGTAAAATGATATTTTGTCAGCGGAATCTAACGGCGAATCCTGAAGATCTAGAGGAGAGCTTCCTTGATGGGTGAGGGAAGGACACAGCACCAACCCCCTCACCTACTCTCTAAAGTTGAATTAGTGAAAATTCCACTAATTTTTTTAGTGAACAGATTAAATTCACTATCTTACACTCTTCACTAACAGTAAAATTCACTATCAATTAGTAAAATTCACTATCAATTAGTAAAATTCACTATCAATTAGTAAAATTCACTATCA
>JAWWEN010000038.1:10169531-10181546 GCA_035582955.1 Sycophila texana | reverse complement strand
TATCAATTAGTAAAATTCACTATCAATTAGTAAAATTCACTATCAATTAGTAAAATTCACTATCAATTAGTAAAATTTCACTAATTGAAATAGTAGCTCTCTAGGAGAGGGAGATCCAGTGACCACGTAATCGATGAGCTAGGCTCAAACACCAGAAGTGGTGTTGGTGGTGTAGGTGGTTAGCTCGCTGCTGCGAGTGATGAGTTGCTCGCTCGGAATGGGCCGGTCGTGAGCGGACTTCCTGCTGCTGCGGGAGTTGAGGTGCTCGACCGGAGTGGGTCGAGAGATGGTGCGCTCGTTAATGTAGACGATCTCGCCGATCTTGACCTTCGGGTCCAGGTTCTCGTCGCCAGCGTACCGACACTGGTACTACTCCTGATTCCTCCGCACTTCCTATACGCGTTGTTCCCAGATGGATGAGAGTGCTTCTGGCATCTCCAGATTCCACTCTCCTGGTCGCCGTAGGTTTTTTTGTACGAGTGATGCATGTTTTTGGGCGCCTTGCTGGGCCACTCGGATTTCCTAGGCGAGAAAGTTATCGCTGGTTCGAAAAGTGCCGCCGGCAGCAGATGTTGAGGGCAAAAGGCGCTCTGGATCGTTTAGCTCTGCTGTTGATTGAATCCTTGAGGAGCTGTCAATTGAGGAACGTCGACCCCGCGTAGTTCGACCCAGTGACCAGGTCACCGATGAGCTAAGCTCATTAGCATGGGACAAGGAAATTGGGATTTGGGATTATGAAATAAAAATTCCATGAGTCAGCTTTCGAAAACAAAAAACGCCGTGCATCTGTTTGTTGAAACTTCAGGATCACTATGTCACGTAAATTAAAAAAAAAATTATTAATTTGAAATACCGAGGGTAAGAATTTTGAAGATTTTTGAAGATATACATCTGTTAAATTCCCTGCAAACTCGGCATCTAAAACGGAACGCGTTACTTTCAGCCGTAAACTCGGTTAAATATATTTAGCTGTCAGTGAACATTAACATTTGCTCACCGTCTAACAGGGAACAAAATTTGGATTTGGGCAGCGGCCGAGAGTCTCGCAGTGCATATACACAGAAGAGGAGGATGAGGTGTCAGTTCGTTAATTCGATATCGTTCGCGTAACTACGCGGAGCATGAAATTCTGAAGTGAGGCCCTAATCTAAACCGAGACCGATGCGTATGCCGCGATAAACAATGATTTATATCGAATGTGTCCGTCGGCCGAAATAGATTTACGTGCAGCCGACTTTTAACGCTTCGTTTACCTTGAACGTTAATTTCTGCTGTATCATCGTTTGATTTGCGTCCGAGCTTTTGTGGCGTTGATACGGAATTTCTTTTATTACACTGATGAGAGATTATTCTCGTAAAAATTACGGTGAAGCTCCCAGTAAAGACTACATGAAAATAAAATTTACGCAAGCCTTGAAAATTTTTACGGGAAAATCACTTTAATTTTTACTTAGATATTGGACTGTTAAGCGACGGTTGGGCTTTGTAATTTTTACGTGCTTTGTAAAGCTCTCTAATTTTTCTGGAACGGTCACTATAAATTCTACGAGAAAATCCGCGAAATTTTTGCGATCTTTTCTTGTAAAAATTACAAAGCTTCTGATAATGATTTTCCCGTAAAATTTCTAGAGCTTGCGAATAGTTCATCGATGACGATATAACACATATGACTTATTAAAACATAGAAACATAGAAATTTATTAAAACATAGAAATTCTTCTTTGCCAACTAATGGTAAAAAAATTGAACGATCCACTTTGTGGTTTCTAATTAAAATTCGCGATGGAACGAGGGTCTCGGTCGCTGGATCTAAATTGAAATCAGTGGGGCGAGCTCGCAAGCCTGCGTCACTCGAGCCGCCCGCTGACGTAACGATGATGAACTGCGGGATTTTCGCTGCTCGTTGGCTCTTCATCCGGCAATTATGTAACGGGGGATCAAGCACCTTTGCATGGACAACCTTTAAATCCTCGAGAAACTCGGAATTTGCTCGGAAGCTTAACCTGAAAGGAGCTTTCATTTTTATTAAAGACGAGATTGATCTGCAGATGATTAGGAATTAGGAAAAATTATTTCCTCTTTTTATAATAATTATAAATGCAAAAATATGTTTAAGCAACTTTATTCAAGTGTTCTTTTTTTATATCACTTAATAGGATCACACTTAACTTAATAAAATAATAAATGGAAGAGCTCAATAAATATATTCAAAGAATCATCTTCCAAATAAAACTGAATCTATAAAGAAGCCTTGCCAGGCCCGCAATTAAAATATGTAAATATTTTACAACATTTAAAAAGCATCACTGTTATTCGTCGTACTTTATATATTTATAATAAAAATTTCTCTTTTATTTCCAATAAAAAAATCGCAACAAACTATCGAGAGAGTCTGGTATAGAAATCGTATTTTCTTTCTTGCGGCAGTTAATCATAGTTTAGCCTTTTTCTTTAACTTGTTGTTTTCATAATTAATATTTTGTTTGTACACAGTTATTCGTCGCTATAATAACATTTACGTATTCGATCACATAAATCACAAAAGTTCATCTATTCATTCGCAGTGGCATTGTTATGAAAAAAAAACTCGGGGAGAAAAATGCTCATATTCACGCACTGACATAACACAAGACATTGAACTCAACGAACAAACGATTGATCCTCGATCGAAACGAAAATCCATGATCTACGGATGTTTTTAATCGATATTGATTTCCCTATACATTAAAAGTTTTAATAACGTCGAGAAAGTAAAAGTTATGTTAACAATACGATAAGTATTTGTTTTATTTACAGGTCACACTGGCGAAGATAACATCTTGCTATTCGAAAAAAAAATGTCTCTTATAGTTATTATAAAAAATTAAGAATTTTTCAGTAACTCTTAACAATGAATGGAGTAATGTAAATAAAGATGTAGATTGATAAACAAAAAAATAAATTTTGAAATTATTCAAACTTAATAAATGCAGTGATTGTTTCTTCCGAAAAGAAGATATTACATTCACCGGTGTATAAAAAAAAAACTCACGAGAAAAATAAAAATCTACACAACGAGATCGCACATTTTTCACGGTAAAAACGAGTTTATTTATTTATTTTTTTCTAATTTGTTTTTTATTATAATTTTCTTTTCACTGTTCTATAGCATCGGTACACGAGTCGTTTCTTCTTTTCTTGCGCCAGCACAATGATTGCAGGATCGTAGTCTTTTTTGTTTATCTTCTCTTTCCGCTCTTCGATGTTATTTTTTTTCAATGTTATGAACACAAAACATTAGCAATTAATCGAGAATCAAACTTGAGAAAAAAAATTCAACTCAATCTACCATTTTAAAGGCGAGACAGAGATGCGTGTGTTTCAGTGTGGGTTTGTTTGTTACAATTCTGATTTTGCACCTTCTAATCTTCTATATAAGTATTGTTCGTTCAAGAAAAAAAGATACGAGTATCGATTACGCTTTTCTTTATTTTCGCGCATATTTACATGGGGCAGTGTTACAAAAGAAGTTACACATCAAGGTTAAAGAGATGATTCCGGACATTTTTTCTTCTTTTTTTTTCTTCATGAATTCGCGTACTTCTTCTATGTTTCAATTTTCCCTTCGATGAACAAATTCTTTCTTTTCTTTCATTATCTTATTTTACAAAAACAAAATAAATTTCGTCTTTTTCGATCAACGGGAAAAAATCGAAACATCGAGGTGCGAAATCAGCAGGCACTAGTCTTCCCTTCGCTCGCTCTTGCAGTGCAAGTTAATTTTGCAAAAAAAAAAAAAAAAAATGTCCGCAATTTTCAGTGTCGATCCTTGTCAAAAATTTTGGTCACGCCATTGAAAACTTTCTGCGATTCGATGACATTTTCCCGAGAAATCGATTGACCAGAAATGAGTCAGTGTTATGACTATAAGGCAGAAATAAAATCGTTCGTTGGCCGCTTTACCTTGATTTGTTTTGTGTCTAATGTAGCGTTTGATTCAGCGATTCGCTTAAGTACTTCGTCAAAGAGGCGAATTTTTCAGGCCGTTTCAATCCAATACCCGCGCAGAGAACAACAACTGATGACAATTTTTTTCCCAAAAAAAGCTTTCATTTTTTTTAGCATCAGCTTTTTGCCCGGTATGCAAAACAGAAACGATAAAAAAACAAGATACTCGTTCGAATTGATGAAAGAAGAAACAAAAATTCAATAATATAATAACTACGTTCGAACTCCGATTAATGAAACCAAACGAATAAACAATAAATTCTTTAACGCAATTGAAATTAAAAAAAAAAAAAAGAAAATTCAAAGAATAAATCAACAAAATTAATGGCTCGAAATTTTCTGATTGACACGCAGTAACTTCGATCCACGCACACTAAAAGCCGATAAAATTTAATACAAAAATCATGGAAAATCAACAGGACAGCGTGAATTTTTGTAGGGACGCTTTTTTATGCCGATTTATCGGCAACATCGAGCGCGGAGATCGTCACGCTGTCCAATTGATCGTCCCCCTCCCCTCCGTTCCGTTTTTATTGCTTACCAGTAATCGCGCATTGTTCCGCTCGCTAAAGCTACAAAAATATCTCATTCTCATAATCTAGCTGCTCACCTCACGCACGACTCGTCGTCGATCATCTTCAGGAGGCGGCCGAGGTATGCGCTTCATACCGATCCCAAGTGTAAACTCTTACTTTCTAAAGTTTAATTAGTGAAAAAACTACTATAATTAGTGAAATTTCACTAAAAATTAGTGGGAAGAGCTCCACTATTTAACGATTATTAATATATTAATTAAAGTAATTTCCACTAATTGCAGTAGTTTTTCACTAATTCAACTCCCATCTTCTGCCCTAATCACGATGTTACTCCGTTTTTATTCTAAAGCATCACTGTATTTTTTTTTTATTTTTTTGTTCAATGCTTTACAATATTTTTTGTTTACGTAAGTTTACAATTTTTGCGTTTTTTCCCTTTTTATATTTATTCTTCACATTTTCAGTGCGTTGCTGTCTTTTGGTTAGGACAGGGAAATAAAAAATTACAGGATGCCTTTCGCTCATCAACGTGGTCGGCAAGCTCTGAATTACGAACTTTTACAAAATTCCGCTTCATCCTACCGATCTGCCAACTAACCTACTGGCTACCAAGGAGAATGTGAACCCTAAAACCACAAATTTGGATGAAACTTTGGAAATTGTTTTCTAGCACCGGATAATGAAACAGATTGCTTTGATGTTTGATCTTGTAGCCCTTTACATTGATCAGATCTAACTAGAAACTAACATTAGCAACGTACTATGAGATCAAACTAAAAGTGATTTGATCCATTATTAGATGCTAGAAAATAATTTCCAAAGTTTCATCCAAATCCGTGATCCAAAGGATCTACATTCTCCTGGTGAGCTTGAGTACACTTACATCGCTTTTTAATTGAGCAATTCGATTAAACACTATACTCGTCGGTGAGAGTGTATAGGTGCGATTCGAAGGAGACGAGGCCTCTGACAGCCTTTGAATTTGATTCTTGCCTTGAGGTACTTGATATCAAGAAGAAAGTATTATTAGCATGCAAATTCAGAACATCACTTGGAAAAGACTCGACGCGCCCCCTACATTCTCACGGCGCCACGCAGTTCCAGGTGCGTGCGCATCGACGGACGATCACAGAAGTCTCTTGGGGGAAAAATCGGCAGATCGGTAAAGCAATGCAGAAACAAACGTCGAATCGCGTCCTCGGCACCCCGGGCTCGTCGGACGGATGCAAACGCCTACGTGATTAAATCTGCCCTGAAGAATCGATAAAATACGGCCGCCATTTGAGGTTAATACTTAGAACGTAAGTAAATATCAAAATCACTTTTGTTTTCGTCTCAACTGGATCTCGCCACCGTCATGTCGTCCGCGCACTCAGTCCGTCGCGCTCGATTACAAGTCCGTTCGTAGCACGATTTGTTTCTTATTTTTGTTTATTTGTTTGTTGTTGTTGTTTTCATTTCGCGTCGCTGGGCGTTGCGAGTTTTCCTTCGGGTGCACTAGCGCTTTATCTAGCGCTGGCAGGAGCGATCTCAGGAACGAATGGAAGACTGCTGCTGCTGTTGCTGCTGTTGCTGACTCGACGAGGTGAAGCGGTTCAGCTTGCTGTCGATGATGATCTCATCGCCGTTGCGGATGTTGTACCGGTACAGCTGCTTGTTTGGGTACAGCATCTCCTCTGGGCCGTATTGAGATCTCAGCTCCTGTGGAAGAATTTTCATTTTAGTTTCATTTATCATGTTTTTTGAAGTGAATAATGAATGAAGAAATAAGGATGCCGATCTGATCACTGATTTCTTAATCTTCATTTGTTCTGAAGCTCATGAAATGAGAGCATATTAGAAGTCTGGATTAGAGATTTTGATGAAAGTTTAGGATATTTTCTCTGGCGTATAAAAATGAAAGTAGACTAAATTTTAGATGAACACGCTGAATAGTGTTTCAGTTAGAAGCTAAAATAGCTTTGATCCAAGATTTAGGATCTATATTAACATTAAATGTTAGAATTTGACACTTTGACATTTTCATTTTTCAGTACAAGATCACAATATTTTCCCAATAAAATATCCATGTGGATGGACTTAATTCCAAATGCATCCTTTGTGGAACAAGCTGCATCCAAGGATCCATGCGGAACATTCAAATTTCAATGTTCAAATACATTTTTATTGGGTTATAGTTATTACCAACTAGTAAAATTTGAACTTCAGCAACTGAATAGTCTACTTATTTTTCTTTAAAGTAAAAATAATTAGTTTTATGAAGTAAAATATTTAGGTAAATCTTACTTGATCAATGTAGAATAGCCTCATTCGATTTGCAGGTATTTTCACCATTGATTCCAGTTTGGTCTTTAACTCGAAAACTGTTCTGTAAACGTCTACTGACCTCACCTGTGAAATATAGTTATCGCGTTAGTATAATTAGGCCACTTAAGCTAGCAATTTCATCTTAAACGAGAACTTTACCTCGACTAGGTCACCGTAGGTAAATTTGACTTTAACTCTCTTCTCTGGCGTCAAATCGACGTTTACAAGTGGATCAAGTTTTCCATGAATTCCAACCAACTCCGTATACCTAATAATGAAAAGAGAAAAAGAAGTTTTAATTATTGATCGAGTTTAGAAGTCTCATCTAACACACTGAAAGTCGTAGAAAATTACCATCATTTTGAACTTCAAAAGCAATCGATACTTTCTAAATAAATAAATAGTACATTGATAAATACTCCTTTTATGTAACGATTGTAATGGTTTGGTATGATCAGGTACAGACATATTCTGCTTGTCCTACTCCAAGGTAATCTAATGTTTTCAAATACTTCAAAATGTAATAAAAGAGCATCGAACAATCCTGATTCAAAAGCTTGAAAAAATCAAATCGATCCGGGAGGAAATATAACACTTTCTGTATGGACCATATAACTAAAAAAAAACAACCCCCCTGTATTCTATCCTACCAGAAATTTCCACCACCTCAGTAAGTCTCGCAACAAAGAACCAACGCAAAAGCTCATCAATGAAATCTCTGAAAAAAGTAATTTCCGCGAGTGCAGCGAATGACGAGGAAAGGAGAGCGCGTCGATAAATCGCGAGTCGAGGGCGGTTGGGGGGGGGGGAGACAGGACGGTGGAGGGGAGAAGGGTCAAGGGGGAGGGAGGGGAGGCCAGGCAAGCAGCTCACCTTTCTGGTCGCTCGGCTTCCGGCTTGTCCATATAGTAACGGATAAAGGCCCGCTCGGCGTCCTCCCGCTCCTGGGACGAGATGACGCCGCCGCCATTCAAGGTCTCCACGTTCGGCAGCCGGGCTATCAGCAATTGCCGTCTCTCGTGCTCTGTGTACTCCCGTGGGCTCTGAGCAATGAATTTACATTTTATTTGACTTGCGGGATAAATAGAATTTTTTTTTTTACAGATGGTTATAAAGGTTTTGGGCATGAATAATGGATGATGAATTCCTTACCTCGAACAGCGGACACCCCTGGATTCTAAGTGACTTAAGGGTTGGAAATCGGGCGATTTTCTCGATGTCGTCCCACGTAGCCAGAAGAGTGCCGTTTACATTGAGGAACCTGAGCATCCTGAATGGATCGTGGGCTGCGTTAATTTTATTGTCATCGGATTCACACTCAGACTCCGTTCGGCAGTAATTCGGCATCATGTCTCCCGATTCGAAGTTTCGATTGCCTGTCAAACAAAAGATCTTTTTTAGTGTCTGGTTCAAGAGTTTCCAGAGTTTGACTTTAAACAAAAATTACTTTAGCACCAACGTAGTTATCTACAAGTAGATAAAAAAAGCACTTGTCTACTATGAAATTGAAATTAATGCACTATCGATGAACTGTAAATGGTACACGAATTTGAAAGTACCCACTGACCTTACAGAAAATTCGATTTGAATTTCAAATTTATTTTAAAATGACAAGTGCATTGAGTTCACGTCAGCAGTTTATAAATGACTGTAAAGGACGATAAGAGAATATCGGTAGATAAAGTTCAAGTACAACAAGGCAATCAATACTGGAAGTTTCAAGCTGAAGGTTCTATTATGATCAGAATATCGTATCAATCCAAAGCCTATTTCCAATTTTTTCAGTTCAAAGTCTACGTATATGATTTAACAGACTAGATATAAATATTCATATAGTTAATTCAAGTTTTATTTCGATGCCATGTTAGTAATCGAAAAAGAAAAAGTTACTTTCAGAGACTGTACTAAATTTCTAATATACTTTATACTATACAATATAATATACTTTATAATATATCAGTAATTATATTTCTAACATATTTCAACGACTATTATAGTCACTAATATAATTTAAAGTTGTAGTTTTGCCTCTTTCTTATTCTCTGGGCCCACTGTTACCGAGTTTTGAGCAAGGAATGAATAGAGCCTACCAATTCATTATCTCCAAATTTTCATACAAATCGCTGACTAGAACTACTGACTCCCTCCTTCTCAGTATACCAAACTAAACGTACAAACTCACCTTTACCAGTAATGCCATTCTCAAGGTGCAAGCCGTTGTTCCTCTCGACGATGTGATTCATGTTCTCCGTGTCCTCATTCTCAGTGTTCTCGGGCCGTTCGCGCTCCTCGACGTCGAGTGAGCGAATGGGACACTCGGCAAGGACCAAACTCTCGAGACAAGGGAAACAGAAGCCGAGCTTGGCGATCTCGCTCCAGAACTCGATGGGATTGCCTGTGAAGTGGAGCTTCTTCAGGGTGTGGTTGCGGTTCTCTGGCGAGTCGTAGCTGAGGTCCACCGTCTTGTACTCGTTTAACGAGAGGTGGAGCTCCTCCAGGTTACGTAGTAGACGCACCAGACCCTGCACCGTCGACCACGACACCCTCGTACCATTCAGCACAAGGTTCCGGAGTGCATCGTACTTGCCATCCTTCACCTACGATGGATATTGTCAATTAGTTTCTTTGTCTGTGTATTGATTTTGAAATTAATCCCAGTGTACACGTGGGACGGTTAGCCTATCCTCAAGTATTTAGTCCAACATGTTTTCATAAATTATATTGTAGTAAATATAATATTCTGAATCAACAATTCTGAATGGTCTAACGAAAAAAATATTCCTACAAATTGTGAACGAAAAATATTTGTTGGTCAAGTTGACAGGGAGCAATCATATGATAAACAAAAAGAAAGTGTTCGTCGAGCTGACGGCACTTTCCGTTATCAGGTACTTTGACAGCTACATTATATATTCTGCACTGATCACTCTTATTGTTAGTCTTGTTATGTCAAGGATTATTTTTCCAAACTTTTCTTTTACATGTAATTTAGCAGTACTCTGCAGAAAATCGCTAAGAATGAAAGCGACAGTTTTCCTTTGAATTCCTCTGAATTAAACATTTATTATGCTAGTAAAGGAAAATTGATAAAATTCAATAGAATTCAAAAATAAGCAAAATAAATATTTCGTAGTATTGCTATAAGAAATTGCATCTATTCATTTTTCAACTGCATTTCGCTTTCACTTCTCTTAAACCACATATATTCACATGATAAAACTACCGTTACAATATTAAATCTAATAACAAAATTAAAAATTTGAAATTTTAAACAGGTCAACCACCTATTAAAGTGCTTATGTTAAAAATAGCCACAATAGAGAGGGCAAGGCAGCGCGAGCTAAATCATACTATAATAAATCCATGTAATGGACTCGACTCGCCGTAAAGCACACGCAATATTGCCATTTTAGGAGGGCACATAAAAAAGTTCCCATTTAAAGCGTGATTTCTCTTTGTGTCTTGTTATTAATTTTTTTTCAAACTCGCGTATGCGCCCCATTGTTATCTCTACGCGTGAAACAATTCCTTCCCGACGATACTTTTTTTCTTGTCCCAGTGCAATCGCGAAGATATTTAAATTCAAGGTAAAATAAATATATACAGACTTAGAAGCCATATTATGAAAAAAGCTGGCAGTCTAGAGCTTTCTTTGTCTCAGGAAAATATTTCGAATTTTCCTTTCAAATGAAGCTTTTATCTTTGGCATATGATCCGCCTTCATTCAAATTCAAACAGATGAAAAGAATAATTTTTTTGTCTACGGCTTGTAAAGATTATTATTTTTAATTTGGAATAAATAAGAAAAATTCGATGTATATAAATCATAGATTTATGTAGACTAACAAAGTTCAAAGCAGCAAGTGAATTCTTATGAACATTTGAACTACGAAAGTCTTCGTTTTATGTAAGCGTGCTCTTCCTTATGTCTGCCTTTTTATGTATCTCGATAACTTTCTCGTTTAAAATGCTTTACGAAGACAGTAAACAGATGCGTGCCGAGATTATTTATGGTTCGCTCTATCCTGGTAGCCGTAAAGAAGCTCGAGTCGAAGCGTAATTCAGAGATTGATAATCTTTCAACGCAACGGATTTTTAAGAGGCTTCCGGGATAACTTCATTTTCGCTGCATATTGATCCAATTGAAATACGTTTTCTTTAGTAGCATTTCCTACTAACTAGAAAAGTACTGACTGTTATACGTCCATCCACATAAATATTGTCTAAGTTAACGCTTAGTCTCATAGTAGGTTAGTGTCATTAGAGGTATCAAAATTTCCTTTAACAGTGTTCAAACTTGATGAAGGTAAAGTAAATAAACAATTTGAATTCGTCCCATAAATCCACGTCTGCGGTCCACAACAAAATCAACAATTAAAAATAAGGTACATGAATGAACCTCACCTCGAGCGCCTCGGGCAGGCTGTTGAAGCTAAGGTTGACGAACTTGATCTTGGGCATGTGGCGTAGTATGCCAAAGACCTCGTCCCATTTGGAGAGCTTGTTCTGGGCGAGATCGAGCTCCTCCACGTTGCGGCACTTGCTGCGCAGCTTCTCATCGTCGGCGCCCGCGCTCTCGATGTCACAGTCCTGCAGCACCAGGAGGGCCGGCACCGTGTGCCGCGGTGACTTCTTCGGTATGAAGATGCTGACGGAGAGGGGGGCACTGCGCGGCGAGCCGCTCAGCTGGGCAGGCTCCTGCTCGTCGTCTGTCAGGCAACAATCCGCCGGAGCCGCGTCCCCGTACTTCAGCTCCAGCGCTTCCAGCAGCGACGGCATCTTCAACGCATTCTGAAAATTTGATTGGGATATTATTTCAGATATATATCTTCATCACATTTTAATAATCGAATGTAAGACCTCATGAAATCTCGAGAACCCAACTAGAAAAATATTGATTTGTACTACTGTGAATGAATGTAGATATTGAATTGATTAATTGATTAATTGATTTTCATTTCATATTCAAGACCCAGTTATTCTTTCGGTAATCTACGTCTTATCGTAAGAGTACATCATTTCGTCGGTTTGGAGCAAGAAGGTGCTACCTCGGAGTCCGAGTTGGGTAAGGTGCCATCACCAATAATAATTTTTGCAATCGAGGCTCTCTATTCTAATCAATTTCATTCGATTACTCATAAAAAAAGACAACTTTCTGATAAAAAATGATCGCTCGGAAACCGTG
>JAWWEN010000038.1:10121589-10161595 GCA_035582955.1 Sycophila texana | reverse complement strand
AACGTTAATTACCGAGCCTGAAGTGCATCAACTTGCCGTCTGCGGCGCTGAGTCTTCATACGTGCACGTAGCGAATAGCGCATAAACTGTCAATAACGCGGACGACGGTGAAAACGACGATAAAAAGCCGTCGAATTGTATTCCCAATAAAAACGGCCGAGTGAAACAAAGGCAAATCGAAAAAGGAAAGTGTCGATCCTCCTCGCCGCGGCAGCCGAGCCCATTATCGTCGAAAACTTAGTGAATCAGCCAATAACAACAAGATCACTGCTTATTTATCCACTCACATCCGCTCATCCTGTTCTGCCTACACGACGCGTCCTAGAAACGCACATCAATCACTCCTGACTAAAATTACACTCCAAATTTTAGATTAAGGAAGTACCTCGAATCTCGTCAATGATTACCCTCCTCGCCCTTAAAAAAGAACAGGGATAAAATTACACCTCAAATTTTAGATTAAGTAAGTACCCCGATTTTCGTCAATAATAATTATTCTCCTCTCCCTTAAAATAAAAGGAAGGATAAAATTGCTCTCCAAAATTTAGGCTAAGAAAGTACCTAATTAAACTCCTCCATCCCAAAAAAAAAAAAAAATTACGAATAAAAGGGTCCGTATTGGGGCGAAATCGCGACTTCTTTGTCCAGGATTAGACACTTTATACACGTGCGCTTAGGTGTCGTCGTCTCGCATCGCCGGCGATCATCGACGTGTGAGAAAGCCACGTTCCCGTCGCCTTTGTCCAAGTCTTTATGCGCGAGCCCCAGTTTTCTTGCTTCTCGCTTATAGTGCAGCAACCTTTTTTTTTCTTCAAGCGATTGAAGATTGTGATTTATGGGAGTGTGTCTGGCAATTCGTTCTTTATTATTATTATTTTTTTATTTAAAAAACAAAAATCATATAGACACAGTATAATACAGTGAAATTTCACTATGTTATTACCTTAGAGAAATACGCTCAGAAATATACGGTTTTGATGAATAATTAATGTAAAATTTTAAAATCTTTTACTGCATATAAATTTGATTTACGACCAGGGAAATATAATCGTCCATTAATATGAACTATTAATTTAATTTTTTTATACACATCAGTATGATTATTCGCATCGTTAATTTCCTACACATTCATATTTAAGAACTTGCTTTTATGACGTCATACATAAATCTTCCTTCACTAGTGCACTTCAGCACTTCAGTGCTATTAAAATTTTATTTCATCAAATTCATTTTCTTTTTTATTATTTGTTTACTTTTTTATGTCGTACATTCAAAATTATTATCCAGAACTATTCATGAAAGGAATGATAGAAATACCTTATCACAATTTCGAGGTGACCTTATGACGCACATTTCCTTGAATTTACGATGCGCAGTATATACATATAAACACATCTTTGTACGCCTTTTTCTTTTACTCAGGGATTCTTGAATCATGATTCAACAGATACACTCGTAAATTGTGCAATAAGAAATAATTCGCTTATTTATTATGCATGAAACGCGTAAGTGCATAATGGCGGTACTAAATTTACTTAACTCAAAAAACAGCCAAAAAAAAAAATAGAATAAATCACTAAACTCAAGTAATACGCAAATATTTTCGTGATTTAATTACTAGTATCAATAAAAACAGTGAGGCAATAAATTTATTTTCTTTTTCATTAACCAAATTTTTTCCTCTAAGCATTTACAGTTGACTGTAATTCGCGTCTAGATCGAGTATATCTTTCAGTCAATATAAAAAAATATCAAATTTTATTAAATCTTTATCTTATAGTGATATCAGAAAATGATCATCGAATAACTTCTTCAGCCCAAAATAAAAATTAATTATACCCAAACCTGTTATTTTACAGTTTTCCCTTATCATTTTACTCCACTTCATCCCGAAAAATAGATATCACCCCACATCACAATAGTCTTTCCCCCAAAAAATTTATCGTATTATCAACAATCGTCATCTCTAATTAAAAATCAATAAACGCCCATCTCCCAACTTCACCCGTATAAGAGCCTCCATTCATACGCGTGTCTCATACTGATCTCCTTATCTTTCGACGACGAAAACGCGGAAGATAAGTAAGTACCGTTCACGCCGAGCCTACCGTTCGAAATATTCTCAACCCATGATTTTCCATGTGGGTTGGGATGATTTTTATCTCCCCCCATTGTTGGAAAAGTCTCGATAGATGAAAAAATAAGAAAAAAAAAATAGAAAAATGAAAAATAAACAAATTGTTTGCGTAATACTTTATCGAAAACACACTAAACGCAACATTTTTAACCGTATATATGTATATGTGTGTGTATATATACCATTTGTATGGTATGTGAATGTGCATGTTATATGTATTTTATGTGTATGTATTATTGACATTAGAAAATTATAGTGATTCAGCACAGATAAAACTGCAAAAGGGAGCTGTGATACGAGAAATGCGGAAATTACATAAAGAAGACGTAATTACGGAAAATCTATTATGAAATGAGTAGGCCAGCCGTATACGCGTTGACCGCGTTTTACACCACGCGAGCTGATGTTTGCGCTTAGGTACGTCGATAAAAAAAAATCCAAGTGTTACATTTTAGGCTTCGATGTCGCGCATCGAGAAAGGAGCGTATTTTATAAAGTCGTCTGTTTATAGATAAATAGATTTATAAAATCGAACGTTATGCATTTGCTGGAACTGGGATCGACCAAGTGGCGCGGCTAAATTTTCCACGGCAAGCTTGAGAAATAGGATAGCACAGCACAACTAGGCGCGAGCTCTTGGTGACTGTTAAAATTGCATTGCCCCTTTCTTGCGTAAAACTATTGAAATTCAGCCGGGAAAGTTCAGATCCGCGTTCGAAGTAAAATCTGGGTGCTCTATTTTTTGCAAAATGTTTGAACCATAATATATTATTGTTATTTAAGAATTTTTTTTATTTTATACTGTATTTTTTGACAAATTTTTGAATTGTAAGACGTGATTGTCACTAAAGAATTTTTCGATTTTTGAAAAGTCAGTAATTAAAAAGCTCGACTTGCAACCTTCAATATATTCAATATTTATGCAGGGTATTTCGATTTTTTAATGAAAACTAGTATATCACGAACAAAGCACGCGAAGAAAGGCATTTTAAACATTCAAAATGTGCTTTTTTCGCGGCTAAACTCCAGAATGTGCTTTCTTTCTTCGCGGGAATTTCAAAAATGTATTTCTTTTCCAAACAAGACCTTTAAATTTTTATTGTGCATACTTGTAGGTCACGTTATATCGAATTGTAAAGATGTCGTAATTTTTTTTAGTATAATTACATATATTATCTGTAAATTCGCATCCGCAAATCCTGCAATCTTCAAGTCACCAGGAGCTTTTCACTGTACTTCCAGCAGTCATAAAAACCAAAATACATAGTAAATTTATCCACCTTTTTTTTATTCCAAATGGATGCATCAAAAAAAAATGTTTACAGTTGCTCCATTCTTTTACTATTAAAACCTAAAAAACCGAAAAAAAAATCTTAAATCCGAATAAAAAAAATAAATTCCAGACTTATACGAAAAACGTGCCTATATACAACCGCTCCACACCTCGAGAATCCAAAGAAGAAAAATCATAAATCCGAATAAAAAAAAAATTTCCGACTTATACGAAAAGCGTGTCTAAATAGCCGAGACGAGTTATCGTCGGAATTAGAGAAGCGCCGAAATTCCCGGCGTACGGCGCAATAGGCACAACCGAGGCCTGCACGAGTTTCATTTCGAGTAAACTGCGGGTACACGTGCGCTGCTCCCCCCTTCCTTTGTGCAGGCCTCGTTAATCTCGAGTTTCCCCCTGCGCCTTAATATCTGCCCGGCGCAGGTCGGCCAGCCTTTAGGTAAAGTATCGGGAGCCCCTCTGGCTTCCGTCGCCGAGTCGACGAGGCGTTTTTTTTTTAAGGTGGGATATGTATATATGTATTTTAGATAGAAGATCGGATGGATTCTGATCAATGGAAAGAGACGCCTTTGTCCGATGATGAAGAAAGTTAGATCTTAATGTTTTTAAAATTGTATTTTTTATAAATGGACTTTTTTTGCTGATAGAGACTATTCTCTATAATAGCAGATAATGACTAATTTAATAAATTTAATATTTAATTATTTTTTTTTTTTAATTTAGAATCTTTTATTGAAAGTCTGAAGGTTTAAATATTTTTTAATTCATAATTTAAAAGTAAATTTAATTTTAATTTAAGAACTTATAGGTTTAGATTTAGATTTTGATATGTAAACTTATATTATAAGGATGTTTTAGTCCATTTAAGAAATAAATAAATAACAATAAAAAAGAAATTTTACTGATGGTGTAGGAAACTTGAGATACACGTCCACTATAATATAAAAATAAATCGTTATTAGTGTATCTAGTCGATAAAATTCCTTTTACTTCAGATTTTTCACTTCTTAATAAATGTATAAGATGAGAATATATGTTTACATAACAAAGAAAAATTTTATTTTTGCCTGTACTTTACACAGAAAAAAATTCAGTTGAAACAATCATCCGCGCGTATAAATACGGACTACCGCTTTTTCGTTGATTTAACGTAAAAATTTGTTGAAATAATGAAGTATCTATTGAAACAATTAAACATCTTATTAGAACAATCAATATTTTCATTAAACCAATACAATTTCAGTTAAATCAACGGAAAAAATTCTAGTTGTCGGTATTTATGCGTCCGGATCGTTGTTTCAACTGATTTTTTTCTCAGTGCAATAATCACAAATTGGATTTTTTTTTTTAATTAATGCAAAAATAGAGATCATTAGAATGGCATGAAACAAATGAAGCTATGCTTACGCAATTACGTCGATAATTAACGTATCTATATAGATTGATTTAGACGTAATCGCGCAGCGATTTGTCACTGTGTGAAAAGTACATACGTAACGAAAATCCTTTTTTATGGTTATTGAATAAAACATGTCGAAGTCCAGTAGTTGGTAATTACGTCAGGAAACTGTGCAAAAATTCCATTAAGAAAATCAACGCACTGCAGCCGATTATGAGCTAGCGATTTATCAATGCAACGTCACTTTCGTACACTTAATTTCTAGACCCAAGAAATTGTTGTCGATTAAACAAAGATTTTTCATTCCATATACTCATTAGTACAACAAAATCCTCTGATTTAGTAAGATAAATTAGCAATGCTTATCAAAATAATGGAAATATAAAATAATTAACTGTTTTTTAACAAGCTTTTATGTATCGATATGTAAACTTACTTTCGTTTAAGAAATAAATAAAAGAAAATTAATATATCTGAATCTACTTTTTTTTCTTGATTAAAAATTTTCAAAAAACGAAGTGCATCCGCAGAACAATGGCGTTCCGTTCTCGAAACGAGAAATCTGGACACCCACGCGTTTCCCCTCTCGGCGTGCGGATCGCGTGTAAGAAAGTCGCGGCGCGCGCGAGACAAATTGACGCTAATTTGGAGCGCGGGCTGCTCTCTCCTTATAGTCTTGTTTTCGCCGCGTTCATCCAGATCGATCCCCCGTGGGTTAAAGGACTCCCTAGACGCAGAAAAAAAAATTGTTTACCAGCGCGTCTCGCGACGCAGGGGTTGAAGATCCCTTTAATCGGGCTTTCATAAAGGTCGGAATTTAGTGGACTCTCGAATTGGTTGTTCTGCTTCTATCGGAATTTCGGTCGACTCGTATATTTACTTATTTTATATTAATTTTTTTTTAATTTTTTTATTTTTTAGTGTTCATTTGAGTCGATACAGAAATCTAGTGTGTTATCATTTCTTCTTGTTTCACTGGGCAAGTCTTACGATTTTTTTTACTTTTCCTTGTATTTCAATAATAAGTATGTAGTTTGACTAGTGCATAAGATGAGAATATGATTTAAAAAAAAAATTGAATTTTGAATTCAATATGAAAAAAAAAATAAAAAGAAAAAATAGTCTAAAAAAGTCTTACTACTGAAATTTTTTAATTAATTCTCCGCTATAAATCCCCACAAGTTTCAGAATGAATTATCAAGCAGAATTATACCAATTCCAGATAAAAAAATCTGTTTATTACATATACAAGTCCGTGATAAGATTAACATTTTTTTTAGCACTCATACGCGTAATTATTTATGCAACATAAAAACAAAAAAAAAAAAAAAAGAGTACACCAATTTCGTAACGTTCCGCGTTTCTCAATGCTCAAACTCGTTACTCCATTTATATTAGTATATGTAAACAAACACCGAGTGTATCTCACTTTTATTTTTGCTTCGTTATTCCCTCGTTCGAATAAAAATAAAAATAAATAAAAAGAAACAGTCAATCTCGATAACAATGACACTATCCACGCTCCAAATAAACGAACAGCGTCACTTTTTTGCAGACCTCCCCTGATAGTCTGCTATCAACTACCGCATTCGAAAAACGCTCCGGAGATATAATATCGCGAGCGACGAGTTAAAAAAAAAAAAAAAAAAAAAACGCAGACGCGAGACGAGACACATGTGACGACCGATAAGTTTCGAATCGCTTTCTAATATAGCAGTCACGTGCGAACTTTTTTAATAAGGCGTCGACACTTGAAAATTGCCCCGCGTTTTCCCGGTTATAAACACAAGCCTGGAGCCGGCGAAAAGCTTATTATTACGATTTTCTTGGTGCTAACACGACGCGGCGTGAAAATGATTAGCAGCCTAGTGACGGGACGGGAATTTACGTAAGTATAGCCGCTAATTGTCGCGTTGACTGCTTTGGGGGTATATGGTTTATTCCACGCCGCGTAACTTTTCTGGAGGATGCATCAAGGATATTCCTACCCATGAAATAAATCCCGATGTAAAAGATCCTGCATAAAAAAAAATTATAGTCAGGCTATAAAGTTTACACGAAGTTCTTGTGTGGATTAAACTCAGTTTGACGATGCCAATGAGACTTTTTAATGACTGATTCGAGCTTTTCAAAAAGCTTTTTACACAAATTGAATAAAATTCTTACTTTATGAACAGTTGTATTTACTTTTTAAAATCTTTCAATGAGAAATATTAAAGTAAAATGAAATGATTACTTAAATCTGAACTTAATCCAAATATAAACTTCGCCTTACTCGTTCTTATTTAAAAAAAAAATTGAAATTTTTAGAATGCCATTTTTATTCTCACAATTTTTCAAAAATGTTCCTTTTTGAAAAAGAAGGCAAACGACAGTCTACCTGAAACAGCGTCTGACTCACTCAACACTTAAAAAATTTCTAAAAGATTCTAAAAATTCCACGAAGCACACTCCATTCAAATTGAAGGTGTTCGTAGAAAAAAGCGCGAGTGTCGCATTTTTCACAAAACGCCGAATCACGCTTGAACAAAATAAAAAACATCGAAGAACAAAAGAGAAGAAGAGAAACGGTGCAGCGACGAAGAGACGGAGACGCGTAAAAAAAGTAAAAAAAAAAATCTTCAAAAAAAAAATGGGGGGAAGCACAAGGAAAAACGTCACTTGACGAAAGAAAGGTCAACTTCACACCTGTGCGTGAGCGCAGGTAAAAAGGAAAGGAAGGAGGGGGAGCACCGGCAAAGGAAGGGGGATTATTTCGAAAGTCTCGTAAAATCGGAGTCGATGACGACGACGACAGAGTAAAAAAAAACGGAGACGGAGAGAAGATGATGATGCGCCGGGTTATCGAACCCAAACAACGGACGTCGAGCTTGTAAACACATGGAAAGCACGAAACGATTCTTTCGGGCTTTCTGGCTTGCGAGCTTTCTTTATTTTTATGATTCAAGTGGTTTCGTCGGGATATTCTTTTACTGACATGTTTATTAGTGATTCGAAAAAAATTTATTTTTTTTTTTTTAACCTCAAGGTACGACGATAGTTTAATGTAAAAAAATTGACAAGATTATTTACGTTTATAAAGATTTTTTATGCATAAGCTGAAGTTTAATTAAGCTAATATTTTCACATCAGCGACATTTTCAGTTATGCAAGAAATTATGACACTTCTTCGCTGTAAAACGTGCCCTAACGAAATCGACTACATTCTATTTTCATTTTTTCCTTCGATACCGAGCTTTCCATCGAAAAAAAAATTGATTAGCAGGTAAGTTACGAAATCGATTTATCACTGAAATTCGAAACCCTTTGATTAGCAAACTTTTCCCAATGATGAAATCGTTTTACCGAAAAATCGTGTATACATTTTTTTATATAAAATATGTAAGGTATTTACATACTAAAATTTATACAAATTTTAGTAAAAAAATATTGTTTCTGGATAGTGTTTTATATATATACAAAAGTAGGTATAGGTCAGTATTAAATAACTGGTTGATTAGCGTTATATTGTGCTGCCTACAATATTATTGAAAGGGCAATAATTCCCGTTTAATGAATATAAATAAATAAATAAAACATACACTGTCCAGAAAAAGAAGAATATAAACTCTACATTTGAAATGCACCAAAACTCATAGAAAACCGAACAATAGCTATACCCACGTCCGCAATTTACGCGCGAGTTTCACGGTGTGCACTGCTCGTTCGACGGAGCCGGAAGGCCGAATTTAAAAAAAAAGCGCATTATACGTCGCGACAATGCGCTCCAACGGTGCTAAGTGTATTATGTAATGAGAAAGAAATCACGCGACTCGCGCGTGCGCCGAAGCCAATATTCATTTTGTCGCGCTTTATTACTTCCTCGAGGAGATGCTCTGTAGTTAAATAAAGCTGTAAATTATTTTTAATTTTTTTTTTTTTTCAATTATAAAAAGTGTATACTTAAGGAAATTTACTTTTGCAAGAAAAAAAAATCTTGAAATTAAAGTATATATAACTTTTCGTTAAGTTTCTCTTTAGGATAAATAAAAAAAAATTAATTAACATTAATTACTTTACATAATAATATCTTTTCACCGGCGCTGAAGACACGAAATAGAAATTTAGTCGGTTTAATGATACGGAGAAAAGTGAAGAATTGGAGTGAAGTCCGTGTGCCGCGAGTAAACTTTCGTTTGGCATCGTTTTAACTGCAATGAGAGACGACGTCGTTCATTATCGTTCATTACGTAAAATCGGAGTAACCTCAAAGAGCCGAGCCAAGATCACCTAACTTTAAACTTCCGAGACGCTCTGTCGAGTTGCTCGTAAAGGAAAAACATGTAGAAAGTGAATGGATGACTAAACCTGTCGAACCTTTCCAATAGAAACGAATTTTTAATATTTTTACTTTTTAGTATTAAATTATCGAATTATCTTAAATAAATACTAAGCTACGAATTGAGTCCATCGATTAAAATGTTGATTTTTTTTGTAATGTTTTAGATTTACATTATTTGTACATATACATTGGATTAAATTTCTTATTTTATCATTTGCGTGAAGAAATTATTTTATCGTAAGTAAGTAATTTAAGTCCGAATGCAGCTTTAAAACTTAAAAAAAGTTTGCTATCGTTTCCACGGCTTTGAAGATAACATTTAAAGAAATTAAATTTAATACTTCTTTTTAAAACAGTTCTCATCTGAAACATCAACGTCACTAGAGTATACAACAAAATCATTTTGTAGGAAAAGAAAAAATTAGTTTTTTATTTCCCTTAAAAAAAGAAAAAGATGGCAAGATAATAAATAAGTAAATAAATAAATAAAAATAAATAAGATGTGTTGTTAATTTGTAGTTTTTATAATAAATTTTACAAACAAGTGTTACTAATTTTAATTTACAATCACATAGTTAACGAAGACAATTATCTTTTAAATCGTAAATTATTATTTTTTTAAAATCCTGTAGACTCGAGACCAAACCGACTTTAAGTAGCAATAAATTTCAAGATCCAAGACAAGACTTTCGAAAAATCTCGTCCAGTCCTACCTCGAGCTCCCAATCCTATCCGAAAATTCACAAAATAATCAAAACGCAATCATCCTCTCTTAGAAAAGTGACGCCAGGATGTTGTGAAGCATTTTATCGGTTAAATGGCGCTAAATTTTAAAAACCAAGCCACAAAAATAAGAATAAAAAAGTGGACACGCGAACGCATTGAATTTTACTAGTATAATATAAAAAAAAAGTCAACGCTGGAAAAATCCCATCATCTGCTCAATCACCCTCGCGACCCCACCCCACCGGCGTATAACCCATCAATCGTCGATCGACCAGCAGCCACTTTCCAACGTTCCCCGGCGATAGTATAAAACTCCTGCGGAGAGCGAGCCCCGCGCGATCGTAAAACCTCGTAGAAAGCGATCCGCGCGAAAAGCCGGCGAGTCTAGACTCTCGCTCGCGCTCCGAAATTAAACTCTCCCACGTTGCGCCGGGGTGGATAAAGCGGGGCGGGGGAAGGGAATCGGGTCAGGGCCTCTCGCTGCGCGCGCGCGACTCGCGGGGAGCCCTATTTCCATCGGGCAGCCACGCGCCTCATGGGTGCATCGCCGAAACGGGCCGCCGGCGTCGAGGCGGCGACGTTTTCCACGAAACTACATGTGGGTCAGTGGTTCAATGGTACCGGCTTGTCACGGTTTTCACCCTAGGGCCGGAGTAGTGTTGCTGCTGGCCGCGAGACCGCGGAGCTTGGCCGGAATTTTCCGGTTTTCTTTTTGGAGCGGGAACCGAGAGGCTTTTCGCTCGTTGGATGTGGCTTTTGGCTGCATTCGAGATTGTTTATTTTAAACGAATTATTAGGGAACTTTTTTTGTGTGTGAGTTTTTGTAGCTGAATCTTGGACGATACTGATATCATTTTTTTTTTTTTTTTTTGTTTATTATAATGAACTTTGGAAAAATAGCTGCACATAGAAACTAAGTTAAAGCTTTTGAACGGCATTAATTTTTTTAAGGACTTCTGTTGTAAGTAAAATAAATTTCATAATAATTAGACAATTGTATAACAGTTATTTAAAAGCTTGTATAATGACATGAAACTTACATCTAGATATTTTGAACTTTGGCGCCTTTAAACTAGAAATTTATCTATTAATTAATCGGCAAGTAGCTTCTTTCAATGCCTCAAAATATCCTGACGTTTTTTTTACGAGAGGAAAAGCTTCGTAAAAGTAACAAATTTACAGAGCTTTTCAAGCTTTTCATGCCTTTTAGACAGAAAGGTTCAATTGCTGCAAATTGTCCACGATTCAGTTAAAAATTACAGTGATTTTACCAGCAATTTGTAATTACTATTCTCAGTGAATCATAAAAGAAATTTCCAATATCGCAAACTATCCTAACTTTAGGTTTTTCCTGGGTTTTTACGAAGAACATCGCAGTTAAAATTATACGAGAAAATTCTTATACTTTTGTCAGTGTGAAAATTAATTTTTTTAGAAATAGATAGAAATTGATTTTTAAAATATGAGGCAGTTAATTTTAAAAGTACTTTTCACTTCACTTTAGGAATCATTACGTAAGATCGCTTAAACTTACGTTAGAAATTTAGTTTATTTCTTCTGCGAATATTGGGATTAACATTTTTTTTTTATTGATTCAATTGTGCATGCAGCGTAATAATAAGAAATATGAGTATTGGGAGCACATTGACAGCACACAATATATAGTGCGGACTGAATCAATGAAATACAGTGAAATAGCGCAGAAGGGAAGAAATAAAATTACTTGGAGGACACGAAACTTTACTCGTCGTATAAGTAAAAGCCAAAATACGGAAAGGAAACATGAAAGACTTAAAGTTTACTTCGCTGAATAAATTTTCAACTTTATTCGTGTCTTTGAAAATAATTTAAAGCTTCCTCAAAGGTACACCCAAGTCTGAGTACCTACACTAACATTGACAAATACGAAAATTCTTCCCTGCGAGTACGTATTACGCAATTTCAAAATAATACAATCGGCTTCTACGATATACGACCGTGTACCAAAAAAAAAAAAAAATAAAATTCAAAAATAGCATTATCTAATAAATTATTACTCCTTTCCCTTCTCATCCTCCTCCGAAACCTTACGACACATCCAACAACGCATTTCCAAACGACAAATTAATCAACGCGAGTGAAGAGTGCACAGCGGCTATTTGTTTAAATATTATGTTTTCCATTGCTCAAACGCGACAATCAGCTGTGAGGCAAGCTAATTTATGTCGGCACGTGCGTACAATGGCATCCGACTCCTCCCCCCCTCCCTCCTCCCTCCCATCGTCCGCATATGTAAATTTGACCAGTTGAATTCCTCCCACTTGCAATAAGCACGCGAAAAGCGACGGAAAAAGCATAAATTCAGTCTTGGGCTTACAAACTATCAAGTCACTTTATTATTATACTATAAAAGTTTGTCTGTATATTTAAAGCTCTTAATCATTATTTAAATTACCCTGATGCTGTAAATATTTTTCAATGTCGCTTTTGAATTTATGATCTAGGAAATTTTTGCTTTACTGTGGAGCAAAATTATGCACAAACTGACGTTCTGAATAAAATTATCATTTATGATGGTGAAAACATTTTTTATCAGTGTAGTAAATTCTCAAATTTACAGAAATCCTAATTAATTCATCTGTAGTTCCGGAAAATCGAAGAAACTATTGAAGCAATTCTCAGAATGAGTATATGCGAGCTTGAATTAGTGACTATATTCGTACCGCTGCTACTTTTTAATGAAAAAAAAATTTTTCATTTAAGTATTTTATTTTACTAAGAAAGGTCGTGTTGATACTATGAGAAAAATTACTGTATACATTGTACAGTTATAAAATTTATTATTAAAACTGTAATTCGTGAAATCTTTACTAATTAATTAAGTCCTACATTTTCTTGATAGCTGAGTATATTTTATCGCGTGACGGTTATTTAAATTTTTGTAACGCCAATCTTCGTGGATTCAAATGGATTTTCTCTAGAAGAGAAGGAGATAAGTATTGTTATGAATGACAAATTAATATGTCCGATGATTCGCTCGGTACGACTCATTACGCATGTCCATGTATTATCGGATATTTTCCGAGGCGCAATTACGCTGACAAATGCCATTTGCTTATCAGTAATACCGACCGATTACAATTTTACTAATGTGTTTCGACACTTCATTAAAACGTTAAAATTAATTATACGGTACTCGAAACAATTTTTTCTTTCGTTTAAAATTTGTTTACCTTTGATATATATTAACGTATAACGTACTAATATCACTGTTATTTTCATTTAAATAAAGTACTGTACATTTTGTAAGCCTACACACCCTTTGATTCATTTAAAATTTACATTGAGAATGGACACTTACAAAGAACAGTTTTATATTAAATTTGCATTACTTTTAATGTACTTATTTAAGTCGCAACTTTTTTTTTTAAGTTAACTATTACAGAAATAGTTTAGTGAAAGAATTTTCGTTACGTACACATTCATTAAGTTAAAGTGCCTCAAGTAAAGAGTATGAGGATATATTCAATATGTTTGTTTACAGCGGCACCAGCTAACACAAACGCGTTTTTTTTTCCTTTTTTGTCATTAAAACTGACATTGACGTGCACAAGCATTAGGTGTGTATATAAATACACTTTAATTCTTTTTTTTTTTTTTTTACTCAGTTATATACGAAGTTGCGTTAACGTCGTTAGGAGTTTGCAAAATACGCTGTGATAATTGTTCTCGTATACATTTAAAAATTTAATAAATTAATTGTTCTCGCGTATATTTAAAAAAAATTATGTAATAAAGAATGCTTCATCCGTTTGCATGCATTTTTGCACGTAATTCCAAGGTAATGTAATTAAACAAATTAATTTAATTAATACCTTTTTATTTGTAAAAATTTAAGATATTTTATTTATCATTTAAAAGCGAACAATTTGCATTTTTCAGCGAGCACTGTACTTGTTATTATTTACTCCGAAAAGGGATACGTGTCAGTTGATGTAAAATTCTTCTTCCAAAAACATTTTTTTAACTAAACATTTAATTTAATCAACCAAATATTTAACTTATAGATCGACTGTTTAATTAAAAAAATTTTGTTTATTCGACTAAATATTTAGTTAAATCAATAAAATAATTTTATAGGGAGGCTTCAACAAAATTTTTAATAGAAGAATCCGCAACATTTTCGTTCAAGTTATGTAAAACTTTATTAACGTTTTAACGATGCTTCTTTTACAGAACAAAAAAATGTTATAATTCAAGGTATAATGGGAGATCCGCAAAAAATTAATCTCGCCACATATCGTTCTCAAATCGATAAAGGAAAAAAACTACAGACGCGCTCCGTCCTTCTATAGCAAAAAGAAAAAGAAGAAAAGAAAAAAAAGAAAAGAAAAAAAAGAAAAGAAAAAAGATAAAAAGAAAAAAGAAACACACGAGCAAGTAACTCCCCGCCGATCAAAGCGAAAGTGAGCAAACACAGTGCGCACCAGGAACTTAAGGATTTCTCCACCGACTCGCCGAGGTAAACAATATACGCAGAACACCTCGCGTAACCAGGCCACGTCCAGTAGTATACGTCCGCGCTGGAACGGCAAAATGCACCGCGCATGACAGCGCACCGCATATATCCCCCACGATCTCCCATAAAATAATAATAAAAATAAAATAAAATAAAATAATACAAAACACCAGGATATCCCACATTGTCACCAACTACCACCCACCCACACACACGTACATACACACACAGAGTACAAGCGACGGACGCAGGCAGCAGCCCCGACGCCGCCGGAGCTGCGCGTCGATGGCGCTCGGGGCTCCCAAGACGCAGTAGAAGGTGTCGATCGTTAAGAATCCACCGAGAACCAGTTTACTCACTGTGTGTGCGCGCTGCAGCCTCGGCGCGTCCAGCGGAGCAGGAGCGCACTGTACCGCGCGGACGGAGCGCGTCCGTCTCTCACTGGGTGCGAGGCGGCCGACGCCCGCAGCATCCGCGCCCGCGTCCCCCGAACACCCGCGACGTTTTTTTTCCAACGCACCTTCTGCGAACTGTGCGCGCGGCTCCTCGAAGGGAGAGCGACGGATTGGTATAGAGAAGGGGAGAGGTGAGAGGCCGAGAGAGAGAGGGAGGGAGAGAGAGAGACAGAAGAGTCGAGCGCGACGATCTGGTCCGCCCGACGTCCAGCGCTGTACTGGCTCTCCTTTGTTTGCTGGTAAACACGGAACAGCTGAGAGAGAGCAAGCGAAGTGGCGCTGCCGGCGCAGTGTGCAGCAGGGAGCTGCAGCGGAGAGCGGGGGAGGGGAGACTGCGCGACATCGACCGCGCCAGAAGAGAGGCGAGCTGCACGCTTTGTGACGCGCGCACACTAGGCGCGTTTAAAGGGACGCGGTTAAATGGACACGGGAGGCCACGCGGTCGAGGATTTAATTTTTTAATTTTTTTTTTTTTTGTTTTTTCAGGGGGATGATTTTTTGGGATCTTCTGAGTTGTTGCGTTAGACAAGAGGACAAGACTGTAGTAGTAGTATACAACTGAACCAAATGAAAATGAACAACCAACTGAATAACCAATGGACTCAGGAGGCCACATGGTCGGGGATTTATTTATTTATTTATTTATTTTCATTTTTTCAGGGGGATGTTTTTTTGGGGATCTTTTTGGTTGTTGCGTTAGACAAGAGGACAACGCAGTAGTAGTAGTATACAACTGAACAACCAAACGAAAACGAACAACCAACTGAATAACCAATGGACTCGGGAGGCCACATGGTCGGGCATTTATTTATTTATTTATTTATTTTTTCATTTTTTCAGGGGGCTGTTTTTTGGGGATCTTTTTGGTTGTTGCGTTAGACAAGAGGACAAACCTATACTACCGAATAACGCAGTAGTAGTAGTATACAACTGCACAACTAAACAGAAATGAACAACCATGTATTTTTTTTTTTTTTTTCATTTTTTTGAGGGGGATGTTTTTAGATAAAATACGAGCTTTACTCGTATTTTATCTAAAAACATCCCCTTTCTCGACGAATTTTTTCTTTTTTTTTATTATTAAAAAAGAAGTTATCCAAACTGGTTGAAGTTGCAAATTCGAGCAGCCACGAAACGATTTTGGAGCGAACGTCGCGTGTCATCTCGGCGCGAGCGAGTTGCGCGTCGTATTAGCGCGCATTAGGCACACGAGAGCGAAGCCTGCGAGGGAGGCGGAGGAAGAAGCGCCGGCCTCATGTGCGAACTTATCGAGCCAAACGTTGTCCAAGGGTTACATAGACACGTGCGATGCATTATTAAAATTGATCCAACAGTTTTTTACTTTACTTTTTTTTTTTATTTTAAGCCGAGACGAAATTTTGAATTCAATTTAAAACTTTAAACTTTTGTGTAAGAAATGAATAATCGATTTTTTACTCCATTTTTGTTGGAAAACTCGGGGGACTCTTCCTTTGAATAAAGTCATTTTGCATTTATCGAAGTAATTGGATTTTAATGCTGCTTGACGAATGAATGAAGTGGGAAATGAGTATGAAGTATGCTCGACCTGCATTATGCGCCCCGCAGGTGCGAAACGTATATCTCACTCCGCGTAATTGAAAATAGGTAAGTATACGACTATTTAAATACAATTACATACCTCTATGCGGGATTAATTGCAAATTATTACGGTGAAATATATTTTGCACAGTGTCATCATTTCTCACTCGATTAAAGTTATTAATTCACCGAGCATAATTCATAAATATGAAATCGTTGATTTATTTTATTATTTATAATTGATTTTAAACATAATTTCTTTGAAACAAAATTTCTTTACTTTCTATTTTTTAAGTTCCAACCAAAGTACTTATTATACAAGAAAACGAAAATAAATAATATATTTGCTTTGCAATTTTTGTGACATGTGATTACAATGATTGCAAGAACTCAATCGATCTCAACCCCCTTAAAGTAATCATATTATTATTATCAAGTAAACTGAAGTAATTTTATTGAAAATTATTACTTCAATTAAAAAACTTTTGATTGCGAAAATATAATATTGATCTTTTGAATGATTACCTCGCAGGTCTCAAGGTGATTTTATATATAAAAGCTGAAGCAGCAGATGCGCCACCAGAAGAAATATCTCCGTGTCCAGCTGACGATCGATATATGACGTAGGTACCACAAAATTTTTGGTCTCGTACAGAATATCTAAATTCCATTATACTTACGTAAATATTGAATTTGTATTCAAATTAAATTAATATTAAGATCTGATTTTCATCATTAGAAACATAAAGAGAGTATTGAAAAAAAATGTGAAAATTTATAATTACTGCTTTTGCAACTGACGATTGAACGAAATACTTGCAGTTAATGTACGATTTTTTTATTTAAAACGATTCTACGTTTTTTAATAAAATTTTTACAGATAAACTCATTCTCCATTGATTAAAATCTAATAATTAAACTGTGATTGTAAAGTCATTATAAACGAGATTAGTAATCACGTGAATATAAAAAATAACAAAAATAACCTCTCACTGAGCTACAAACAACAATCAACCTCAAATACTCCTGCAAATTGTCAAAACTTGTCCTTCACATCGTACAACCTAAAAAAAAAGGCACTTTGCCCAATCGAAAGTCAAGTAACCGAGTCCAGAGCCTTTCTATAAAAATAATACTGATCCTAGAATCAAAAAGAACTTCTGAAAAAAAAATCGGAAATAAAGTGATATAAAAACCCTCACTCAACTAAAGGAGCATCGACAGAGGGTCCCAGATTTAAAAAAAAAAAATAAAAAAATAAAATAAATCTAGAAAATAAAGCGACATAAAAACCCTCGCTCGACGATAACCCGACTCAAGAAGTAACGACGGAAGGTCTCAAATCTTGCGAAAAAAAAAATAAAAAAATTTCGGAAATAAAGCTACACGAAGACACGCACTCATCGACAGTCCGACCAAAGGAGCAGCGACAAAAGGTCCGTTTCGTTTATACGAATGTGGGCACCGACGGGCTCGGCTCTCAAGGATACCTCGCCTTCTCGGCGGCTCCAATAAAAAGGGGGAAGTATGCCCGCCGAAGGAGAGGGGAAGGTCGACCCGTCGATTTTACCTCGAGGCGGCGCACAAAGGAGCGAGTCGCGATCTCCTTCGCCTGTGCACTTTCCTCATTACCGCGCCGCCGCCGACTTTTCCCCCCTCGGTCCCGAGCGGCCCGCGACGATTTTCCGGATATACTCACGAGAGTCGCCGGCCTGCGAATAAAGTGGACTACAGGCGCCGCTGACGTGGTCTTCTCCCCCTTTTTTGGGCCTCGCGGCGGCGAACTTGCACTGCGGACTTTGGAGCGCGTCCACGGCCGATGCCTCACATTGGTGAATTTAACATAACCCAAAGAGGTTCAGTTTGTTGGGGGAATTTTGAAGGTCCGAAACTTTATGAGCGCCGCTCTGAACTTGGCTGGTTGTCGCTAAATTTTTCGCCTTTTTTTTCGATCGCAAAACGGTCGGGAGTAAATATTTCAAAAAATTGAATTTTTTTTCTATAAAGTTAGCAGCTCATCGTTAGTGATTGTAAAGTAATATAATTATTTAATTAATTATATTGTTAACTTTTATTTTTAATAATGTAATTATATAACATACATTTGCATATAACATACATTAGGATACCAATTAAAACAGTATTATTAAAAACAAATTTCTTATCTTCTTCTGCGATGAATTCAGTATTTTTTTTAAACATTGTATACTTACAATAAATTAGGACTGCACGTTAATAAATTATGCTGTCAACGAATAAAAGAGTTTTTTTTCATATAAAACAGGAATTTTATGTTGAAGTTTATCGTGAAAGTTTATTATGGTCAATAAGAAGTACCTTATACGATAAGAAAATTTTAATCTTCTTTTTGATGAAAACTATAACGCGAACCACTGATTGTGTGTAATAACAAATGAACGGACAAAATGTAGATATGATAATTTTTCCCAAGATAACATTTTTAAAATAAATTTTATTACCAAATATTTCTGGTTGGGTATAAAGACAGAATGAAAAGATAAGAATTTTAATGACTTAAACAATTTTATATTATTTATCGATACATAGAATTTATCGATGGTTTTACACTTCAGCTATCAGTGATATCATTCGCTGCTCTCATTTATTTTGGTTTTCTTTTTTTTTTATCTGGTTTATAATCTTTTACACTCTAAATTGTATAATTCGCCAAGTGTTGGGTTATATATATATACTCTCACTGTATGATACATACACAATAATACATCCTCATACCCTCATCATTTTCCTCACTCTTACACTTTCATTTCCACTCTCTTTCTCTCTCTCTTTCTTTCTCTCTCACTCTCTCTTTCTCTCTTTATTCTCGCGCAAAGAAAAACAGTATACAGAGCTAAAGTTTTTTTTTTTTATTTTGTGATACATATACAGGCTTCACCTCCTCTGGAATTCCATGTGACTTACCATCTTTTTTTTATTTTGTTTCAAATTAATTTTTTTTAATAATAATAATACGTCGAGCAAACATTATACATTATACACCGTTAAATCGATATACAACTTAATAAGGACGTGACCGCCGTATTCACCTCATACGCAATGTATATATATTTATTTATATAACTTTCCGCGTGTCATTGACGCACGCCGTATTTTACTTTAAAAGGGGGAGGGGAGGGGTTATATTTAAGTTAAATTCACTTTTTTGGGATTTATTATATTCACTGTGATACTCATTTTTTTTTTTTTTTTTTTTTTTGGAATGGAGTTATAAGATAGTAACGCTTATTTATAATATATAAAGGATCTTCTTCGCGTACTTTCTTCACCTGGAATGTGCCAATGCGCGATCGATTTGAGCGGCGCGCTCAAATATATATATGCCGGTCGACTTGAACTTTGAAAAGCGCGCGAAAAATCAATATTTGAAATTAAAATAATGAGTGAGACGCAGCGCCTAGGTATCAACCAGTTAACGTCGTAATGAGCCTCCTTGATTTACTTTTGAAGCTAATAACTACTTGTGTTATATACACGCGGAATATATGTTTATTACGTATACTCGTAGGGTACAACGAAGTCGCGTGTGCTCGAAAAGGATCGGGCGATCCTCATTTTCCAAGATACACGAGAGTCAGTTGTACTGTTTAGGTACGTCACGAAGCATCGTTTATTATTTATAGCTTGCATTTTTTTTTTTTAAATTTTCCACTTATTAAGTATAATACTTGAACTCAAGTATACGCGCAATTTTTATATGTATAATACTTAAAGCTGCTTTTCGTTTAATTCGTCGGCTCTCTTCGTGTATACAGTAAATATACGAAGTGCAATTTATTGTTTACGATCGTGTCGACTTATATAATTCTTTTCGCAGTAGTACATACTTAAGCTAAGCTTTTTTTTCTGTCAAGTTGTCTCGCGAGGGAGCTACATTTTTCTGTCCGGTAACAATTCACAGTACTCCACCGTTGGATGTATTTGCAATTGATTTATAATTCTTTGCTGTTTTTCGTCTCTTATTTAAAATTGTAATATATAAATTAGAGTCGGAGTAAAATACTTTTTGTTTTATTTGTTTGTATAATGATTGGTTGTTCTTTCGTCACTTTCTTCTTGTTGTTCAATGTAAGATGTTAGAAGATTTGTAAGATCTTAGAAGAAATTTTTTTTTTCGCTTACTCGCTAAGGTAATTTACAACTTTTTATATCTACGTAGTGGACAAGCTTTGGTAATCGTAAGAATATAGTTGGAATTTTTTATTTGCGCGAAATAAAAAAAATCGGCAGCTATTTTCAATTAATTGTATATGTAAAATACTTTTTTTGGTCATAAAATACGGAAAAAATGTAGTCATTGTATAATCGAGTCCATCATTTACAAAACAAAATGTAGATTAAACATTTCACGTACAGTAGTAATCTACCTTTCTTTGGCTCTTTTTTTTTAAATTTTTTTTTACGTCAAATGACACGTTATTTATTGTTCAATGAGGCAATTTTACTACTATAAAGTGATTTTTTTCTTTTTTGCATAGACAAAGTTAACGTTCATTAAAACAATAGATTATTTACTTTTTTTATCGTACACATAACATTTTTTCAGACTTGATATATCTACTACTCGATCACCACAACTTCGACTCTAAATCCTTTGCAAATTATTCGCCCTTAAAATTCCGCACAATTTAAATTACATTACGATTAATTATATGAACACTATTTTTTTTGTATAACCCTATATATAGACTAAACCCTACAGTAAATATAGTACAATAATCTCACCGGGTACTTTGTTTTATCCCTATGTATTATTACAATTAATTTAATTTAATAGCTATTATTATCGATTAACGCATCCCCATTCATTGCATAATTCATATATATTTATACATATATCTTTTACTTTTATTTATTTAATTTTCGTTTATTCGGTCTGGCAATTGCGATTACGGTACTGAGATCACAAGCTGGAAACTCGCCTTTTTAACGGCTTCTTAAGCGAGTTTCATCAAAAATCCACTCATTTAGTTTCTTTTTATAATTGTCCTTAATAATTTCTTAATGCATACGCGATAATAGATTACGGCCTTTTTTTATACTTCCATCTTTTGTTCGTATTATTTATATATAGTACTTTTGCATCGGTAAATCAAGAATCCTTAACTTTTATGTATTCACTTGGTTCGTCGATGGGGTCATTTAATTAGATTGCAATTTGTATAGATAAATCGCCTCATTTTTGCATCGTGAAAAATAAAACAAGAAACTAAAATCGAAAAGGACAGATAAGACCGCGCCGTTCCTCGGTCCCTCGATTTCCTGCGCGTTTCCGCTTTCAGTCGAGGATAAAGAGTCGCGCCCGAGGCTGACCCGATTCCCTTTTTTTTTTTTATTCACTCGTACATTCGAATATAATGAAAGGAAAAAATGCAAGCGCAACGCGGGTTCGAGTTTCGTGTGGCCTATACACGTTGTACGATGGACTTTGGAAATTACGAAGGAGGACTAGATTTTTCTTTTCTTTTTTTATTTTTGGTTTAAAGTGTATCTTTTTGCAAATGCGACCTGCCCTGTTATTTCTTAAATCTTATCGTAGCTTAAACTTTAGCAGCGGGTTATTCTTCATTATTTTGATAGAAGAATGTTTATTAATTGTAGTTTTTTTTATTTATTAAGAATCGTAAGAAATGGAATATGCTGATTTGTAAAATTTGAAAATTGTCATCATCAACATTAATTTAATTTTAAAAAACATTGAAGAATTTTTAATGCTGTAATGGATAAATTGATAAGTCAGAGATAAAAATCACTGTCGAAATAAATGTGTCGATCAACATTCTTCTATCAAAAACAAAGATATGTTCGCCTCTTTTAATTCAATGACCACTTTATTGCACCTTGGATTCACGGTTCATACGAACATTACAAACTATATATTAAAAAAAAAGTACAACTAGATATTTAAAAAAAAATAGTAAAACTACTAAGTCAAAATCATCAGCCTATGGTTTACCTACTACCTAATTTATCACAATGACACGTTACAACGAATAAAAACTTAAACAAATTAACAATGAATGAAATTTAAAAAAAAAATATATCTATCACTTCCTTGCAAAGAAGACAAACTCTCTATTTGATAAAAAATAAAAAAAATTAAAAATCTGTATGAATATTATAAATAAAAAAGAATGTATAAATAATTCGCAATTAATTAAAATCAATAAAATATTTGAAATATCGCGCCTAAAATCTAACTTATGAACTAATGACTCTCCCGACGTCGTCGCGTATTCAGCGACCGCCGGGAGTGGGACTAGAGTTTACTCTTTGGATCCATGTTTCAGGAACGCGTCGAAAAATCGTCGAACTAAAAAAATTCGAAGTACAACTGAAGCTTACGTCCTACGAAGTCCCGAAGAAACGGTCATCTCACCGAGGAGCGCCGAGTTTTTCGGGACCGCTTTATCAGCCCTTAAGTTTCTACGTGCCTCTATAAACCTTTGGTTTACCTGTATAGCGGCGCCGGTGCCGGCGCGCGCAGATTAACGCTAAACTCAAGAATAAAGAGAAAACAAATTTTTTTTTTTACTCGCAAAAAAGAGAGATATGTTGATGTTTTTTTTTTGTTACCCTAGAATCTCTTTTTTCGCACGATTATTCTCAATTTTAATCGATGAAGAATTTTTAGATACAATTAAGTATCTTATTTGGTCTGATAGAAAAGAAATGGATACATTGAAAGTAAAGCTTGAATTGATCTTGAAGGTTGATTTAATACATTAATTTTTTTTTTTCTTTTAGAATAGAAGTAGTAGGCAAATTTTTTTAATTTTCTAATAATACAACTTGACATGTAAATGAGTGAATAATGATGCCATATAATTATATTACATGATAATATATAGTAACATTATTCATTCATTTTTACATCGAATTTGATTATTAGATAATTTTAAAAATTTGCCTTATTTCTTTTCTGAAGAACATAAAATTAATTAAAATTGAATTAATGTATACAGTTGTATACCAGTAAAATATTTTATCGATTAAAATTGAGAAAATAGAGGAAGATATTTGAAAGAGCTTAAACTTCGCGCACATTTGAAGTATATTGCTTGACGTGAAGTTTTTAAATTATGGACAATTTTAAATTCAAGCTCTTTCAATATTTATCTTATTTCGCTATCGTTTATACAATACTTCTGTTTACCTAAAACACACTACCTTTAATACTTTTTGTCGTTTTAAACGTAGTTCCCTGAATGTCTTTTAAGCCTATTTATCAATAGCAATTCATTCGATCCACACACCTAGGCACCGCGCAAAAAAAAAAATTAGAGACCAATAAATTCTGTACCACATCCCTTCATTTATACAACCGACGGAGAAACTTTCGAATCGATCCATCGATTAAACGATAATTATTTAAATAAATTATTTATATCACCGATGGAGAAATTATCGAATCTCTGAAATTGATCGATCCATTAAATTATTAAATAAATCGAAAAATTATTAAATTATTGAACGAATTAAAAAATTGTTAAACGATTAAAGTCGACGCTCACGCGAACGCACTTTCGAGGCGAGAAGCACGCCAACAACAAACCCGGGGCACAGTGTTAACACCATCAACGTGGACAAAGCGTGTGACTTTGGTAACAACAATGAGGCTACAGCGCGAGTGCTTCTTCCGTCCCTCTCCTACTTTTTTTTTCCATTTTTTTTACACGTTGCAGACCTCCTGGAGTTAAGCGTCGAAGGCATATATGATTCGATATACTTCGGTTGGCGAAAACGAAAATGAATGAAAAAAAAAAAAAAAAAAAAATGAAGTATATAGTGATTCGTGTACAGTGAGGAACTTCTATGTGACACACAAGCGCTAGGATGAAGGCTGGTTTCAATTCAACTGCGTTTTACGGTTTTTAAGGTCGACTGCTACTACTGCAAAGGTGATACATCGGAATCCGGCTAATTTTACAATTACTCTTCTCTTTACATTTCTCTTCAACCGAGGTTCTCGAAACGAAGCTTCTTTTTAGGATAAAACTGCGATATATAGCTTTTCTTGTCTTCAGCGATCTACAAATATATATTTAATATACGACGTTTTTTCTTTTTTTTTGTGTTTGTTTCTTCTTGCGTGAGTAAATGTTATTACAGTATTTTCAACAATTTTACATTTATCCGAGGAGGAGTAATTAATTTGTTCCTTCGAGAGGGATATCGAGGTTTCCTTCTTTTTTTTTTATTGCTAAAGCAAACGAAAATCGAGGCGGTCCTCGAGGTGCTGTACAGTATTCCTTCTGTTTTTTTCTTTTTTTTTTAAACTCCAACTTTCCAGCGACGAAAAGAACTTAGAAGTCTGTATTGTCCTTTTACTTCAGTGAATCAACGAGGCACGTACAGTTTATGCGCGGTTTCGTTTCTCTTGTTCCCCCATATGTTTGTTTATTTATCTTTTTTCATTTTTTTTTTAAATCTACTGCCTTACACATTCTGAACGAACAAAAGTCAACGCAATAAGTGAGAAAGAAAGCGGTAAGAATTTTTTTTCTTATCGTTGTCAGGTCACAGCTCTATTCTGGTATGATTGGATTTTTCTTTTTAGGTAAACAACAAAAGAAAAGACCAGCAGACTGTAAAAGTACAAATAAACCTAAAAGAAAAATACTGATGATACATCATAAGCGGAGAAAGCTGTACAAGTATAAAAACTAAGGACAAAATCGTGAGCATTAATTAAGTAAATCATTAAAATAAAAGCTTGAAATAAAAAATTTAAAAAAAAAATCACAGAGTGACTAAGTATTTGTATGTACCTCATCGATATCGATTATAAATTAGGAAATAAAAGTCACAACGTCAGCGCACGACTAAAAGAAAGCCTCGTCTAAGCTACGCGGAATGGAACTTGTCTCGCCATCGTTTAATCGAAGATCATATAACACGATATATAATTAATGCTCGCTATGATATACAACTGTATATACGCGTCAACGATATACCTATTAAGTATAACACTACATAACACAACAGAACCGCGTGCAAGTTTTTTTTTCCTCCACATTCTATTATATTCATCCAAGTATCCATCTGCGAACCCCACGTCTTTTCTCGATGTACGCAGGTTATTATTTATATTTGGGTTTATTTTTTACTATACGCTATTTGAAAGCCGACCCTTCGCTCGAGCCAACGTTTAATGTTTTTCTTTTCGCAGCCTCTTGAACGCAACATTTATTTTCAATCCTACTTTTAATGAATTTTACTCGAATGAAGAATCAAACCGTGCGACAATTGAAACTTGAATTTCAGAAGCGTGTGCTTCGCAGATTAAAAAATTCCTCGCGATAAATTGAAGAAGTAACACCTCGTACCGGCAGCGTCAAAAATAATAAAAGATAATAAAAAATAATTAAAAACAGTTAAAATTAATTAAAATTAAAAATTAAACTGACTAAAAGAGGCGAAGCCTACGAGGAAGGAATGGACGAGCGTCTGACCGTCACGCATGGAAATTGCGAATTTAACGCGACAATGAAAAGCGGAGGTCGCCTGGCCTCCAAGACTTTATCGGATTAGCCGCGTTCGCACTGAGAAAAACGTCGATGCACTGCATTTCTGGCATTGCCCGAGGCCGTCGTCACTCTCGTTTCCTCTCAAATCCCTTCGTTCGTTTAACAAAAAAAAAACTGCGTGTCCGAACCTTCATACCCATTGAACTCGCGTTTTTCTGTATATTCGACATAATATGTAAATATAGTCGACAAATCAAAGGAAGGTATATAGGTCTTCATTCGAGTAGCTTCATTTCGAGTATAACGAAAAACCCAAAAAATTGCAGATCGGCGTTTCTTAAAATCCTCTTGACTTTCCTTTAACGGAGAGCGGGAGGTACACCCCCATCCAAATGGAGCGCGAAATTTCTATCGCAAGTGGTGTCGCTATTTCGGGGGCTCCACGGCGAGCGGCGAGTCGTGTATTTATCCGGCGAGGGTCACCTTAATCGGATGAGTCGGAGTCAGAGGCGGCGTGATCGGTCGCTTCGTCGTGAGACTCTCCGCTCGACTCCGGGATCGTCTTCTTGGCGACTGTGGTGGCGGCGACGTAGGCACCTGGACCCTCGCCCGTCGTGTGCTCGATGCCCACTCTGTGAAGAAAAAATTTGGACATTGAATTTATAGTAATCTGGATTAAAGGTTTCTTTGTCCGAATTACAATACTTATGCTTCTTAGTAGTATTTGTAAATAAAAAGTGCAATATAATGGAATAGAATAGTCGTTTATTGTAAAATGCAATATTTATGCAAATGTATAAAAAACATTTTAAAATTGAAGGAAATTTATTGCACTTAGGAGATACCACAGTCTCTTTTTAAAAAGTGGATGATACTGACAAGTAAGTCACAGTAATAAAAGTAGTATCAATAATTTAAAAATGACTGTATTTGTAATAAAAAAAAACTGTTCATATTCTATTTCTAAGCTATTATTATTATTATTATTTGAATTTTTAACACAGTTCTTTAAGCACTAACACCTTTATTTATTAACATAAATAATAAATTTAACACCTTTCACTAAAAAAAAAAAGTAAAAAAACAAAGAACATTTAAAATATCTAAATTTTATTATTAATTATTTTATTTATTTATTTAAACTTCGTATGTTTAATTTATTTATTATTAAACAAATAAAATAAATAAATAAATGTTTCTTTAAACAAATCCGTTTGTGAACCAAGAAAAATACGGTCAATAGGTACGACCCGCTACCGAATGCGCATTCAGTAGAAACAGACGAGTCCGGTAAGACGCGAGTTCTACTTATTATTAGTATAATGAGAACATAACGTGTGACGATTATCTAACCGCGGCATTATAATGAAAATATTACGTGCTAAAGATACTTTGTTCTAGTATCGACAAAACCAATTATTCGATTGGACTGACAGTCAAAAGAATGATACATTGTGGAATGACTTTCACATTTTCCTAATTCGAATGTTGAAACAACATCTGCACGTCTTCGATGTGCAATAGACTCTATTGACAGCTTGTATAATATAAACTACTTCTGCTTTTTCTTTTAGTTTCAATGCGAAAATTATTGACAATAGAACATTACATAAACATCAAAAAATTTTTTTTTTATTAAGAAACATTAAAAGTAAATATTTGTAGTTGTTAGTAAACACATTTTTCAATTGATTTGCTACTATGTAATCCGCAAGTGGGTCATGAAAATCTTTCTTTCAGTGACAATACAAGACGGATATTTATTTATTATATATTTATTTTAATTAACAATTTTTAACTTTTTCACTTTAAATAAAAATCTAAGCGGTACAGCGTATATGCATTTTACATGTAAGTAGATACAGACATGTACGGTAAGACAATTTATACTCCGATTACAATAAGCCAACTTAACATTTAATTCTCATTTTTCTAAAATCTGTGTCGAGACAAACACAATGTTTAATCTAAAATTAAAAGCTTTAACGAGATCTACTATCTAAATTTAAGTAGATTCAGACGAGTGTGGTAAGACAACAAATAATCCGATCTCAATAAGTAGCAGAAAAATTCGCACACAAAAAAAATTGTTCCGGCGCGTAAATTTTATAGAACTGTGGATTTTATTAATAATTGCGTTCATTGAAAAGGCATCGATCGAATGTATCGAAGCAAAGTATATACACGCTCGGCAAATCCGCCGCGGAAAAATCCCAAGTTTCTCAGACCCCTTTCGGTAGAAATTGCGCAAGCCGCCAACACGTGAATCGGCGAGGATTTCCCAATTGTCGAACTTTCACGTGCTCGGCGGGCGACGTTCACTCGCTCAAGCCGCCCAGAAATCAATTTCGGACGCAAGACTTTGCAGACCCATCTCGCAATGACGTTGGGCTTTCTGTGCGCTCGAGTTATATACATATAATTTAGCCGTTCACGAGTTATATATATAATATATATAGCCATTCTCGAGTTATATATATATAATATATATAGCCGTTCTCGCAGAGAGGAGTTTCGAATGAATGTCCAGAAGGTAATTCATAATAATTCGCTTACGTCAAATTGAATTTAAATTTAAAATAAAAGTTACTGTGCATTTGCATTATTTTTAAGGCTATAACTGAAAAAAAATTTGTTGAGCAAACTGAGAAAAAAAGATTAAATTCGTGTAACGACAGTTTAACAGCTTACCTGTACTCGTGGCGCGACAAGTTCCTGACGTACTTTTCGGGCGGCTCGTCGCTGTCGAAGTTCTGGAAGCTTACGCTCCTCGCTGTCGTGTGGGAAACTTGGGTGACCGGCATCGTGAATTCCACGTAGGCGTACTCGGCCAGTTTCTCCGGGATCTGATCGTACGACGTCAAGTTCATTTTGCACACCAGCTGATGCGTCGTGTAAGCACCTAAAAATGATAAGAAATTATTATTTTTTTTTTCGTGAAAACGAAGATATGAAAATGTACTTGAATTGTTATTATTTCCAAAGTATTTATTATTGCATGAGATTTAGAAAATTAATTGTACAATCAATACTGTTCAATCCGTCTGTTTAACATCCTTGCTGTTTGATGACAGTTAAAATTATCGATAATTTTAAACAACATAACACATGAAAATGTTCATGAAATCAGTAGTAACAGAATTTCTCTAACGCCCCGAATTTTTATGATCTTAAAACTATTGTTATTGACAAGTACGGCTACCACGAAGACCATTTTTGTATTAGAAGGCATTTGCCAACCAAAAAAATTTATTTAAGCTATGCAAAATCAGTAGTAACAGACGCCACTCTTCCTCATTTGTCAAATAAATAAAAATAAATAAATAAAACATACAATAAATTACATACAAAATTTATCTAAACCACGTAAAATCAGTAGTAATATAGACGTCCCTCTTCCTCACCATTCAAAATAATTAAAGTAACTAAATAAAAAAAAAAATAGATTACATAAAAGTATAGAAAAAAAAACAGTCGAATAATCTTGTTAAAAAAGAAAACTAAATAAAGTACAATAAAAATAAATAAATGAACAATATCTTACCCTGTCCCTCTTTGGGTAGCCTGGGCATCCTCCAGACAATGGCGTGATGTTGATGCTCGTACTTGGCCTGACCGGAGGTGACCTCCATAAGCTGGGACTCCAGGGTGTCCACGGCGCCGAGGATCCGCTCGATGCCCTTGATCTTGCCTGTGCGTCGGTGGGCCGACTTCACTGACCCGTACCTGAAGTGCTTTTCCACGCGGAACAAGTAGATCCAGCACTCGGGGATCGGAAAACGCACCATCACGTCCTCGCAGGGCACTCGGCCGAGCTTACGCGACGCGAATCCTGGCACCAGGATGTCCGCTCGCAATTCCACCTGCGTTAATAAAATATATTGTGTGCATTATTATTTATTATATATGGTGTCTTTTATGTATTTTTTTTTATTTGTTTAGTAGGTAGAAGATTTTTTTTTGTAGGTTTTCTAGGTAGAAGATGATGTAAAATAAATAGTTATATTCTTGCGTGTTTTCCTTTTTAATTCTTAAAATAGTTATAGGATGAAGACCTTGAAAAGGGAATAAAAATAACCTAAGCTTAATTGGTTCGTCCTTTCCGTACCTTACATACGTATACTACTCCTTTTTTTAGATATCTAAGTGTGCCTCGCGAAGGTGTTTGATTATTTTCACCTTTTATGTTACAATTGAACGATAAGGAAAGGATTTTTAGCTTTAAATTTACGTAACGTTAAGTAAACTTTCGTGTCGTGAGATGCGAATGTATACAATTAATTTTTAATTTCTTTAATCTTCAGCAATTTTGTGTAAATCGGTACCGACGATGGAAGAAATAATCAGTGTTGAATAATCGACGTAATACTAGAAAATAATTCCGTCGTTAATTTAATGACACAGGCTGACGGTTTGTCAAATTGCAAGTGGGAAAATACAGGGGAATAAGTGAAATTAAAATGAAAAAAATTAAATTACCTTATTGCCAGTAACGCACATGACTGCTTTGAGCTGAAGAGGCAGCTCACGATTTCGTGGCGGCCTCACGCGGAACCTCATTAATTCGATGTAACACGCGTCGGGTGGTTTGAACCTTTTGTTAGTAGAACACATTTCGTTAGTAAAGAGACATTCCATTTTAATTAATAATTATTTTTTCTTACAAAGAAATTGAATTAGTTGAATTAGTGATTATTATTAATAATTTTTATTGAATTATTGATTAGTAGAAATTTATGAAAGAATATTACAAAAAAAAGTTAAACAACGCACTTAATGATCCTCGACTTTTCGTACTCGTCCTGCTGTACGCAAGAGTGAAATTCCACATTCTCGAGTCGAATCCATTCTTCTGTTGCCACGGGTATAATGTCGTGCCTGCCGACTACTTCTTTGCCTTGTCTCCATATATCGTTGATTCCCAATTCCACGTCGGGCATACCTGCAACAATATTTTTAATTTATTATTTTATTTTTATTACATTAATCTCTTACCTATTTAACTAATTTATATTTAACAGATTTAATTTTTAATTTACTTTTTATTGGACGCTTCATCGTAATTTTTTTTATTTATTTATCATAATTTAATTGTAAATAAATAATTAAATTGACAGAAAATTATCAGATGATAATTTATTTTCATAAGGTTTTTGATTCATAAGGTTTTTGATATCAGATGATAATTTATTTTCATAAGGTTTTTGATGGTATACGAAATCAGAGTCTACATCTATTTGTAAGAATTGATTCAGATGAGTATATGCTAAGACAACGCATAAATCCGATTATATATATTTAATTTATAGAATATTTAATTCTCACAAAATTTAATCTCAAATCAAAAGCTTTTACAGATAAGGAGATGCAGCGTCTTCGATCCACGATCAAGTAGTTACAGACGACTATGGTAAGACAACGCATAAATCCGATTATATATATTTAATTTATAGAATATTTAATTCTGACAAAATTTAATCTCAAATCAAAAGCTTTTACAGATAAGGAGATACAGCGTCTTCGATCGACGATCAAGTAGTTACAGACGAGTATGGTAAGACAGCGCATACTCCGATCACAATAAGCAGACTTAATATTTCATTCTCATTTTTCTAACATCTGTGTCGAGACAAATCCAAAGTTTAATCTCAAATTAATCTTCGACCCACGATTAAGTAGTTACAGACGAGTATGGTAAGACAACACATTGACATCGAATTATCACTATCTTAATTGAATGTCAAACTCTCGTGCACCTGTAAATAAATTACTTAAAAAAAAGAGTTACGAAAATAAATTTAGTGCTTGAAAAGGACTATACGTTGTACTCATTAGCATCGATACAAACCTTTCGAAAATTATCCAATAATGAGTGACAAGTAAATCAGATTTAAAAAAAAAAGAATGGAAACTATAAGAAGAATTCCTCAAACGGCTAAATGACCAAATTACCGGAAAGGAAGCCGAGGAAGAAGAGGCGGACGCGGGCGATCTGCTTGTCGACGTGTCCGTCGGCGTTCTGCTCGACGTAGAGCTCGTCGACGACGGTGATCTGGACCTCTTCCATCTTGTACTGGAGCGCCCGGTCGCGGTGCGCCTGCAGCCTGAACAGCGCCTCCTCCACCGCGCACGAGAAGGTCTTCATGTCCTCGAACACCTGCGAGCCCAGCTTGAACAGCTGCGAGATCTGTTGGCAGAAGACAATAGACGTTCACTTTGGACCAGACGAGGGGATGTCGTTTATTGCGGCGAGCATAGTATGTACAGTGCTTGCGAAGTCTATTTCTAGTTTTTATGACGATTAAAACTACGCCTTTTGCTATTTATTAATTTATTTAGTTTTTAACGATGGATTATCAATGCAGCGGACGCAAAACGATCAAAATTGTTAATGTGTACAATTTAATTTAACAATATATAGTTTATTTAATAGACAGTAGTGCAGGATAAAGTATAATCTGTTTATTAATTTAATAAATTCTAAGGTTTTATTTACCTGCATTTATAGTGAATTGGGAATAAAAACACTTTCAAGCACAGTGTATAAGTTGTATAAAATTTTTAAGTTGTATAATTAATAAAATCTGTAATAAAATGTTCAATAATTTGTTATATTACTATGATTTCTTATTTTCATAAAGTTCGTTTTTATCGCATTGCGTCTGCTAAACTAATATAGATAATCGCATTGATTATTTAATCCGACTAGCTGTAGCATTATATAATTTAAACAAATTATTTTAATAATAAAAAAATATATTAATATCTTATGTATGTAGAGTAAATATTATATAGAAGCAAATAAGCGCGAATTCAGTTTTAATTAAATGACATAAATAAAAGCTGTACGTGTAATGCCTGTATAACAAAAGTTTGCTTAGCATTTACATTTTAAAATTGATGGATTTAAACGGCTAATCCCTGAATGTATAATGACGTGCTCAAAAATTTTGCAGATGAAAAATGATTTAGAATGCTTAAATTCTGCTTAAGCAAATGGAAGGAAACTAAAGGAAAAATTCTGCGTTGCTAAATCACTAAAGCACAGTGACAATAATATTTAAAAAAAAACCTGCGATTTGAAAAAATCTAAAAGAATTACGAAGAATTCCACTAGAATCTTTCTTTTGTGTACTGTACACTTTACTTACTTCGATCTACGTAAAACGAACTTTCGACCCGCAACCAAATCGACCTCCGCTCATGGGAGTCTCATTAGAATAATTTTATTTCATCTTCGAAAGAAGCAGCGCACAATTACGGCGTTTTCCAAGTTGAGCGAGACTTAAACCGTCAGTGATCAAGTTGCTTGGCCGATATAACAGCAAGGAGGCTTTGTTGCGTGGTGGGGCCACGTAAGAAGGTCTCCTCGGAATTATATCAGAAACAGTCGACCGCGAAATACTTAAAATCGCTGCTGACGAAAAAAAAGGAGCCGGGACATGCGAGTTCGATCGGTACAAAAAAAGGGTGCAGCGAATTTAAGCAATTCGAAGGGAGCACCTTGCACTTTTTCCATTTTACTTCGGCGCTGGACCGCAACTCGCCTCATGGTAAACTTTATTGATTATTCGCATATTTGTTTGCTATTTTTTAAGAACAAACGGCTAAAAATTGCATTTAAATTACAAAATTATTAACCAAAGAATTTTCATTAACTTTTTTTTAGTAGATTTTTTTAAAAGTTTCTCATTAGAGATTTATTGGATGTTGATGTTTCGTGTGATTCTTTGTTTTCCATGCGTCGAGAGAAAAAGTGCTGCGCTCTTATCGAATGCTGTAAGGCTTAATCGTCGCTAAACTCAAAAACTATCATAGAAATTTACAATGTTTTTTACCCGGGAATACCGTTTTCAAAAATATTTTACTTTAATTAATTAAATGGGCTACTATTTTTGTTAAATTCAATGTTTAATCGTCCTCATATTGTACTTCATTGCATAATTTAATTTCGATTACATCTAAATAATTATAATAAAAATTAAAAAAAAAACGCGTTCAATGCAACTACCTGTTGATATTAAACTAAGTATCAATAAATATAATTATCTAAGAATCGTTAAAGAAATTTACCAAAAATTCATTAAATCATTTAATAATCCTCGTGAACAAATGTATGTAATGTACCAATCCTTTATAAAGACTGATTAATTATCGATCACTCAATAATTACAATAAAAATAAAATAATTGCGTTGAACCACCAAAACATCAATCGCAAAAAGTGCCAAAAAAAAACAAACGGTATTCCAGGGCTTAAAGACGAGCCCATCCATAAAATTACCTGAGGCGCATGTTCGACGGGCAGTCCCAATTTCTTAAGATCGCTGCCGAACTCCTTGACCCCCTGGTAGTCCCCTTGAATCGCGTAAGCGGCGAACTGGCTGAGTTTATTGGTGATGCGCTCCGCTTTGGTGACCTGACCGGGCCTGACGCCCGGCCTCTCCTTGTAAATGATGTACTGCAGCTTGACCGTGAATATTTTGCCGTACTGGTCGAACTGCTGGGCCGCGATATCCGAGACCGAGTAGCAAGCCAGCAACGGCAATTCTTGGAAGGGGTCCTTGTCGCCCTTGTTGTTGAAGAGCTGCAGCACCGGATTATCGCCCTGGTACACCAGTTTCATGAAGATCTTCTTCCAGAAGCGCTGCCCGGTGATCTTCTTCTTTATCGGCTGGCGCAGGTGCATCTCCCAGCCGTCGCCCGTGTAGTGAACCCGAGGGAAGTCCTCCAAAGGCTGGCTCACGTCCTCGTCGAACAAAGGCGTCGGCGGCGTTTCCTGTTGCAAAGTTTTATTTTTTGTTAAAAAGTCGGATTATATATAACTAATTAAGCTGCAGTTTAATTAATTTAGACGTATTCTTACACTGAGAAAAAATTGTAGTAAAAATTACTATCCTGCCTAGAAAAGTGGCCACAGACTGTCATGTAGTGGAAAAATTACCATCCTGTATTGTAAATTTTGCTAGAAAATATTATACATTTTACTAGAATTATGGTAAAGTTTCCAATAATTATAGTAAACTTTACAATACAGGATCGTAATTTCTCCAATACAGGATTTTAATTTTTCCAGAACATGACAGTCTGTGGCCACTTTTCTAGACAGGATAGTAATTTTTACTAGAATTTTTTCTCAGTGTATTAATGTGTATTATTAAGTCGTATTTGACTTGATTGAGTCGTATTTTAATTAATGACAAAGTCCTTCTCTTATTGATTAAGTCATATAACAGTTAATGGCAAAGTCTTTTTTTACGAATAAATAGTATTTTAATTTTTTACGCTTTGTTGTATGAATGAATTGTCTAATTGTTCTTTTAGTTTTTAAATTATTCCTCAATTTATTCAGTAGACTTTTATTCTACTAAAAAATAAAAAAAAAAGTAAGAATAGAAAGGAAGAAAATTGCGCACTTGAGAGTCGGTGCGAGTCAGCTCGGGCACGGCGGCGTCTGTAGGCAGGACCGCCTCCTGGGCGAAGCCCTGGGACTTGTCGAAGGGATTGAAGCGCGGCGAAGTGTCCGCGTAGGCAGCGGCCATGGGGCTCTTTGGCGGCGGGGCCAGCACCGGCACCGGACCGCCCTCCATCGGCGCCGTCTGGTCGCCCTCCTTTGGCCTGTCGATCAAATAATCATCTTCTTTTTATGCTTCGATCTCCGAACTATTTGTTTATTGGACATCCCAATTTATCGCTGCTGTTGCCGTGATTTATTTTCTCTTTTATTTTCGCTTCGAAGTGAAATCGACAGATGCTTATCGAGACTTTTATTTTGAACTCTATGGATATTTTATTTTTTTATATGGCTTTTTTATTTGAATAAGCTTTTATACTAAACGAGCTGCGCTTTTTCTATTACTTTCCTTATTTCATCAAATCTCTCTGTAGATTTTTAAGGAAGATTTTTAATTAGATGCTAATAAAATATTTGAATGCTTCATTAAAATATGAAGTTTACTGGTTAAATTAGAATAAAATAGAATAATTTTATCCGGAATTTTAAATATGAGAAATTTTAAAGAAGTTGGCGGATAAAAAGAATAATAAGAATCAAAATAAAAACAATTCCATATTATACGGACCATTTTCATATTATTGGACGTTTAATAATAATTTAATTGTAAATAAATAATTAGATTGACACGAAATTATTATAAGTTTTCTACTGATGCAGAGAGTCAGTTTCTAAGATTCACGTTTAAGTAGATACAGACGAGTGCGGTAAGACAGTTTATAATCCGATCACAAAAAGGCTTAATATTTGATTCTCGTTTTTTTCTCAAGTCAGACGCAAAATTTACTCTCACATTGAAAGCTTTTCGCGGAAAAACAAGATTTACTACGCAAATTTAAGTAGATACAGACGAGTGTGGTAAGACAGTGTTTATATTCCAATCACAAAAAGGCCTAATATTTGATTCGCATTTTTCTCAAGACAGACGCAAAATTTAATCCCACATTGAAAGCTTTTCATGGAAAAACAAGATTTACTACGCAAATTTAAGTAGATTCAGACGAGTGTGGTAAGACGTCACATAATCCGATCTCAATAAGCAGCAGGAAAATTCACTTACATAAGCTGCTCTTTAAAAAAAAAATGAGTTGGACCATAAAAACAATACCATATTATACTGATCACTTATTTTACTTTTTAAATTGGTAGTACAAACAAATGGTTCTGGCAATTTAAATTATATAGTACTGAATTACTGAATTTTCTTAATAATTTTGTTCCTTGAAAATTTTTTATATCGAATCTAGCTAAAACAATTGTTAAAAAAACAAATTTAATTGAATATTGCAGTAAAAAAATTACGTACTTGATAAAGACACTGAAGTCCGGACCTTCGTCCGAGTCAGCGGAATCTCGCCTCCTCGAGGTAGCTTCAGGGGGTGGTGCGGTCATACTCAGGAAAGAGTCGAAGCCATCACCTTCCTCGAAACCAGTCACCGGCTGCGCAGTTACCGCACTACCCGAATCTCCCCAGACTACAACAATAATTTCCCTTATTTTCTAATCAAATCTTAAATATTCTTCAGAATAACTTAAAAAAAATTTCAGTAAAAAAAAAAGAAAGTCTTTAAATACACTCATGACTTAAAAATCAGTCAAATTAACACATAACTTTAAGTCATTCGATTCCCACAGAGTTATTTGTACAATCAGAAGTAAAAAATTCAAAAATATCTAATTTAATAAAGTAAGCAGTAAAGAAAATTCTTCGAAAATTAAGTAAATGAACAATGAATTTGAGTAAAAAGTATATTTAGGTATGATAATTCACCGTCACTGCTGGTGTCCATCGCAGTTTGCCCGGCGCCACTTCCGCCGAACGGGTCAAAGAATGGATCGGCGGAGTCTGGTTCGGCAGCCTTGTCGAATTTAGAGGCGAATGCATCGAAGGCATCGCCGGTGTCCTCGATCGCCTTCGTCGTCGCAGCGAAACTCGATCCCAGATCCTCCGCTCTGCAGATTATTCAAATTTTATTAAAGCTCGAATGATTAAAAAAATAAATTATACATATACAGTGCTCGAACTTGTATGTAGCTGTGAAATTAAGTCGACTTAGGATAAATAAAAGAATTGTTTGATTGAAAATTTTTATTTTGATTTTGAGCCTATATGCAGAGTTATTTCATTACTTAACAGAATATCACAGCAGCTTCATGCATAAAATAGCCGAACAAAGAAAAAGTCCAAGTAAAGTAAAAAATTCTTTCTCGAATTTCCCGGGAGAACCGGGGATTTACGGAAAATTTCGTAATACATAAAATACGCGGTTCTATCTTAAGTAATTAAAATACATTTTAAATTTTGATAAGGTATTCAAGTATATCTAACACAATGATTTACATTTTACAAAATTAATTGGATATGTATGTGTTAATTATGCAGTTGAACGTACTATTAATTCTTGCAAGGCGTACTTCATGAAGAATTTACATAAATATTTGTGAAACATTTTAAAAACCAACTTAAAAAAGTAAATTTTTTTAATTCAACCCTGGAAAAACGATCATTTCAACTTTAATTTACTATGCTAATAGTGTGATCTTCACATCAATTGATCAGTAGTACAATTCCGAGCACAGCAAGACCGTCCCGATTTAAGTCTCGAAATTCCTCATTAATCCAGATAACCTCAGCCAAATACAATCACACTGAAAAAGCCTAAAATAAAAAGAAAATCATTTAAAAAAAAAAATCGTACCTGTACCCAGACGAGGGGAACTCGCTGGCGGGTGCCGGACTGACGGGTGTGACGTCAGCGGCGGTTTGAGCACCGCCAAAATCGCCGAGAAGATCGGCAAAGGCGCTACCCATGTTGGTCGGTGCAGATGGGGCTGCATCGGCGAAGAAGCCCGAGGCTGGTGCCTCACCCCCGAATAAAGCGGCGGCCGTGTCCGATACCGAGGCTTCCGACGGCGGCGTCTCCATTGTCAGCTGACCTGTAAAATTTTGTTTATTTATCCATTTTATTTATTTGACAATATTTCAAGGGACTTATCTCCTTCGAATTTATCACTCATCATCCTGTATTTTGATTCGGGAAATATCGATGTTAATGAGTACAACTTTTTTATAGTTCGTACGACGTTCCGATGGCTAGATTGCCACCCTTCTCAAGAACATGATAATTAGTACTTGAGAAGGGTGGCAATCTAGCCATCGAAACTTCGTACGAACTATAAAAAAGTTGTCCTCATTAACATCGATATTTTCCGAATCAAAATTTCAACGGACTACATTGAAAAAAAAGTTTGGTAATTTTAAGTAAATATTTACTTCAATAGTACTTGTTAAATATTTTTTTGGATCAACAAAATATTTCATTAAAAATAAATGAATTTATTTGTTTCTAAATAAATTAAGTAGTTTCAAAAAAAGCAATTGCTTGATTCAAAGAAATATTTAACAAGTACTATTGAAGTAAATATTTACTTAATATTACCAACAATTTTTCTCTCAGTGTATTTAAAGTCCTTTTACAAAAAATATTTAACATTACGATTGTTTACAATAATAACAGTCAATCTGACAATACTTAAACAATGATATTTAAATAAAGCTTAATTTATTAAAGCTATATTTAAATAAAGCTTTAAAGCATTACCAGCAGCGTCCGGGGGCGATCCTCCGGTGATCGACGGCCGCTTGTCAGCCAGCTGCGGCTGCTCGTAGCTCGGCTGCGCCTCGTGTACGTCGGAGAACGGGTTATCCGACAGCGCCGACGCGACGGGGACGGCGCCGTTGACGAGGTCGGCCTCGGCCGCGGGCGACCCGATCTCGGCTATCGGCTGAGATGGGGGCGCGTCGAACAGGCCGAGGATGTCCTGGGCAGCGGCGGTCCCGGTGGCCGGCGGCTCGACCTTGGCCTCGTCGTGCACCAGGTCGGGCACGCCGGCGTCGACGTCGAGGAGGTCGGCGAAGCTGTGCTCCGGCGTGGGCGACGGCGAGTGCATGAGGGTGGGGCTGGGGGTGCGGGTGGCCTGCAGCCGGTCCAGCATCTGGTTCGACGTCTCGTCCATGGCGCCGGTCACCGAGAGGATCAGGTCCTTGGTGTTGCGGGGCGGCGGCGGGGGTCCGGGCCGCGGGGGCGGCGGCGGCCTCGAGGGTTTGCCGGGGACGGGTCCGGCGGGGCTGGAGGCTTGAGAGGCCTGGGGCGGCGACGTGGCGGGGGTGATTTGGGCGGGCGGGGCTGGTGTCGCCGGGGGCGCGGGTGGGATGTCGGCGACGTCGAAGAGGTCGGCCGTCGGCGCATCCGTTACGGAGGGGGCCTCCGGCACGGCGAAGATGTTGCTCTCCGGGGCTGGCGCTGCGGCGGAATCCACGCCGAACGAAGCGAAGGGATTCGTCGAGTCTGGCGCTGGTGGTTGGTAGCTCTGCTCCGCCGCGAAGCTGAAGAAGGGATTTACATCCGCTCCGCTCGCTGGCGCTTCCGCTGAGGCGTCACCGAAATCCTGAATGGATAAATTGTATAGTTATTGTGTTTGCTGCTTTGCAATCATTATTTCTTATTCGTTGTACAATTCCCAGACGGCATTCTCGCTACGAAATAATTACCGAAGTATTCATGATGAAGAATTCTTCAAGAATTCTAAAATATGA
>JAWWEN010000038.1:10082440-10121489 GCA_035582955.1 Sycophila texana | reverse complement strand
GTATCGGATAATGAATTCATAAAATTTTTCCTGTTTAAAAAAGATATTCTTTTTGAATTCCCGTTGCCGTTTGGGATTATTTATTAGATATTTTAAGTGGTCGATTATTTTTTTTTTACGCTATTGGTATGTACACACTGAGAAAAAGGTTTTTAGTATTCTGTAGTATTTTAATAAATCTGATAAATTTTACACTGCGAAAAAATTCTAGTAAAAATTACTATTCTGTCTAGAAAAGTGCTCACAGACTGTCATGTAGTGGAAAAATTACCATCTTATATTGTAAAGTTTACTAGAATTATTGGAAACTTTACACAATTCTAGTAAAATCTATAATATTTCGTAGTAAAATTTATAATACATGATGGTAATTTTTCCACTACATGACAGTCTGTGGCCACTTTTCTAGTTAGAATAGTAATTTTTACTAGAATTCTTGTCAGTGTACTGAACTGTTTAATAGTTTTTGGTAGAAAATATTCTATGAATAAAAACATAAAGAGCATTTATTACCTGAAGAAAGGGATTCGACGCGACAGGCTGAGCCATAGCAGCGTCAGCCGCGGCCGGAAAGTCGTCCATGAGGAACGGATTTCCGCCCTTAGAATCCATCTCGCCGTAAGTAATCTCCCGTTCAGAAATGAAGAAAAAGGAAATCACTTGTTGATCAACTCGGACTCCAGCAGTTTGAGTTCCGTCTTGCCGGGCCCAACACTAGCAAAACTAGTGTCAAAAGGATCGTAGTCCTCGTCGGGCAGCTCAGCGTCCTGAATCGGCGTGAGGATCTTCCCCGCGGGCACCTCGTCCACCTCCAAACTAAGTATGTCCTGCTTAGGCTCGTCCGCTCTGGGATCGAAATCTGGGTCCTCGTCAACGGACGCCGCGGCCTTCCTGGCGACGAGCTCGATGATAGGATGTGGTTTGATGGGCTCCGGATTCGGCAACTGGCTCAACTCACTCTCCAGCAACTTCAACTCCGCCTTCCCCGGCAGGATGTTGCTCGCGTTGGAAGTGTCGAAAGGGTCCTTGTAGCTGAGCTCGATCTCCTCCTCGATGGTGCTGGGCTTGACGTTGGGCGCCAGTGGCACCGCACCGACCACCACGTCAGTGTCCAAGATACTGTCCTGCCGCCTGTCGAGAGCCTTTCGCTTATTTATGAGCGACTCGATGACCTCGGAGCTGCGAACCACCGGACCAAAGTCGCTCTGTCGGCGGTTTCCTGATGAGGCTACCTTAGCGCTGAGTTCCTGGTCACTGCTGCTGTGGGAGAGACCTCGGCTGGTCTGCTGCTCCTGCAGAAGCTCCGATTCGATGATCTTGAGCTCGGTTTTCCCTGGAGCAGAGTTTGCTACGAAGCTGGTGTCGAAAGGGTCAGCCTCGAGCCCCTCGGTCTCCTCAACCTCGGGGGGTAGAACCTCGTCCAGGGACTTCTGAGGATAGTAAGGTGTAAGCGGCTTTGCGGGCAGAGTCTTCTCCTCCTCGCTGGAGGCGAGCAAATCCTGCTTGGGAAGCTCGAAGGAGACCACCAGGGCCTCGGGTCTGGAAGGCTTCCTGGCGCGGTTCGCGGTGCGCGCCTGAGCCTCTACGTCGTCCTCCGGGACGGGAGTCCTGGCGGGGCTGCCGACCGGCGGTGGCCTCTTCGGAGGCTTCTTCTTCTCCTGCGGAGGTGAGTCCTCCTTCCTGGGGTCGAAGTCGTCGTCCTCTAAGTCCTCGAGGGTGTTCCTGGCGGGCTGCTTACCGTCGCCGAGGAGCTCCTTCTCGAGAAACTTGAGCTCAGTCTGACCTGGGGGAAGCTCGCTGATCCCGGAGGTGTCGAAGGGGTCGACGTAGGAGATCTCCTCGACGGGTTGGATCGGCTGATCGGTAAGCTGGCTAAGATCGGTGACGGAGCCGCCGAGGAGGTCCTTCTTCGCAACGCTGAGGCTGCTCTGGCTCTGCTTGAGAAGGCCGGTCTCGTAGTCCCGGTGAAGGCCCGCGGGATCGGTGAGGGATATGGAGACCTCGGAGATCGGTATGTCTTCGAGCTCCTTTTCGATGACTTTGAGCTCGGTTTTGCCCGGTAAAATGTTATCGGCGATAGTAGTGTCGAAGGGGTCCTCCTCGTTGACGAAGGTGGCGGCCTCGAAGCAGATCTCCTCGGCGAGGTCGACCTGTTCGGGCTCCTTCTCGGCGAAGGGGTCCTCGGCCTCCTCGAGAACAGACGCCTCGATCGGCGCTTCTAAATCGAACTCCTCGTCGTCGAGTACGGGGATCTCATCCAAGATGGTCTTGTCCTTGAAATCTTCGAATTCTGAGATGTCAAGGGGCTTCTCCTTCTCTTCGACGTCGACGTTGGCCACGGGCGTGACGGGTCGGGGTAGTACCGGGGGTAGATTGGTAAGGTCGACGGGTATGTCCGGTAGGTCGCTGTCGTCGTCTAGGAGGGTCTTCTCGACCTCGACGGGCTCGGCGGCCGCCTGCTCGCTGCTTTCTGGTAGCGCCGGTGGCTCCGCATCGAAGTCCCCAAGGAGCAGGTCCTGCTGCTGGCGCGGCCGGTTTCTGCCGATCTTGCAGGTGCTCACGTAGTCTATGCGCCCAGCGAGCACCTCCACTGCATTGCCCAAGCTCACGAGCTTCTTGCCGGTCTTGTCGACGGTCTTGAGGACTTTGTCGGCGTTTGTGGTGTCGAAGGGGTCGTCGCCGAGCTCTTCTTCGGTGGGGCTGTCGGGGATGTAGGCTAGTTGTACGTCGATGTTCTGGAGGACATCGACGTAGGTCGTGTCGAATATGTCCTCCTCGATGGAGTCCTCATGCTCCTCCTCGTCGTCCGGTACTTCGACGAGGCCGTCCTCTCTGACGGGTAGTGGGGTTGCTTTAGAGTCCTGCAACGAAGATGTCGAATTTAATAAAATAACATCGTAATGATTGTAGAAAAACTCTACAAGTTTCGTCGAAAAGCTCCGTATTTTTGGAAAAAGCTTATGTCATTTTTACCGTAAAGATTCCGTGAACTGTACGGGAAAAGCTTAGCGTCATTTTTACCCGAATCTTCGAAGATTGACCAAGTTCTGTAAATTTTACAAGAAAACCCCTGTAAAAATTACGAGGATTTTCACGTAAAATATACAATGCTTGACAAACATCGAAGCTTCAAACGTCCAAGTTTCATTCAAAATAAAATACAAGCGATTTCCCCGTAATTTTTACAAGAAAATCATCGTAAATTTTACGAGAACAAAAATTTAAAAAAATACCCTCGCGTGTTCCAAAAAAAGGAAAAAATAACACTCACGGCTTTCTCCTCGTCCTCGGGCTTGAGCTCGATAGGATTGCCGTCCTTGTCGAAGCCGACGTAGCGTTTGGCGAGCTCCTGCTTCTTCGCCTGAACCTCGGGGTCCTCCTCGGGGTCGGGCTCGGGCTCCGGGGCCTTACGCTGGAAGAACGAGGTCGACTTGATGCGATCAAGGTCGTCCTGGGTCTTCTTTAAGATCGAGTCGACGCCGGAGGTGAGGGCCTGGAATTTCCGCCACTCGTCGTTTCCGCCGGCTCCCTGCTGCTGCTGCTGGCCACTTTCGCTCGCCGCTTCGGCTGCTTGCTTCTGCTGGGCCTCCGCCCGCTCGCGCCTGTAACGCTCGAGCTCCTCAGGATCGAACTCCTCGTCCTCCTCGCCCTTCTTGCCCTTCTTCTGCTTTTTCTTCTTCTTCAGGCCCTTGGCTAGCTTGTGCATCCTCTAAGAGCTACCGTGGTGCGGAGGCCTCTGCAACAAATTTATAAATAAACAATTAGGTATGTGCATAAAAAATCTGCTCCAGATACTATCATTGGGCATTTTCTAATACTCAAAGTCAAATTTAATTTGCCTTTAACGTTGCTTCTCTATTTATTCAATTACAGAAAAATAAATAATTTTTTATCGAGAAACTAATCTGTCACAATCCACTCCTTACTTAAAAAAGAAGTGAAGATAAATTTGTCTTTGAGCGTAGGATTGCTTAGCACACAGAAAACAAACTTAGCCGAATCTAACTGCAAGAATATTTAGCTCGAAATTTAGTCTTCCCCTTGAACGGAGACCACGCAAATGTAATTATTTTCTTGATTCTGAGCCGATTAAATTTCCCATTGAAGGGGCGAGAAGAGAGCTAAAGTAGTGCCCTGGGCGGCGTTTCCCTGAGAATTTCCTGAATCGCAACAAATCAAATTGTATCGGAAATACTTTAACAAGTAGTTACGGACTGATTGCGTTAGGCGTTCGAGAAACTTTCTGTTATCTTTCATTTAAAGTTTTTTAAAAAGTGAACTTCGGAAAGGCTCGAATACCTCTTGCTTCGATAATTTATCGACGGTAAACTTACTAAATTCATTAAAATGATAAAGAGGTATAAATTTTACGTTTATAAAGAGGTATAAATTTTACGTTTATAAAGAGGTATAAATTTTACGTTTATAAAGAGGTATAAATTTTATGTTTATAAAGAGGTATACATTTTATTAAGTAACGAATTTAAAAAATATTGTTTTTTGTTGCAATCGTTTGTTAATAAAAGAAGAAACGTTAAATTGCTACAGATTGAGCAAAATTTTTTTTCTGCGTGATTATTAAGGTAGATTCCTTACTTTTTGTCGGCTCTATCTATCTCATTCGGGGATTTGCGTATTGTGGCGACTTTCTACTGTTTATTTTATTTATTTAACAAAGTTCCTACGGGAAATACAGTGCGTTAGGGTACATCATTTTTTAAAGAACTACGTATATAAACATTCACTATGTAATAAAAAATGCATTCAAATTAATTAAAACAATAGTAGGTACCGCAAGAAAAAAATCCAATCTAATAATATTTTATTTAAACTGTGTTATCATGCGATGTATGGTAGAGATTGCAATAAAAAATGTACAATTCAATGTTTTAATACTATAAAATATTAACCATTAAAGACAATTTTATGGAATTTAAAAAAAAGAAATTTCTATCTTAAAATAATACAAGTCTTCTAAAGTGTCCCACCACACTCGGATGTTACTACTTACGCATCCTATAAAACGGTCTATAAAAATCCCCGTAAAAATGACGCGACCAGCGTAACTCGCGGCCCCACGTAAATCATTTTCAAACAAAGATAAATAAATGTTTGTAAACAAATATAAATAAAACGAAAATGAACATAATGAATAAAAAAAACAAAACCCTTTGTCCGCATCGCGCTCCTCATTTTAGTAGCATTATCTCTTAAATACTAAATCACAAATAAAAACTGATACTTAAATTAATCGAAAATTAATTAATCATTCATAAATTATTAGAATAATGGAAATATACAATCAGTGTGTCCATTAGAGCGGAGGAAATAAATTTATCTAAGTACTATAAATATATATCATAATGCATTTAAGGTATTATTGCAATCCATTACTCATTTGAAGTTTCGCAAAAAAAAAAATTGTTCACCTTCTTAACTGCGAGACCATCTCCGATAATTAACAGTTTTAACGCTTTTTATCTACAAAAGTGAAGGAAGAAAAATTTTTATTAGAAAAAATACGAATAGTTAATACGAATTACATTAATTCTACAAATCATAATAAAATAACATGTTAGAGTATATAAACATGAAATATTTATGAAAAATAAATAAAATGCTTAATGAATAAAGGATAATCTATTAAATTATAATAAAACGATAAATTCGTCGTCTCGTCAGGATTTTGTTAGCGAATCGGAATTTAATGAAATTCAAGGAATCACGTATATATGAGTAACCAATCGAGATGCCGCAGTCATGCAGAAAGGGGAGAGAAAAATATTGATCGATCCAGAGAAATGTTGGAGGAAGGCACTGCAGCGTCGTGCGGACTAATCATGTCCGCTGTACTCCAAAGGATCAATATTCGACCCCATCGATGCTAATCACTCATGTAACTCGTATTTATTCAAGTGACATTTTCATTTTCATTTTTCACAAGCCGGAAGTAAAATAAGAAAGACATTTTATTTTTCACATTAATTATGGTAGAATGTATGTAAATAAAAGGTATTTACGACGTTACAATAAACAATTAAGCAAAACTCTCAGAAAAACTTGCGAGAATTTGTGTTAATTTTAAAAGGTAGTCTATAATCTCGAAATATTTCAATAATTTCCTTGAATCTTAAAGCTTTCAGCAAAGCTTTCTAATTTTTACTAGAAAATTTAATGAGGATGAAGCTCTCCGTGAAAGTAACACCGAAGCTTTCAAAAATTATACAAAGTTGATCAAAGGAATCGTCCAAGTTTCAAGTAAAAATTACAAAAATTTACAGAGCTTGCAAACCTTCACTCGATTACGATTTTTTCACGCCCTTTTTCCAAAAATTACAAAGATTCGCCAATCGTCCCTGTTTGAAATAAAAATTACAAGAATTTCTCCATGAAAATTTACAGAGCTTGCAAACCATCTCTCAACTACGATTTTTTTTACGGGGAGCTTTCAGCGTAATTTTTTCCAGAAAATGATTTCAGTGTGTTAACACCCATCATCATAAAAAATAAAAAAAAATAAAAAATACTTTGAGTCGCTTAATGGGCCGAGCGTGAATCAAAGCACCGACTGACCAAACGTGCGATTCCGTCACGGATTCGCGTAACTTTTTAATCAGCGCGGCTGGCCTACGGACGGAATGGAGAGAGAAAGAAAAAGAGGCGAATCGACCGGCGCGGCTCATCGGTCTTGTGTCGTTGCACTTGCCCCTTTGAAAGAACAGCCGGGAGCTTTCGCTCGCCGACGCAGGGGGATTCCAAGACTCGACGTTACTCGATGATTAAATCCGACCCAATTTACCCGCGCTCGGGCTAATTGAACATTCGAGCCTTTTCTCCTCTTCTGAGGCCGCGAATTTTGAGATTTGGCGGGAGCTTGCAACTCGAGCTTTCACTGACTTTGGTGGCCTGGAGGATTTGTGCGAACTGAGGAGGCTCGAATTACTTCTGTGATTATTTATTATTAGTTACTATTATTATTATTATTATTTATCATTATTATTAGTTACAATTTTTTTACTAATGCAGTTGGGGAAGGATTAATTATTGTAAATTTTTTTAAGAAACTACTATACTACTATTTTTTAATAAGTAGCTCGAGAAAGAAAATTAAAAAATAATGTTTAACAAATTTTTCAATAACCTAACGAGTTGTGGATGTTTGTAACGTAACATTTCATCAAAGTTGATTAAATATTTAAGTAATTAGTAGTCGACGAGTAGTTTTAATAGGAGGGTTTGACTTTTTTTTTAATTAAATATGAAATTACGTATACCGACGCCGTATTTCCAACACCTTACTGCTTAGTAGCTGCATAGTTAAATATTCATTCAGTTCTAGAATAGTTTTGATTTTAAAAAGACTTGGCGCATACTTGCGGTCTTTACTCCTTTTTAATGATGCGAATTTCGCTCTATAAATAGCGCAAAAAATCGTTTTTATTCGCATAATACCAATTGTTTTTTTTTCACTGAGAAATAGACGTTCGAGAGCAAAAGGGCAAGATGCGATATACGAGCAAAGAAACTTATAAAAAATGAAACTAAGCGAGTCGATAGTAACCTTATTTTTTTTCTATCGAACTGTATGTAGTACTACTTTTATACTCGCATTGATCTCCTTTTCTTTCCTCACCTAAAACTATTATTCATTTTGGCCATCAATTATACTAAGCCATTAACTAACTCGTCAATTTCCATTCAACTCAGTTTTTCCTGTATTATATATATGCAGCTTTTAAACATTTATAGTACTTATTAAATATTACCTCCTCTGTATAAAAAAAAAATTTAAAGATTTTTTTAATATAAACTTTATTAATATAAAGCATAAAATAATTGCTTTAAAAAATCGGGCAATCGTCCGCGGAAGAAAAAATCCAATTTCATAACACATAAAGTACCACGCGAAGCGTTAAACATTCATTCTCCCCGGTAAAACTCGTTTCCAAGAAAATCTACCATAAACCGCGGGAAAAGCATGGACGAAGTCGAAGCCGCGGTGCACGACTCTAAATTGGTCTATTTTAGGGGCGTCAGTGGAGAGAGAAGAGGGGGAGGGGAAGGCTAGCGGCACGTTGCTTCGGGTTTATCGATTAGGCGGACGAGCGCGAGGGTCGCCTCCCCTACAGGAGTCTCGGCCGAAGGTCCGTCCCCGGCGGACATCGACACCGGCTGCGCCACTTCCTGACTCTCGAATGCTTCGCGTTGTGCCCCTCGAAGGCCCTTCACTTTCAAGGGGAGGATCTCGTTTTTCTGTCCACTTGATTGACACTGAAAACTTTCTGTGATTTTTGTGGAGATTTTAATTTTTGTTTTTGTTAATTTTTGCTTTTTTTTATAATAACGAGATGAAGGATTGGTTGCCGTTTTAAATGATGTTAAACGAAATTATTTAGTTTTAAAGTTTATTAATACACTTACTCCAAATAACATTCAGAATAATAGAAACATTAAATTTTTATTATCTTTGTTGAACGGAGAGAGGAGTTGTTTGCATAAAATTATTCAGAATGATATTTAGATTTTTTGTGAACAAACTTATTTAAAAAAAAAAAAAAAATTAAAAATAGGTAGAATTGTGAAAATCCCACTCAAAAAAAAAATCAAACACAGCAGAGAGCCAAAAACGAAATAACCCACTGATTAAGCGTAATTACCCTCTAGAACAATAAAAAAAATCCTTTAAAGATTATACATATATATACATACATCCACCGAAGGAACACAGGAACACGAGGCGATAAATTGCAAATTAATCGCAGAAATCGATAACCGAGGCTTATCGGTAGCTGCGACGGGAGCGTGAAAAAATTTAGGACGGGTTTTACACCCCCGTAATGAGGTTCGATGGGACGGAGGCAGTGCCAATATAGCGCCGAACTCGATTTCGCGGGACGTTAAAGCGGATGGGCAGTTCCGCATAGAGGGACGCTCGTTTCGCGTCCCTTTACGAGCTTCCTCTCAATTTTTTTTTTTTTTTTTAACACTACCCGATCGGATTTCAATTCATGCTCATATAGAGCCAACAAAAATGACGGCTGAATTATGCAGGCGGTTGAAGCGTCGGGAGATAAATAGTGCCGTGCGGGATTTATGGGATATAAAGCTCCGTTGGTGTCGACATTCGTCAGACAAAATCGTAGACCTTTCTTCAGTGATTTATGGAAAAACATTTCTTTGTGCACTATTGAATTTAGTTATTTATAAAGGATTTTATCGCGCTTTTATTTTTATTTTATTTTATTTCATATTATTTTTTAAACGAAAAATTATTTTTGCTTGAGATTTACAGAATTTTCTTCTATAGATTAAAAGAATCTTTCAATTATATACGTTCAATGTCAATTCGTTAAAGTATGCACGCATGTACCACCCCCAATATTTAAACAAAAAAAATTCAATCCCAATGTTATCGACACCAGAAAAATCGACGTGAACGAAGCCAAAGATTCGAAGCGTAAAAACGCTGCCAAATATTTGGCCTTTCTTTCTGTGCCCAAAACACGTACTTTTACGTCAACATCTCAAGATCGAACATTTTTGCCGATCCAACGCTTTCTCTACCAGAAAGCAAAAAGCGTATTCAGATGATACAGGCTGCAGAAGAAAAAAGCAGTATAGTCGCAGCTCTCGTTTGCGCTCTCCTCCGCGCCGCGGGCAAATTTGCTCGAGAGTCTTAATTAAAGTTCGTCAGCCGGCGTTGGATATGTTGCGCGAGGGATGCCGCCTGCCGTCGGTGAGAATAGCGCCGGGACACTTTCCGCGGTTTTCCGCGGTGGAAGGGGGCAAGGTTCGATCGGACTGCACCGCGTGTATTGCGAGCGACGAGGCTGTGTAGGTCAGTGGGCGAGGCGGATGATATTGGCCTGGATTGGGGATCGTGCTATTGGATGGGAGACACACACATATATATAAAACTCTGCTTTGTTTGCTCCCTTTTATTTGCTTTACTTTTTTTTTGTTTCGTCAATTTAGCCCGGGTTTGAAAATGTTTTCTTTTTAATGGTTATTTTATATGGAGATTCTGGTGAACGAGTGGAGGTGCGATGTTTACACACTAAATTTATTTTTTTTTTATTTTGTATTTTTGTTGATGATAATAAGACAATATTGGGAATTTTTGTAGTTCACGTTTGTTTTTTTACTTGTATTATTTCAGACCGTAATTCAAATTAATTTTAAATTTCCTATAATTTATATAATTAATACTTTACAGTGTATTTAACAAATAATTTTCTGCAAATGAGCAGCATCATTTTTGAATTTAGTAATGAGAGTTGATGATTTCTTATTGAGGAGATATTGAAAAAAAATTGACTTATGAAAAGCTTTCCAGCTCGATTTCAATTTAAATTCAGTGATAGAGCATTTTATATCCGAAATTCAATACAACAGAGTTATGAATACTTTAAAAAAATAAAATGTAATTAAAAGCAATAATTTTTCAACTAAAAATAAAACTCACTAGAAATATTACATTGAAAAGGTGTATAGATCTCGAGTAAATAATAATTATATATGAAAAACATAGAAAAAGAAACAACCGTGCTTGAAAGTAGCATATAAAAAAGGATTTTCTTTTACATAAGCAAATGCGTTTAAAAAGAAAGAAATGACATCTACGATATATAATATTAAAGCAAATTATTTTTCGAACTTTGAACTGTAACATACTCTTGCAAATTTTCTCACCTCACTTGTTCTTACATGAATTGATTTAAGCACTAATCATTGAAATAAAATGACAACAATCTCTTATTTTATAAAATTGTTAAATAATATATTTTTTAACATTGTAAGTTTAATTTAAACACTGTGTCAATAAAATCAATAAAGTCAATAAAGTCAATCATATCAAACTCATTTTTAAATCACTATAAAAAAAAGCTTCCTCTACGAGGAAGCAAAATCCCTTAGCACACAATCGAATAAATTTCACTGCTACTTCGCGAAAAAAGGTAAATTCCACAGAACAAGAATTCGCACGTCTCGCCTCCGTCACGCTTTCCCTGCCAGCACAAAGTACAGCCCCCAAACCGCACGACGATCACACGCGCATACGCATACACACGAGTAACAGCGTCAACACAAAAATCAGCAAAAAAAAATTAAAAAAAAAAGTCCGTCAATCACCCCGAAGTTCAAGCAGCAGCAGCAACTCGTGCGAGCCTCATCGAGCCGCAAAAAATCAATAAAAACCCAACCTACGCGAAAATCGTCCCAGCGCCTTCTTCCCGCTTCTCTCCGCCGTCACCGAAAAACCCACCCCCAACTAAAAAAAAGAAACAGACCGCACGCCACAACTACAATAAAGAACAAGACGAATCACACAACAAATTGAATAAAAAAAACAAAGCACAATAAAACTCGCAAAAAATAAATTTATAAAAATAAAAAAAAAAAGGATGCAAGGGATAGACGACACGCAGGAAGGCAGTCCCGAGTACGTAGGCAGCGAAAGGGGGGAAGCGGGGAGACAAAGAGAGAGAGAGAGAGAGGCTCACCCCAGCCTACGGCGAGGAGGTGCTATCCGAAGGCGATCCCGCGCGGATCGATCCCCGCACACGCGTGTCCTCGGCGACGGCTCCCACGAAAGTATGACGCCGCACTCGCGCGGGGGTGGGGGCCGCACTCTCGCTTTCGCGGCCGCGCATGCGCACGCCGCGGCCCACCCCACGAGCCGCCGTCTGGGGCTCCGGGCGAGAGCCGGTGGGGGCGCGCCGGGAACCCGGGCGGACACAGGCACCGGTGCCTGCCTGCTCTCCTGGGGGTACGTGCGATTTTCTCTTTTTCTATATACGGTGGTTTGCGGGGGGGTGCATGGGGGTGCAAAGTGGCCTACTCGGTCAGGGGAGCTTTGCTGCGAATTTTCGCGTTTAGTTTTTGAGGGAGCTTGCGGGGGAGCTTGCGGCTTGTTGAAAGAATTTATACTTGATTAAACTCGATGAGGCGGAAATTTGTTAATTATAATGTCATTTTTTTGTTAATTAATATCTGCGTTATGTAGTGGAATTTATGGTGGATTTTTTTTTTTTATTTAAGCGTTTATTGTATTGCCAATATTTTTTATGTAAATCGTTGTGTTATTTATGTTATTTTCATGAGCATTTAAATATTTATCTTTCAGATCTGAAACTGTTTTTTGAGAGTAATTCGATAAGGGTTTTAAAATATATTACCTACTTCATTTCGGTGCATGTTTAATTCACGTAAATTTTCAAAGTGAAGCATAATTTGAAATTTGAATTTCCAAAGTGTATAAGGCCAATAAGCGGTTTGCAGATTTTATGTATAAAATTATTATTATTTTTTTTTAATTTTATGATAATGTTTAAGCATTATCACATTTATAAAATTAAAAAAGGAAATAAATAAATTTATTTATGCGATAAATCATTACTGAACGTTGTAAAGTATAATGTACAATATTTCTATATCGTGGAAAAGCTTTCTTTGATAAGATTTTTTATAGTTGTAATAAAAATAAACTAAAATTAAAAAAAAATTATAATATTGTACTCTTTTTTATACATTAAAAATAGATTCCATAAAAATATATACCGCAAAAAGATACGAGATTGAGTTAAAAAAAAAAATAAATAAATAAAAAATAAAGAGCTTAGGAGTTCGATGATGATTTGGATACTATTCATTTTAAGACTTCCGAGTTTCAATAGAGTAAAACTTTTTGTCAACAAAAAATTAATAAAACAATGCTCTTAATATGTCTTATCAATCACCACCTTAATAAGAAAATTAAGATCAATTACCGAACAATTAGCACTTAAGTCGTCTAAACATTTATTTCACTAATGAATTTGCCCATAGGCTGAGGTGAATTATCTCCCACCTGAAAATCTATTTACACCGCTCCAACGTTTGCCAATTTCAAAATATACATTTCGCATTGCGTTTGCACATGCTCGAGGCGTAAACCCACAGTGATGCTCTTGTCTGAGTAACGGGAAAATTTTGCCCAAGGCGGGAAGAAAAAAAAAATACTCGCTCCAGGTCCACACCGACGAAGTGGAAATATCGGTACGAATTCCCGCGACAGTTTACCGTTGGGCGGGTTAAATTTACACCTCGGCTAACGAGATTGTATAAGCATTCGCGGTATTTTAGGAAAAATGATTTATAGGCTTGAAGGAGCTGAGAGAAAATTTTCGCGGCGCTCGCTTCTTTGAACGAAAGTATTACGGAGATGTATTGATATGAATGAAACGTTTGGGAATTTTGAGGTAAACAGGAAACTGAGTTTACGTTGGTTGAAAAAAAAAGTATCGTGTTAATTTGTGGGTTTTTTTTTTATATTTTCATAATATTGTATTTTTTTTTTTATAATTGTTAAGAGTTATAAAAACAAGTTGATTTTATAATGTCATTAACAAATTTTATTTTATGATATTTTAAAAGTCTTTTAGTAATGTCATAAAAAAAAGTCCAGCTTACTCGTAGAATTATTTATAAAGTTTCTCATAGGTGCTTTCATTCAGCAAAATATTTTATCATTTTAGCCACTCTTAGTACACTTCCAAACCTTTCAAAATATACTTTGAATATGAAGCCAATTTTGAAGTTCACTAAAAACTCTATTATTTAAAAAATAATCATATAAAATAAAAATTCTTCTTGTAAACATTGAAAATATAAAGATTAATATTACAAGTAGCATTATCCAAAAGATTATCTTCATCTCAGCAAATCTGAAGGGGGTAAAATTACACACTAAAGGGGTGGAAGCAAAGTTTAATGAAATTTTCCTGACGAAGAGTATAAGCAAACAATAAAAATGCAAATTTTACCATTAGCAAGGCCGTTGTTTTAAAAGCAACACCCAATCGCCCGAATATAGCACTTTACAATCGAATTTTTTCAAAAGTTAAATCAAACTTAAAATTATCGGCTGCACCGCCGTATAACTAATTGTTCGTTAATTTAGTTCATCGATTCCGATGGGAAAACAAAGACGTCAGAGGAGCGAGTTGAAATTTCGCAAGAACTTCGACTCAACCGAGTAGTTGAGATTAGTCAGATTAGAAATTAGATCAAATCAATTTTTTCCGATAAAACGTCTCCCCACGCCAATGGCCATCTGCGGGCATTGATAAGGAACTTGGAGAAGTTCGAATTTAAGCCCCTCGGTGCAACAAAGTTTTGTGGTTAAACGACGGAATATATTTCACTTTCCGAAACTCACACTCGTGCCACAGAAAATTCCGTGAAAAGATTCTCGTCTTCCTCGACGAAAGAAAAGCTGAAACTGACGTCTCGACTAAAATCAGCCTCGACGCATTTTATAGATACCTCTACAGCACGTTTTATCGATTTCTGTTTATCGTGCAACTCGGTAGCTCTACTGCTCTACTAATAAAGTAATAATAATAAATAAAAAATTTTTTTAATTAAACAATTAACGTAATAATGCGAAGATTAAACGAAAAATAAATTTGAAAACTAGAAATATAGCTATGTGTACACTAACTTATCGATTTCTGTTTATCGTGCAACTCAGTTACTCCTGATGTATCTAATAAAACAGTAATCCTCCCAAAATAAAAAAAAAAAATTATGCGCACTTAAATTCACAATTAAAATCGAAATCTAGAAATATAGTTATACTAATTGTAAGAGCAATGTCTAGTAAAAATTTACTATACACTGTCTGTAAAAGTAATTACAGTGTCATTCTCAAAAAAATTACTCTACTTTATACTAAAATTTATCAAACGTTATTGTAAATATTTATTTAAATACACTAAATTTTACTATAAAATATAGTAATTTTTTCTGTTATAGTATTTTAGCCTGTAACTACTTTCCCAGACGATATTACTATAATAATTTTTATGAGAAATTTTATCCGAGTACTTCAATATATATACACTTCAATAATAAATGAAAAAAAGAACACCCCTATTTCAACACACCCGAAATGACCAAACACCGGGAAAAAGCCTCAGTGGCGAAATTAAACGAGATAAGGCGGAAATGCCTGGGCGTCAAGGTCGCCGGTGGAGGGGGAAGGGGAGGGGAAGTCGAATAATATAATTCGGCGGAAATTCAGTCGAGATTATCTCCTGACGACGTTTATTGTACTTATAACACCACTGGCCCTCAGTAAGATATATTCGTTTATCCAGACGATGAGGCCCGGCCTGACCGACACTTCCTGCTCGACCTGCAGGGTACACTCGAGGCGGATCCCCTCGAGGGTCGAGTAGGGGGGAATCTCGGGGGTGGAGGCTTTAAATCTTCGATTTTTTCCCTTTGTCCGAGGCGCGATTTCAATTACGATCTCTCGAGGCGGGCGCGACCAGGCATACGCGTGGGTGGCGATTTGACCTTGGGTTAAATCAATTTTATAACCAACTCTTCAATAAGTTGATAATTTGTGAGTATTATGCATTTTTATTTTCTGTTATACGCGCGATAAGATTAATTTCGCATTGAATTCTATAAAATACGTCCAGTGAATTTCACTGGTAATAAATCAGCGAGTTTCACTGAAAAGTATATAACTTTTTACTTTCATCGATTTATTGCATCTAATTTGAACAAGTAACATCAGTATCTTTAAATCCAGTCTAAATAAGCAGGGGATGTATCTTATGCACCTGACGAAGTATGATAAAAAAAAAAGTAATAAGCGACAGTGTAAAAAAAAAATCGATCACACTTATACCGGAGGAAGTCCCGAAGAAAAGTCGAGTACAACCCGCACCGAAAGAACCAAAAAAAAAAAAAAAAAAAAGAAGAAAATCCTCCATTCAGCGAATAACTGATGCAATTCTGGCGTACACCTCATCCTCGCTCGATCCGAGCCGCTCTCTCGGCGGCCCATCGATCACTTCCGCCCCCTCGGACATGCACCCACCTCATCCGCACTCGTAACCCCCTCCCCCCAGCCGAATGTCACCAACACCGAAAAACCCAAAAAAAAAAACTATGCACTCAACTGATAAAAAAAATAAAGAAAACCAGAAAGAGAGAAGACAGAGGTATAATAACAGATACAAGAGCATCTCGGTGCGCTGCAAGCGCTATAGGTGTACTCACGACTTGGGGCCCATCAGCCGCGCCGCTGCTCGCTGCATTTTTTCCGCGTCATGGCCGGGTACAGGGGTACCTTTCGATTATTTTTGTTTAAAAAAAAAAGAAGGAACTTATAAGTCGCGCGACGCGTCTCGGTGCGTATATACTCCACACTCCACGGCACAGGCGCCTCCCGGTGGGGCCTCGGGTCGTCCGCGCAGCGGCTCAAGCGGCTGCCACTTGCGCCGAGGGAGCGGAGGAGACTCGTCGCGGGGCCGCCCGACGTGCGTGCGCTATTTCCAGCATCGATCCGGGCGCGCGCGTCGACGTCCTCACACCCCCCCTAACCCGGCCGCTGACGCGCCGGCGCGCACCGGAGAAGCTCGACTCGCCGAGTTCTCATGCACTCGCCTCTGTAAAAATAAATAAGTGAAATTTTGACTGAAATATAAGGGAATAGTCACTTGTTTTCACGTGAAAAAGCTTCCACTTGCTGCAAAAAGTGGAAGATATTTGACGTGAAATAATTGTGACTATAATTCACTTATTCTATAGTGAAATTCACTTATTCTATAGTGAAATTCACTTATTCTATAGTGAAATTTCGGTTATTCATTTTTAAAGAGCGAGTTGCACTCGTTGGGTGTTTTAATATTTTCTTTTTCTTTTGGGGGCTTCGTTTTTCTTTGAGGGAGAGGGAGAATTTTTGTTTCGAATTTTTATTCGATTGTTGAAGCTTTGTTTTTTTATTTAATCGATGTATATTAATCGCGAGGTGCTTGAAGATTTTCTTTTTCTTTTACACTGAAAAAAAGTTTTTGGTAATTGGTAATTTGGTTATAATTGGAAATTGGTAATAATTGGTAATTTTAAGTAAATGTTTACTTCAATAGTACTTGTTAAATATTTCATTGAATCAACTAAATATTTCTTTAAAACTAAATGAAATTATTTGTTTCTAAATAATTATTTAGTAGTTTCAAAAAAATAATTACTTTACTCAAAGAAATATTTAACAAGTACTATCGAAGTAAATATTTACTTAAAATTACCAAATTTTTCTCTCAGTGTACGTTTTTTTATTTATTTTGTTTATTTATTTATTTATTTTGGCTTCGTTTTCTCTTTAAGTGAGATGGAGCATTTTTATTTTGAGTTGACTATGGATTTACTGCTTTTTTATTCGATTGACAAAGCTTTTGCCTCCTCATAGTTTTGAGTTTTGTTTAAACTTTGTGGAAACATGTTTTCAATATTGGACCAATGTTCAATTTTCATTCATGTACAATATTGGTCCAATGATGGATTTCTATTCATTTCCAATATTGAATTTTCATTCATCTCCAATATTGGACCAACGTTGGATTTTCATCGAAAGAGAAATAAAAATGATAAAACAAATTTATGATGGATTGAGAAACAATATAAATAAAAGAAAAATAAAATATAAATGACGAGTGACGAGTCCCTGTCTTAGAAATTATTTTAGATAAATTTCTATATTATTATTTTTTATGAATGAACATTTACTGCTACACTTAAACACTTTATTTAATTTGTTTAAAATGCAACAGTATTTAAAATTCTTTATTGAATAAACTTTTAATTCTAAAAACTTTATTATATTATCTGCGATCTTATTTTATCATATTTTATCTTTTTGTCCCTATTTATTACTATATATAATATGGATTATATTTATTTTGTACTTACACCTTTAATTCGGTCGTCATGATTTTAGCTCTAATCTGCCCCCAAGAAGTAATCTAGAATGCGTAGATTTTATTTTATTATAACCGTAATATTAAAGAATATATCTAAAAATATTATGAAATACAATGTACCTATTATTTTTAATTATGTAAAAGTACCAGTAATTCTTCAATATGGTGTATATACATTTTTCTCATCTCAAAGGCAACGTCTTCTTGAATTTATCAATTTTCTAAGTAGAACAAGTCATCACAGTCTATAATCTATAATAAAATATGTTTAGCATATAAAATACAAAATTTAATAAAAAAAACTTGACTAAACAACCAATGGTCCTTCTGTATTCCTCTATAATTATCCAGCTATACTCACTTCTTATCAGTAAAACTTAATTTTTAAATTAACTTGACTAAAACAGTCAGTGGGTCATCGCAGCACTTACAATCACATTTCGACAATTACTAGACGATCATACACTTGACCAACAGTCAAACTGTAGCCAACGCCCGAAACTGTCCGCGCCGCACTCTTCTAACAATTAATAATCATCCCACAGTATTCACTCGCAATTAAACACCTGTAAACACAAAAATAAATAAAAATCCAAAAGCACGAGTCATCATTCAAATTCAAAAATCGGCGTCCGTCCTTCAGCAGCGCCACCATCCGGCGCCGCGCCTGCGCCGTGCGCTTACCCGCAGCTCGGAGTAGACCGGAGGCCGCAGAGTCGTTCCTCGTTCGCCGCATCGACGCAGGCTCGTCGTCATCCTCGCAGCAGGCCCCACTCAACGGAGGCAGACGCAGATCCCGCCGTCGCCGAGGCAACGCACCTCATCCCCGCCGAGTCGAGGCCCCAGTGCACCTCCAGCTGGGAGAGTAATGCCATTAGCCGGCATCCACCGGACGCTGTAGAAGGAGGCGCCCCGAGCAGCGGGTGAGTCGTCGAGGTTATAGCCGCCCCGCCATCGCGTGGCTTCCCTTCGAAAATTGGGCCGCACTTCGACCGTCCGGAAGTGCGGGGTTCCGACCGCCTGGAGCGAGGCTACAGGGGGGTCGACTCCTGGAGGGGTTAGTCCGCGGGGCCGTGGACGTGTGTGCGTGTGTGTTGCACACCGTGAGACATTGCTCTTGGTGCTTTATGTAAGCGATCGGTGATTGTTAGGGGATACGCACCTTTATGTGCCTCGCGCGTCTTTGAGAGTCTTGTAGTTGAGCTTTGGAAACTTTATTAAACTATTTATGCGATTTTGGGACAAGCTTTTTAGATTATTTTTCGAGTCGGTGTTTCTCTGTTTTTAGTAATTGTGTTTTAAAGCTGAAGGCGGTTGTTGCTAATTCAATGTAATTTGAATATATCTTGTCGATTGAAATTGACATCGGAGAGTCAATGTACTGATCTACTTTTGCTAGCTGCTAATCTGTTTGACTGTTGATGCAGTTGTTAAAGTGGTGAGTAATCGTTTCGTGGTGCTATCAGTTACAGAGAATACCGAGCGATTGTTAATGATGGAGCAAGAAGCGAGGAGGAAAGGACCTAGGAGTCCTAGCGAGGAGTCGGATAGGAGACGAGGAAAGAAGTACGATAGATCACCGTCGCCAAGAAGAAGGTACAGGAGATCGAGATCTAGATCCAGCTCCAGAGAGAGGAGTACTAGAAGAAAAGAAAACACTAGGGAACATGATTGGAAGGCAAATATGCAGCAGCCTAATAAAGCTAACAATCCAACAGGTGCTCCCAATTATCCACCACCAGTAATGAATCAATACAATGTAAGCTTTTAAAATTTAAATTCTTGAGATTTGAGTTTGTATTGTTACATCTATGCTAAAAATCTTTTATTGCAGACGGCTCCGCCACCTAATACTAGTCAACCACCGCCACCATTAGGGTATACTCAGGGATATGGAAACTACAATTATAACTATAGCCAAAGCTACCCAGATTATGGAGGGTATCAGCAGCCGCCCGGTTACAGAAACGTAAGTTAAATTTTTTGCGTTACATTTTCTTATCTTTTTTCAAGCAGGAAAGTTACGTAGCTATCATTGCAATAAAAAAGTTTTAAGTACTTTCAATTGTTGCGACACGTGTGACATTTTAGTGCTTGCCGAAAAGATCAGCAGTAGCAAGTTTCCGGAATGAGCAATAATTAATAAGCATACCAAAAAAAAATTATCGTATTTGTACCACATACCGCAGCACTTCTAAGACAGCGATAAAATCAGCTGGCATCATATACAATTTTTGTATACCACACGCACGCGTCTAGCGCATCCGAAAAATCAAAAGTTAATCAATAGTGCCTACAGTGTAAGTATGTTATTTAAAAAATCCGCGTATCGATGTAAACTTCACAACGCAATTTCTTTCGAGCGAAAGCTCAAAAGCCATTTAAAGAAAGAAAATTTTTTTTAATAACAAAAAAACTAAGGCTATATAGATATGACGTAAGCGCGAAGCGAGCGAGGTGTACAGCTCGATCTACCAAAGGTAAGAGAAAAACCAAGCAAATTGGCATAACAAAAGGAAAAATAAGTTTACGGCGTGGGCGCGACGTGTGTGCTAGCGAAGCTGAGCGAGGGCAAACATTTGGTATTCGCAGGACTACCCGCCGCCGGCGAACTGGCAGGGCAACGTGCCCTACAACCAGCAGCAGCAGCAACAACAACAGCAGCAGCAACAGCAGCAGCAACAGGCGGCGGTGGCTGCGGCCGCGGCCGCTGCTGCCGCCGCCGCGGCGGCTAACATGCCGCCTGGTAACCGAGGCGATCCGCAGCAGCAGCGCGTCGTCGACCCTGCCGTGGCTCAGGCGGCGCTACTCGCCGCCGCCGGCAATAGGCCCGAGGAGGCCAAGAAAGAAGGTACGATATCGACATTATATTTTCTCATTTGTTCGCTTAAACTCTTATCTTTTTCTTTTCTAGCTTCCTGCTTATTCAATTCGTTTATTTTGTCTCGTTTAATCTAAACAGCACTTGTACATATAGGCTTTTCACAAATGGATGTGTAGTTTGAGTACATAAGCGATTGAAGATATATTTCTTTACATATAGAGTCAAGTTTCCTGCACGTTTATTATTTAAAAGGATGTTTTATGATTAATGTTACCTTTCAAATACAAGAACAGTACTATTTGTGGACTGAAGAAATTTATATTTTATATTTATTGATTTAAAGTTTCAAATCAGTTAATGTACCTTAGTTAAATATATGTATGTTCTTACGTCAAGTGGCATTGTAAAAGAAGATGTAGTAGATTACTGTAAAATTTAGTAGAACTTAAAAACAATTCTATTAATTAAATATTTGACTATATGAACATTAGAATACAGTATTGCAATTTCTCTTTGTACATTACTGCACTGCCATGAAATTACATCAGTAACGTAAAATGAATTTAACTAATTTTTTTTTTTATGAATTAGTACTTTATTTTCAATCGCATAAGTGTAAAATCCTTGCAAGCCCTGCGGCTGTAACTTTCACAGATATAGTTCCGTATTACCTACTGTGTATAAGTTTTGAGCAATATCTCATTCAATTTCATTTTCCACTGGTGAAAATAAAAACGTAGAAGTATAGTACTTTCATTTTCTTTATATGCATGCAACTTGTATTAATAAACCAATAAATCTTCTACAATGAACAGCGATAGCAGCCGAATTGAAGCAACAGAAAGCCACGCTGGCAAGGCAACGTGAGGAGTACATCAAGAAGTCTTCGACACTCCAGCGTGAATTAGAAATACTGAGGAAACAGTGCGAAGAAATCGGCAAGGAAGGTGGCCGTGAGAATAATCGTATCATCAAGGAGAACCAAAAGTTGCAGGTCCGTACAGTCAAATTTTCACGTTTATTACTTTCAAATAATCCACATGAGCTTATAAAAATTAAGAACCTAATAAATTAAAAAAAAATTCAATTCACTGTCATTTTTGAAAAAATATTTGCCCATATGTTTTAACAAATAAGAATTCGATTGACATCTTAATAAGAAATCAATTTATTTTTCAGGTTGAAATACAAAATAAAATGAAATCGATACACAATGTGATAGACATGTTGACCGGTATTATCGGCGATAAATTGACAGTCGACGATTTGAAATTGAAGTTCAAGCCGGAGTCGACCAAGCGCTCGAAGAGCCCGAAAGAAGACTTTAAGTCGTCAAAGAGCACGCCAAAATCGGACAGCAAAGGCGATGAGGCGAAGCCTATGTACAACTTCGTACATTATGATCCGGAGATGCATTGGTGCAAAACCTGTGACATCTTTCCAAAAACTGCTAAAGAATACTTAAATCATCTCCATAGCAATGAACATAAAGAGATCTGTTTGGTAAGTCATATTATTGCTGTGACGGTGTCGTTACGAAAATCAAATGAGAGTTTATGGGTCACTTTTATTTCAATTTTAATTAATTTATCTTTTTTGCGTATTAAATAAATTTAAAAACATTAAGATCTTTTCGTTTAAAATTTGTTAAACTTTAGTAGATAGACGCTTTGTATTTGTTTCTTATGAGAATGCACTCCTTAATTTGTATTTGATACCCAAAGAAGATGAATGAACCCGCTTAAATTTCCTCGGTGCAATTTTAATTATCGCAAGTTCTTTGTCTGTTATAGGAGCGCAAGATAGTTGACATGCCTTGGCACGACACCAAGCACGAGAACGCGGAGAAGGAAGTGCCATTTTACCCGGGACTGCCGAATAAAAGAACGCCGATTAAAGGTACGATGATATTTCGATGGACTATACTCCATTTTTCTCTTTTACTAATTACATAGAGAAGTTCCGTAGACTTTTGCGCAGACACTGTCGCGTGTATCTGGTATGTATTGAAGATAAATAATGCCAGCGGGATTATTTTCTCTCATTACCATTCGCACGACATGTGCGCCTTTATTCTCAATTTCCCTACGCAAAACATACTACTTTTTCTTTGAGGAACAAAAAAAAAAACACGTTTATTTTTTACAAACTTCGTTGGCAGAATAAGAAACGCACTTTTCGATCTTACGTGATACTCATTATCTCCGATGACGAAAAGTATGTTAAAATAAAAGGAGGAATATTAGCAAAAAGGAGATTCATGACAGTGTTTTATTTCAAGAAGAGGCAACGACGAATTACAGTGCAACGTGATTTACATTATTATATTTTTCTTACTCGTGTGTGCTTATATTTATTATACATGGTGTTACATAAATTTTTATTGATCTAGGTTGGTGGTGATTTATCAAAGTGGTCAAGATGAATGCTGAAAATTTGTGAAAGCATCAATTTATAAACAAAAAACAAAATAATTAATATACAGTCTATGGCATGCGAGCCAAAGGCAATCTTTCACTCTCGACTGTGCTTTCTGAAAATTGTACATTATAAGAGCATCGCATTGTCTTATACTTATACATAATTAGTAATTAAGTAAACTATTTTATATTTTAAGCACGCACATTTACATTGAATGTAATTTACGCTATGTAAACAAGAACAAAAAAAAAAAATAAAGTTCACCTTACGCTACCCCAGTAATCCTCTTTTCAGGTTTTCAAAAAAAAAAAAAAGCTCGAGCAGTCCGGAGATCGCAGCGCACTTAATTAAATCACATTTTAGCTTTATAGACACGACTCGAAACCGCACGTTGTACCCGTGGTCAAACTAAAAATTGAGAAACAAACAAACAAAAATATTATTGTTCGAGCGAAAAAACTAAGAGTCAACCTTTGCTTTCAGTTTGACACCGTCGCGAGCGTTGTCGCGAATAAGCATAAGGTCATTCTTCACGATAGTTTATAAAAAATTTTTTTTCATAATTTAAGAATACAAAAGCTCGCCGATGAAAATCGAGAGCGACTACTTAAGCGAACGATGTTAACCTTGGATTTTCTCTGTGTTCGCAGGTCTTCAGTTCTTCAGCCCAGCGACCGCCTGGTACTGCAAGCTATGCAACGCCTGGATCGGCGACCTGCACTGCGCCAGCCTCCACCTCAAGTCGCGCCGTCACTCTGAGAACTACAGCGTGAGTCTAACTCATTTCTACTTTTCGCTCGCGAGCTGCCACTAATTCGCTTTAATTAAATTACCCCGATTATGCGTGACAATTGACCAATTTATCATTCTCTTTTCTGTTCGAAAACCAACAGCGTTTCGTAGATCAAAATCCACACTGGGAGACGGACTGGATGGCCGATCGTGAAAAAGCCTTCTCCGACGAGAAGCACAAGCAAATTCAGATGGAGATTCAGAAGCAAAAGGACGATGCTCCTTCGAAGCCCAAGAAGGCCAAGAAGGCGAAGAAAGCGAAAAAGAAGTCGAAGAAGCGCAAGAACAAGAGCAGCAATTCCGACAGCTCGAGCGATTCTGATAGCAACGATTCAGAAGCGAACAACGGCGTCGGCAGCGGCGTCGAGGACGCGTCCAGAAGCATCCGCGTTGCCATGAGGAACAAGGGAAAGGGTCCCGGTCAAGGCGGTGGCGGTGGCGGTGGCGGTGGTTACAATGATCGCGATAATTATGGTGCGTGTTTTAGCTGACGCCTTTTTACAAATATATTATGTGTATATTTTTCTTACACTCTTGGAAATTAAATTATAATTGTTAATATAGAAACGTTAATATTTAAAATTTGATTGTTAAACGATTTTGTAGACAACGGTTCGTCAGAGGAAAGGCAGATGATGAATAATCTTCGCGACAAAATGAAGTCGAAACAAGCGAACGAACCACCGCAGATGCTACAGCAGCAACCGCAGAAGCCTTCAGAAGCTGAGATGCAAGGCTGGGGTCCCAAGGAGCCACCTAAGAGCTTTTGGATAAAGAAGGACGATGAGAACAAGCCAGTCCAACCGATGCCGGTGATCATTCCGCCTAAGCCCGAGGACATGCCCAAACCGCACATGGGCTTCTGGACCAAGCAGCAGGTCATGCCCGTCAAGACCAATGAGAAGGAAAAAGAAAAGGAGCGCGACAGGGATAGGGACGACGACAGGGACAGAGACAGGGATAGAGACAGGGATAGGTATGACCGTGACAGGAGAGGAGACTACGGTAACAAGTGGGACAGGAAGGATGATAAGTACGAGCGCTATGATAAGTACGACAGGAGGCGAGGAGGTCGGGACAGGTCAGTTTGTTCAAACTTCTTTTTAAGATTCTGAAGGGAAATTATATTCCGTAAGACTGACATTTTATTAATGAAAATTTCAGGGAATACTACGATAACCGAGGCAGAAATCGTAGAGACTCAAATGACTCTCCACGTCATGAACGCAACTACAGCCCGAAGCGGGGATTTGATAAATATGGAAGGCGCGATGACGACGGTTCCGAGGAGAAAAGTAAAGGTGACAAAATGAAGAAGGGTGGAAATCAAGGTCCACCGGGTGGAAAGAAATCGCAACCACAAGTGATGAAAGGCAAGCTGCCATTCATTGGACGATTGCCTCTGTTTAAGAAGAAAGACGACCCTAAGTTACCCGAGAAAGAAGTCATACCATTACCCTACTCTCAGAGTAAATTTGAGGACACGCCAAAAGTTTCGAGTGAAATTATAAATCCACCAGGTAAATTTTTTACAAATGGCTACGATAATGAGTCTTTCATGTTCCTTTAAAATTCGAGAAAGTCAGTAAAATTGACTAGAGATTTTGGATAATAAATAGTTACGTTTTTTTTTTTTTTTAATTCTATTAGGAGTGGTACATGTTCCAAAGTTAGCGACACCGATTGCACTTCCAAACAACACACAGGCAATTAAAGCCCAACAGATGAAAATCCTAGTAGCGCCGCCACCACCAACGTTAAATGAAAAAAATCAGCCCAAGGATAATGGCACAGTTACAGCCGAGGTTGTAGACATGGAAATCGAAGATCAATCGGATGAAGTAGTGATCGAACAAAATGTTGAAGCTCCGAAAGAGGACACGACGAAACCACCCCCGGTGATTCCTAATATCAGTCAACCACCACCAGGCTATCCCAAAAAGTCAGAAGTAGTACCCACGCCTTTCACTCATCAAGGACCTCCGCCGCCGTTCGTTACGAACACGTACATGCAACCACCTACCCAGGTAAAAATTCAATTCTTAAATCCTCTAAAGATAATCCTTATACATTTTGTAAATAAAATAATTAAGTTTTAATGTTTTCGTCAGCCACCACCAGTGCAACAAATGCCATATATGCATCAAATGCAGATTCCCCCGCCAGGTATGTACAACACACCGCCGCCACCTCTGCCAGGCTCGACGGAAGTAGCACCGCCGGGTATGGTCGCACCAGGAACCATGGTTCCAGGAACAGAAGCGGAGGTGCCCGAGGGAACGGAAAAACGACCTGACGGTGCACCGTTGCCGGAGGACCTTCAGGAGGCCCTTGATATCATATTCCCCAATGAAAACGCTGGCGAAGAGGCACTCGGTGAACAGGACAGCAACGTCAATTACGGTTCCATGTACAACAGTATGCTGGGCTGCGTCGGCTATGGGCCTGGTGATTATATGGATCAACCGCCGCCCGAAATCACGCAACAGGACCCCGAGCTCGAGGCCGCGCCCGGGCCCGACGACCTACGCATGCTCGGCATCGACGAGGGAGACACCATTCTGTAAATGGAATCGCGCAATTTAAAGACGCTAGTTCCGCCTCTCAGGAGTGAAAACAGTCGGCTGAGCGAGCGTTGCTTGCGCGGCGTCGTTGTCTTTAATTCCATGCGCTGCCTTTCTACGCGATAGGTGATTCATTTTTTTTTTAATCGATCAATCGCTTGCAAGTAGCGAGGATGTAGTATATGAAAACATGACTATAGTTTACTAGAACGCTTGACGGAGTTTTCGATACTGTAAGAGAAAGTAATGTGTAGGTATATTATAGTCGAGTTTAATGTACATAAGGAAAATGTATGAGATGAACGCGATGATTGCAATTATTGTACTTCTTCGTACTGCAATTATCGGGTGAAGCGAGTGTTTTAAAATTACACTATTAATTAATTATATGGAATATGAAACTATTAAGATACTGTAAGATTGTTCTTGCATACATAAATAGTACGTATTTAAGTGCTGTTTCACGGAAAATATTTCATTCTTATGTAAATTTAATTAATGGAAGTAAACTGAATAAATTTTTTAATACTGCGTTTTTTGGTTCAACAATTTCCCAATCAGTTAACAATTTGATAGGCACTGGCATTCTGCATAATTATTGCAATAATATGACTGTACCGGGCACGAACATTTAAAAATGGATCTAATTTTTAATTTAAAAACTTTTTGATCATTATGCTGCAGAAAAAATGCGAAAAGATTTCCGTAAATCAGAAAGTGAATATTTTTACAAACAAGATTTAATCTTTAATTAAGTTGCCTTAAATAGCGCTCAAATGAAACATTGCTCAGCCGACTTTTTTTCTAAAAAAAAAAGCTAGTGTTTTCCACTTACATTCATAAAACAGTTTTATTAATCTAATGTTTTTTAAGTATTTCACTTTTTACGTAAAGAACACAGTCGCATATGGTTATTGTTTTATATTACACGGAACAGTCATAAAAAAAAACACTAATACTTTGTGTACAACAATTAAGTCGTTTCTTATCGAGAATTTCCTTTTTTTATTTTAATTTTGTACAGTTGATAGAGCGCAAGTACTGCGCATTTTCGCCACCACTTGGAGTATTTTTAGAATTTATTGGAATGCTAGTGACTGTAATTAATGCGCAACAGTTTTTTGCGTGAACAATTACTTAAATCAAGGTGAATATGCAAAGTGTGTCTGAAAATGAGAAAATCGTATCGAGGTAATTCCAATTTTTCATTGGGTCGTCCTCTAGATGGTACAGTGGTTTTTATTGTTACATTGTAATACGAGAATTCTAATTAGGATTAGAATTCAGAAAAATATACTACAACTAAAAAATCGCATCACTCTTATTCTTTATTTAACTGTTCAACCAAGAAAAATTATTTTAAAAAGGGTCAAACACATTATTTGAGGTACAGATTTAATTTTTTGTAGAATGATTTTTTGTCTCTGCTATTTTATAAATTGTATTCTTCCAAATCATTAAATTTGTTATAATCATAAGGACCTCTAGACTTGTTAAATTAACTCTCTTTGTTTTGTTATAAGACGTTAATTATTTTCGAACAAAAAATCAGTTTTATATTTATCCACGATTTAGAAACCGGTGCATGTACTCTCGATAGTTAAAAATATTTCACTACGTTTATTCAACATTCTAAGGAAATTAATATATTTATTATGGCACTGAACAATTACGTACAATTAAAATTGATTACAATGCCTTTATTAATTCAGTCTTCACTTACATAACTTTCTTCATTATCTAATTTTACAAACAACATTTTCAAATCGTTATCTAACAATGCATCATCGTGTAGTATCAAACATGTAAATACATACTTTGATGACATTGTGATAAAATCTAATTGAAATTTAATCTAAAATTATCACCTCAATCGTGAAATGGACAAAGTTTATGGCCTACTCAAACTTAACATGCAGAAATAGATCTTTAAAAAAGACTATGACTATTTTGCAAGATATTTTTTCTTGACAAGTAACAAATTGACTCCTCATATTAAAAAAAAATCCCTCTATTATTGACATCTATTTTCACAACACCTAAGCAGACTTTCTCCTGAGTATACAATATTCTCTCAGGAAAAACATTTCGTACAAAAAAAAATATAACTCTAAATTAAAAACAAAAATTGTTTACTTCTCTATTAGGTAGTGTACTGGACTAGTAAGTTAATTTATCTTTTGCCATAATGTCAAATGCAAAGAAACGAAATGAATATTAACAATAAATTCAAAAATACGTACTACGCATTAGGCTTAAGTACAATCAGTCGTCGTACGGGACCAAATTGGAATGACTAATTGACGGAAATGCCGTAAAAGGAATCTAGTTGGTTTAAGGCCGAAAAACCGTGTAAGCTATTATCTATAGAAAGTCTCAAGCTAAAAAAGTCGGGAATCGGCACTTTCGCTTTTTCTCGTGACTCCTTACTTCCATATTTACAAAAATTCATCCGTCTACCTCAATTGTTTTTTCATAGTCACGCAAGTAATCTAAAAAGATATATCGAATTTTCAATATCTACTAGTGCCGAGTGAATCAACGGCCTTTGAGGCCGCCTTAATTCAACGATTTATTCGCAACAATGAACATTCTTCTTAAAAGTGGTTGTAGAAAATTACACAATAACTTTCAAGCGCAATAGTGCCTTAAAACAATGTGATCAATAAGCGATACAAAAAACTCTAAAAATAACGTAGAATACCACATTCAATCGATTGAACTAGGAAATCCAACGACATATAAAAAAAAAAATGAAAGAAACGCAAAAAGGAATGTGCCGCTTCCAAAAAACGACATCAACGTTAAGCTTAGATCTGAAGAACCAAGCCAGCACTGGAAATATTGTCGCCACCTCCGGCAGTCTGACTGGCCTCGGTGCAGACGAGTACCGGCGCAACGCACACGTCCACGCTTATGCGACGACCGCCGATGTGGAACACTTCATCCCAGCAAGAAACTGGTTTCTCAGCGTTCAATGGGATCCTTGTTCCCGCGCTTATCGACGTTGTGAAACTGTCGTCCATTATCAAAGTCGCTTTCTGCAGGTCAATCTAAAAATTTAAATAATTTTGTCAAAGATTACATTAATACAATGTTTCTTTCAGAGAAATTCTAGCTTAGATTCTAAATTTGTCGTTTACACAATTAGCGTCGATCAAGAGCTTTTAATTAATATACAATTCCTAGAATACACCATTCAAGAACAATTTAAATTTCTACACGCTGATGATTCTTACATCACTGGTGCTGCAGACGTGCCGGTGAGCAGTGAGAGATGCTTTGGCTGCCGCAGGCATGGTGTTCTTCCACTTGGAGTCTTTCACTGTCAGAATCGCCTGATAGGCCAGAGTGTGAACGTGTATTCGGGTGAGGGGCCGGGCGCCTTCGATGCCTTCGCCCCTTGACCTGATGAGCCTGAAGAGTGCGCGCATCTGGTCCAGGACCGTTGCGACTCGCGGCGTCGAGTTTGCCACCAGGGAAATGTTGCCGTAGTACAGCGAGTTGTGGAGGTTCGCGATCTCCTGCTCATTCATGCCCAGACTGTCTGCGTAAGGCACGATTACGTCGGTTAATTCCTTCATGAGCTCCTCCTCGGCGAACGAGGCCATCTCGAAGTGGATCTTCGTTCTGAGCGACTGGGCGCGCATCTGGTCGTGCACCTTGAGCAGTCGAGCGCTTCGCTCGTCCTTCGCGAAAGGATAGTTGTCCATCATCTGCAGACCACTTACTATCAGCAGGTCGGGCTTGAATTCGGTGAGCGCAGCGCCGAGCTCCTCCAGGCCGCTCGCCTTTGGATTGTGCCTGTCGTTGTGGATTATGTACCTGTTGGAGATTTTAAAATAGTTTCAAAAGTTTCTTTTACAATACAATATTTCATCTGGTGTAAGCTTTTAAAAACTTAACTGGACTTAAATTAACTTAATATTGGACTAATATTAAACCAATATTGATTTTTCGGTCATTTCCAATATTCGTAGACATTTTCGTAAAACATCATAAAATGATCCAAAAACACTCATTTGAAATTTATAATATGTTAAAATACGGAAGTTATCACTTCTGTCGGGGGTCCCGAGACCCACACCTTTTTTTTATTGTAAAATTTACAGTAAATTTTGTTTCTAGTAAGTAATTAATTTAATACGATACTTCATAGTATGCTCTTTAATGGCACATTTTTCTTTCTGTATTCCCTATGATGATCCTTAATAACAAGTACATTTATTTTCAGCTTTACGATGAGCCCGTAGCAATTCTTAAAATGACTGTGAATCCACCAGAAAATAGGCAATCATCTCATGTTCCTACAACGCAAACGACGGTAGTTCTTAGTCCGTCGCTAAAATGGTCAAAGACTGGGGATGCCAAGTTGAATGGTCGGCCCACGATACCCTCGGATCAGCAGTCCGATCACTTAACTATAGTCTCCGAGGAAACTGAGACACCTGGCGCCAATTCTCAAAAATTGAGTGACGGCGCAATGCGCTCGATAACGGAGCCACGTCGCAGCGACGAAAGGATAATCGCGGAAATCCTAAAGCCCGAGGAGCGCTTACGACTGTCCAGAAATTCCGACAAGGTGTTGAAACCATCGAGCATCAACACTGCCATCAGCCTTGATTAGCTACTTTTTTCGAACTGTAAAAATTGTGTACATATTTTATATATCTGAGAGTAGGGAAATGTAATTATAAAATAAAGTTAAGATAAGCACTGCCGAAATCTTTACATTTTAAAATTATTTATTTTCGAGATTTTTTTTTTTTAAGTGTCAATTGATTCGAGCGTATTTTTTTACGTATCAATATACGAGTTGTTTTTAATTCTTTATGAAATATAAAATTTTATTCTCTAAAATAAATTCAGCAACGTTATTAAAAAGAAATTGAATGGAATTTAACAAAAATCATATTTGTCTGTATGATTAGAATATATTTTGAATAAATAAAGTTTTTAAATTAATTTTTTAAATTTAACAAAGTTCTCAAGCAATATTTTTTTTTTACAGAATGTCACGAAAAATTCTTTCTTTCGAAACGTAGAAAGGTTTTTATCTACGGTTTCATCATAGTACGAATCTGAAATTGACATCCAGTAAACAATTAGGAATTGCAGTTGAGATTACTACACCGAAAGCACTTGAATATTACACACAAGAAGATTAGATATCAATTTTAAAGATCCCCCTCCTCTTCTGAATTCCCGTCAGCTGGCGATAGTAGAGACCAGCAAAATTCGCGAGACCTTTCCCTCGTGTAAGCCAACACTATACCGTCGGTAACCAGTGTAACCGGTTTTCCGGAGAAGTTCAGAATTATTTTGACTTATTTTTGTTCATTTTAGTTACTTAAAGGTGGAGTAAACGCCAACAAAGTCGACGTACGCTTTAAGACCACTGTGAAAAGGACCAGGTGCTTAGATAAATAATTTTAGGAGCTTCTTCCATAAGCATGCTTTACAAAATTCTTCTTTAAATTGTAAAAATTAAAATTGACTTTTCAGTGAAGTTGAAGTGGATCTTATCAAATATGAGTGAGTCCAGATCAGGAAGTAAATTGGTTATTGCGAAGAAGTTTGTACTCAAGAAGCACTTTGAAGGTAAACCAAAGCCAAGTGATTTATCTTTGGTGGAAGAAGAGTTACCCCCGATTAAGGATGGAGGTCAGTGATAAAAAAATCTTATGTACAAGTTGTAAAGTTTGAATTATATCACAGACAAAAATAAAAAAATTTTGTTTATTAATTTTATAATATTTGATAATTATAAAAATGTTCAATTAAGTAAAATTACTTATTATTAGAATTTTCTTAATACGATTTTAAATGTTTCCTTTCTACTTGGGCTAATAAAGTCTTGTAACTTTAGTTTCATTTTAATAATTTTTCATATTTACTTTGTAGTTCATATAAGCTAATTATATGATTCACAAATATTATTGTTTACCTTTGCGAAGGTAAGTGCCTTAGACAATCAATTGTAGTATTCTTATTGAAAGCTCTATGAGTTTTTGTAGAGGACCAAAAAAGCGCAGCGCAAGCGAAAATCAAAGCTAAATTCTGGTGTTTTTTTTTTCAGAAACAGATGATTAATATTTTCGCTTAAACGCTTTTGCTTGGAAAATCCTTTCGCGTATATGCTTAAATGTAATAATATTTTTAATCCGAATTTTAAAAAATTACAATTGCTTTTTATTGTGAATTTCGAAAGACCGAATTTTGCTATATATCTGAGTGGGCAGATCAATCAAAGCGGGACCAAATGGTACAATATGTAAAAATGACCATATGGATATGAAAATTTTAGTAAAAATTTACGTAAAAATTCACGTGGAAATACAATTCTACAAATTTTTCGAGATTTTTTCAAACGGTTTCGAAATAATTCTATTTATCCCTGTAAATTTGAAAATGTGAAATTCACTTAGAAAATGTGAATAGTGACATTTTTTATGTGAAAATTCGTCCACAATCCACATATTGAATCAGTGCACATTTGACATAAAAAAATTACTATTCACATTTTCCAAGTGAATTTCACATTTTCATATTTAGAGCGAGATACATGAATTCTTGTTTTTAAATAATTTAATTTATGAATTCTTGTTTTTAAATAATTTAATTTATGAATTTTTGTTTTTAAATAATTTAATTTAAGGATTTTTTAAAAAAATAATTTAATTTATGGATTTTGAAAGAACGCCGAAGCTATCATCTAAAGCAACTAATTATTGCTCGATCTGGCAGAATTTCTTGTTCAGGCCGAGTACCTTTCGGTGGATCCGTACATGCGTAAGTATTCAGATCGCCTGCCTCTTGACTCAACGATGATAGGAAGTCAAGTGGGAATCATAGTCGAGTCGCTGAATCCAAATTATCCAGTGGGTAAGCGCATCGTTGGGTACATGGGCTGGAGGACTCACACTATTATGCATCCCGACAGATTCGCCGATCACTCCCTCACAGGCAGACTACCTTACCTCTTGCCAGATTACGGCGATTTACCTGCTTCTGTTTCACTAGGAGTACTTGGACAACCAGGGTAACTTTATTATCCTTTATTTTTTTTTTTTAATTTTTATTTTTTTTATTTTTTTTATTTTTTTATTAAAAGAGAGGGCAAAGTGGGGTCGTCATAAAAAGAAAACCATCAACCACTTCAGATTTAGTTTTAATGTAGTTTTGTATTAAATTATAATTGTAATAAAATTTATTAGAAATTGTTGAGAAAATTGAGGTGGTGGGTGATGGATGTTGGTTAATGATTAGTCGTAATTACTAATTAATAAAGTTTAATAACGTATATAATAATACAAGCGAGCCTCATGCTCGTAGCGCACGATGCTTGCGCTTTGGAGTCCGGCGGTCGAGAGGGAGGCGCGAGTCGGCCGCTGCGGCGCTGCCGTTCGCGCACCGATCATACGATGCGGCGTAGTGGGGGAAGCTCGAGCTCGGTCGCGGAAACTCGAGCTCGGCAGGCTCGGGAGCTCGGGCTTGGTAGCTCGAGCTGGGGCTTATAGCTTGGGCAGGCGCGTTTAGATTATTCATTTACTATTTCAATAGAAATAATCAATTTGGCCAGTCCATCCCTGGTGGAAATGATTTTTGTGTAAAAATGTTCGAAAGGGTTTCAAAAAGTTTAAGCAGATGTAAATCTGTATAATTTTGTTTTATTTGTGTTCTATTTCGGATATACCATTTTAAAACACTTCTTTAAACATTTTTGCACAGAAATAAACATTTTTTAAAAGTTTATAATGAAAAAGTTTTTAATTAATGAATACATATTTTAATATTTTTAAAAGTTTATGTACACACTTACACATATTTATGAACATTTTTATACAAAAATGATTTCCACTAGTCTCTATTTGCCGTAAATTTGTAATTTTTTCTCATTCTTTTTTTTATGAAATACATTGTAACAAGCATTTTCAACAACATATCATAGTTAAAAATTTCTCAAATTATTCCAGATTGACAGCATACTTCGGTTTCACGGAAATTTGCGAGCCAGTAAAGGGCGAGACTGTGGTAGTGAGCGGTGCAGCCGGCGCAGTCGGATCCATAGTCGGTCAAATAGCAAAGTTGAAAGGGCTGACAGTCATCGGGATCGCCGGTACGGATGAGAAGTGCAATTGGCTCGTCAAGGAACTTGGCTTCGATTACGCCATTAATTATAAGACGCAAAACGTTCGCGACGAATTGAAGAAGGCTGCGCCGCAGGGAATCGACTGTTACTTCGATAATGTATTTATTACAATTTAAATGTTTTACTTTATTACACGGAGAAGAATTTTCCATTAAAAATTACTATAGTTTTACCCAAAGCGCGGACAAACTGGAACTATAAAAAAAAATTAGTATAATAACCAGCAAATTTTACTATAGTTGTACTAAATTTTACTATAGTTATATTAAATTTTACTATATTTACAGTAAAATTTGCAATTTTACAACAATTTTTTTGATATTTCCAGTTTGTCCTCGCTTTAGGGAAAACTATAGTAATTTTTAATGGAAAATTTTTCTCCGTATAGCATGAAATTTTCCATGAAAATAAATTAAGAGAAGCGGTAATATGAGGATATTCAGTTTATCGAAGACAAATAGGTTTGATTTATCTATGTTAATTAAAAGTGATATCATTTTATTTCCTTTTGTTTCATTTTATTTATTATCATTTTAAACAACAGATAGATTTTGATTATTAATTCTATGGCTTTTTCATATCTTTATATTTTGTTGCAGAGCGTTAAGCAACTTTGACACGATTATAAATAAAACGCATCAGTCAGTTTTAACAAATATTTGAACGGTTGATTTTCTGAAAAAGGCAATATTTTTCGTATATTATTTTACCGTTGTCAATATCTCTTCTTAATTCACTGGATAAGGATGATGTTTCTTAATTTATAATACTGTAATTTTATCACAACTCAAGTTTTATTTTTAGCACAAAATATCTACAGATTGTACAAGAAAAATATTGCATTTTTAAGGGAGTCATATACGTACATTTTTTTTATTATTTAATTAAAAAGAAAAAAAATTCGTTCTCAGGTGGGCGGTGAAATATCGAGCACAGTGTTGTACCAAATGAACCCATTCGGCAGCATCGCAGTGAGCGGCAGTATTTCGTCTTACAACAGCGAACCATCGGAGCTGCCCAAGTGCACACTTATCCAGCTGCCGGTCGTTGCCAATCAGTTGACCATCAAGGGATTCCTCGTCGCGCGTTGGAAGGATCGCCAGTTCGAGGGATTAATGCAGATATACAAGTGGATTAGCGACGGCAAGCTGCGATATCAGGAGACGGTCACCGACGGCTTTGACAATATGTTTCGCGCTTTCGTTGGAATGATGAACGGTGATAATTTTGGAAAAGCTATTGTCAAAGTTTGACATTTTATAAACACTAGTGCGTAAAATGCCTACTTATCGCACGCTTTTGCAAATATCAAATTTTGTTCGGTACTCGTGTCATAAGTGATTTTTGAACTCGTGTGAATTAACGCACACGAGTCCAAGAATCACTTATAACGCATTAGTATCGAAAATAACTATATTGTTTTTTATAATTTAATTAGAGCTGTTCAATGGAGTTTTAATATTCACCGTGTGTTTACTTGCCGCGAGAAAATTGTTCAAAGTGTACGACGTTTTTCTGATTTTATTTACATCAGTTGAAATTATTTGTGACGACTGTAATACTGTTTATCATTATCTGTTATTCTTGAAAAACTATTCACGGTGATGCTATACATCAGAAGCTTATATACTGTTTTTATTGTTTATTAATATCTTATGTATCGTTTATTGTTAACTAATATAACTTAATATCGTTTACTGCATTTCAACGCATATATTTTATTTTAAAGAAATTCTAAATTCGTCTCTATTATATGAAATATGATATTTTTATGTCTTGTTGAATCCATTTTTATTCATTTCAAACGTCTTAAGAATTGTTGTATGAAAAAGAAGATTGACTACATTATTTTGTGACTTGAACTGTATTGTTTAGAAAGTTTCGTTATATATATCAATGAGATGAAAATTTCATTCGAGAAAAAAGTGAAAACAGCCCATTCCTTTCTCGAATCGAGTGTAATTGTTCTTGGATCTTGCACTTCATCAAGTAATTTAAACATCATCAGGTAACTTAAACATTTTTTTAAGAATTTTATAAAATTTCTAATAAAATTGTAATAACGAAATTTTTATCATTATTTTAGGACAAGATCTTATCTTTTCAATTGTTTGCTTCATTGATAAAGCACTTGAATTGTTATCATTCGAATGAAAATGAATGAATAGATTATCACTTTTACGCAGACTTTTTTCTATTTAGATTAGATTTTTTGCAAATCACTTCTAATTACATTGTCAGTATTGTACACATTTGTGCAACAATAAAAGTTTCAATTCATTCATTGATTCTGCGCTGGACGATCATTAACAATTCTGCATAATCACGATGAATTCTCGCCGCGTGAAGATAAATATCATCAGGTATAGTTATATCGATCGCTGTCGTATCCTACTACTCTTCGCACAAAGAAGTCTTCAGTGTGTGACAAATCGCACACACATCAGGAGCGCGCAATCTGGCGGTGAAGGCTCCGAGTCTCCGGCCGGCACCTTGACGCAGCATAAATCCAACGGACGATTCACTTTGCGCTCCAGAAGCCGGTCGCCGGTGCAAGCATCACTCTCGAGCGGAGGAGCATCATTTATATATACGCAGCAACCAACACTGGCGTGTTGGCACACAAGTGGACCGGCACAATAAGCATCATTCGTTCTGTAGGACGTGCTAATAGGTTTAGTCATTAGCCGAAGAGAAATTGTTTGCCGTCATTCAAGCAGCAGCCATGGTGAAGGGAAAGAGGTACATTTTCGCCAAACATTTCGAGGGTGAGCCGAAAGAGGGGGATCTGACGGTGGAAGAATTCGAGGTCCCGCCGCTCAAAAATGGAGGTATAAATTAATGATTATAAATACTGCACTCTTGTAGAATATATTGATGCGATAAGCTTATGTTAATAGACACCAATTCGGACTGTGCTTTAAATGTTTTACCTGCCGATTACACTGAAATGACATTTTTTAAGGGAAAGTGGAGAAAAGCGAGACGCATAAGCTTAGTGCGGACCACTCCCTAGAATAGGTTCCGTTTGCTATGAAAAATACTTTGTTCGAGTTAAATTTTAAAATAATGGACCTCAAAGTATACATACATCAATGTATATTTTAATTTTAAAGAACGAGGGTGTGAACTATAGTTGTTTTTTTTTTTTTCAAAAATACAGAAAGTTGATTTGATTAGTTTTTCTTAAATTACACATAAAAAAATATTGCAATTACAATATAAATATGTTCATTTTTATTTCTTTTTAAGAAATTTTGGTCGAAGCCGAATATCTGTCAGTGGATCCGTACATGCGTCCTTACAGCGCCAACTTACCAACCGGAATCACTATGATCGGCTCTCAAATTGGAAAGATCGTCGAGTCCAAATATCCAAAGTGGCCTGTTGGTAAACGAGTTTTCGGATACTTCGGTTGGACTACTCATACGGTATACGATGTCGACAATTCGCCCGTGAACGAGTTGCTGCAACAAAAACCTTTCTTATTACCCGATTTTGGTTCTCTGCCGTACTCCCTTGGTCTGGGCGCTTTGGGAATGCCAGGGTTCGTTTTATGTTATTTTATTTTAATCTGTTATACATTGTTTGTGGATTGATTTTTTGGATTTTTCAGTTTAAAATGGTAACGTTAAAATCAATTTTGGAAATCAAATGTTGAACATTGAAAATTAACGTTGAACGTTTCAATTGGGATAGTTCTGCCTTCAGTAAAATTATTTCGCTGTTGGCTGTATTCTTTACATTATCACATATATGTACTTTATAAAAATATAATTTTTATTTTATTTTTTACAGAAATACAGCCTACTTTGGCCTCCTCGAAATTTGCAAGCCAAAGTCAGGCGAAACTCTGGTGGTAAGCGGTGCAGCCGGTGCAGTTGGTTCTCACGTCGGTCAGTTGGGAAAAATTTTGGGTCTTAAAGTTATTGGCATCGCGGGATCCAGCGATAAATGCAAGTGGCTCGTCGATGAACTCGGCTTCGATCACGCCATCAATTACAAGACTGAAAATGTTTTCACTGCCTTGAAGAAGGTCGCGCCCAACGGTGTCGACTGCTACTTCGATAATGTGAGTCAATTATTTTAAAGAAAGAAAAAAATCACGCAGTATACTGTCTTCTCGCTGCAGTTCACATAAAAAACCGTTGACGTGTGCGCTGAATTACAACAGGAATTCCTGTTATAATTTAAGTTATAGTACAGTTGTAATGATCCATTGCAAAAAATCATAGCACATTAGTAATTGAAACAGCAATTGACGTTTTACAAGATTTTATAATTTAACAAGTTTTTTAGTAAATTAAAATCTTTATTGTAACATATTATTCGTGGCAGTTCAAAAGCTTAGCAATTACAAAGTAAGAACTATACGTTTTGATTAATTAAGAGTCAAATTCATTTAAAAAAGGGTACCGGCCGTTAAGATAGTCGAAATGCCCTCATTCTTTTTTACTTTTTTTTATGTATCCATTATATTTTGAGGGCTAAAAGAAAAGGTTTCAGCACATATTTGGCCCCCACCCCCCTAACCCCC
>JAWWEN010000038.1:10057290-10072067 GCA_035582955.1 Sycophila texana | reverse complement strand
GAAAACTAAATATACATAAGAATCTTTGTATGGAGTGTAACGTGCGCGATACGCGGGACTCATCATCATTTTTTTTTTTTATTTTCCTTTTGTACAAGTTTTTATTTATTTTAAAATATGCGCTACCTTATTTTATATATATTTTTCGTGTATATGCCTCTGTTATGCCGCTGATCTTATTTTTTTTCTTTATATCCTTATATCTTTTGAAATTAGATATGTAAGACGAAGCAGTGCTTTGTAAAGTCGCATACGTAACGACAGGGAGGTGCTGACACTGTAGTGCGCGGGAAACATTGAGGCGCAGAAATTCGTTTCTCCAGTGCCCTGGGATTGACACGTGGACAGAGTCGGAAATACGGAATGTAATGAGAAAATAATGATTTTTTTTATTGTGTTTTTTTTTTGTGTACTCTTCTTTTTTGTAGAAAGTAAACACTATCTTTTTATTATTTCGTATTTACTTATAATGTTTTACTTAACTGTTCATTAAAGTATTGATAAAAGAAATCATTATTTTGAATCTTTTTTAATAACAAAGGTCAAACAAAGATACTATTGGGTTAATCTGTACAGATCGTTTATACACTAAGAATGACACGACTAATACTGCACGGTGTTTGACAATTGCAATTGTAATGATTTTTTTTGCAGCAGCAGCATCGAAATAATTTATGCTTTGCGCTATTTTTACTTATGGCGTGCTGCGGCCGCTCGGTCGATTTTAAGTAATGAGATTGGATTAATTAATAAGATTTTTCAAAGCACTTCTTCACATTTATTATTATTGTAGTTAAGTCGCGTCGGTGTCGTCGATATGGCCAACGTGATGCGCGTAATTAATTCAAGTAATGGCGTATTAACGTAATTTAAATAAAACGAACGATTCTTACTTGCCATTATGGTGTTAATTTATTGCAAAGGTATTTTACTTGATTAATGTATTTTTAATCGAAAAAGGACGTATTAAGTAGTTTAAACTCGTTTACTTGGATTATTGTATGATATCGATTTTCAGAAAATGTTGAATCAATTTTTGTGTTTAATTAAATTGTGAAATATAGTACATTCCGAGAATTCTTAATTAGCCATTTAACAATTAAATTCTATTATTCTAAGCAATTTTTACAAAGTAAAAGCTGATGATATTCTGATAACACAGAAACCCGTATATTTAACATTAAATTTTTAATCCATTATTCAAATTTTTTTGCTACAAAATTCGAGTTTAATTTAATTCTAAAATTCACTACACTTTTAGACTTTTAGACTTAACAATTCAGCCTAAATTTATCGAGCCGTCTAAGTTGAACTTAATTAATCTAACCATAATTCGTTAACGATCCAATTGTATCAAACAAAAAAAAAAGCTGAAAAATTCCAGTAAACGAGAAGAACGAAAATTTTCGCAAGCTCCCATAAAATAAAAGGGAGATCGAGGGGAATGTTATCCGTCGTGGGGATGAAAAGCGGAAATAGCGGCGGGCGTTATTGTTGTCCGGGCAGATGAGAGGGAAGTAAAGGTGATAAGGCGACGGGGGACGCGCCACGCGCGTCGCGCTGGCCGATCGATGAATCGAGCGGCGCTTTATCGCGTGAGCGATAAAAGCGTATATACGAAGTTATACTTTGCGCCCCCGCGAGGACGGCGATTAATACGTGACCGGAGAGCGTCGGCTCGTCGCGCCCATATCCGATGGGTGTACAGTGTGACGAGGCGACGTCGCTGCTACACGCAGACTCGACCATTTTATTTTTTTTTTTTCTATATCTTTTTTTTCTACTCCCGGATATACGATCTTTATTGGATATATATTTTATTTGTTACGTAGATATATGCGGAGGAAAATTTTATGTATATATACTGTATGATTGTGTCGTGCGCGGATTTGTTTTCCGTCATATTGTATATTTTTGTTGGCCTTTCGAGGGAGATATTGGATTGGTTTCCATGGAATGAAGTATTTTTTTCGGGTCGATTGGAAAGTAATTATAAGAGTTCGGTGCATATTTTTTTTTCGTTTGGTGGTAGAAAAATGATTGGGCAAGGATTAAACGGCGGGAATCGCTTCGGGCTATTTTCAAGGACGTTGGAGAGCTCAGTGAATATTAATTCGAATGGAAATGGGAATAGCGATGAGTAATATCTATTATTTCATGTTTAGGCAATCCAACGTTATTTTTATATAAAATGGTAAATTAAATTTTATTAGTGGAATGTTTTTTTTTTATTTATCGCTGTAATTTATCAATTTTATCAGTGTATATATATCTGCGATTATTTATCTTTATATCAGTTCGTGCTGTTGACGAAATTACTATGGTATTTTGATAAAAAAACGAATTATCGGATAAAAAAATATTTTACGCGTGATTAATACAATGCCAACTCGTTCCCACGTTATTGACCAATACACGTTTTACTTTAAATACATATTTACAGAAACAGACTATGCTAAAATTTCGTCCTTTATCAGCAACTATAATTACAGCAATAAAAATCTTGCAAACGGCTTTACACCGCTATAAAATTTCTTATCGTTCTTCAAAGCCCTACAAGCTTCTAATCGCCACAATTTAAATTAAAAAAAAAAAACTTCATTCCACGATATTTCATGACAAGTATTAACAAAAATAAGAATAATTCCCACAAAAATTAAAAAAATAAAAACACGGTCTAGTCACACTGTACACCGCGGCTTAAGCGCGTCGAGCTTCAAAAGCTCCTCACCGCTCGCAAGCTCGAAAAAAAAAAAATCGTCTAGTACAGCGACGTCGAAACGAGAGAAAGAAAGAAAAGAAAAGAAACAAAAATAACACAAAAAAAAGAGAACGAGTAAAGAGCAAAAAAAAAAAAAGAAAAAAAAGGGAGGCACAGTAGATGTGATGCGTCTCGTCCGTAGGAGGCGGCGCCAAGAGCCAGCGGGGCATGCGGGTCTCGAGCTTCGATCCGGACGACCCGCAGAACATGCCGGTGCCGCCGCCCCAGCGGCGCAACGTCTCGCACCAGCGCGTCGCCACCATCTCCCAGAACTACAACGAGAAGACGATGCTGCTGAGCAGCGACGACGAGCTGCAGTAGAGCGGACGGCATCTACCCCCTGCATCGTCGAAACCTTCGCTCTTCTCCTCGGAGCCCGGGTGCGGACGTACTTATATATATATTTTCTATATATATACTTTCGACGTGAGGTGCCCGCGGCGAGATGATTTGCGATTGCACTGGCCGATTTTCGCGCCGGTGTGGACGTCGATTTCTTTTTTATATGGTTGTACACTGTTATAATTCTTTCGAACGGTGGGATCGGTTATTTTACCGACCAGTTGACTTTACCGACGGTCGGTAAGTTTTATTATTCCGTTTTTTTTAAGGATATTTCGACGACTTTTTTTGTTTAATGAAGAACTGATGTATCTGAGGGTTTGTTGAAAGAAAATTAAAGCAGTAAATGTTAAAATTGACGACGAATCTCCATTTGTAATCTACAGTTATGTTACCGATCGTCGGTAAGAGGATAGTTTTTTTTTTTTAATTCCGTTTATGTATATTTCGATGATTTTTTTTTCGATGATCTGTATTTTTTTTTTCTAATTTGATGAAGAGATAGAACTGATGTACCTATAAGGGTTTGTTGGCAGAAACAATAAATGTTAAAATCGGTGTAATGTTTTACCGACATCAGTCTAATTATTGACGAATCTGTTAATCTATAGTTTTGTGCGCGTCTATAACAACTAAATGAGTGTTTAGATGTAAGCATACTTTGAGAAAATTTTATACAATATTAGAAAGCTTCTTGGTAGTGTATATAAAATTTTCTTGAATCTAGAAAAGGGGATGATGGAAGTACGTAAATGGAGATAAAAACAATAACATATATTTTTTTACGAAAACGAAAATCCCAAAGCCTACAGATACTTTGATTTTGCGAGGAATCGTGATTATTCGCTAGTGCAATCGTAAACTGAATTTATGAAAAAAAAAAGAACAAATGTTTTTTCGACTTTAACTATACTAATATTTAAAAAGCGAATGTAATTTCATTTAAATATTGGTACAATTTTTTTTTTTATTTTGTTTTACTAACAAATAACCTTACGAGGTATCCGTGCTCCGCTTCTTTTAAAAAAAATATTTTTCGACCAATAAATCTTCAATATTATTCAAACAATCATTGAAATATCACATATACCAAGAAAATTTGTTAATAAACATTGGTATCAGAGACGGACGCTTCCTACGGTTTCGAGATATGAAATCATATTGTGCAGAAATATTTCCGCATTTCATACTCAATTAGCTTTTTGCGTTAAACTTGAAGAAGGACACGAGAGTAGTGTCAACCGTTTTTTATTTATTATAGCGATTAATCTTTTTAAATAAATTAGCATTTCTTAAACTACTGTTATTCAAATGATAGTCTCCGGAAAAAAAGGAAAAAAAGGAGACAACGTGTAATGAGGTAAAAAGAATTTTTTCAACGTGCTTTGTTAGCATAATTAGAGATTTAAACGATGGATTATGCATTTTTTTATGTCGAGCTGACTGAGGAGTTTGTTTTACAAAGCTACATTTATTGATAATTGAGCGTACGATTTTGTACAAGGATTAATTGTAACATTTAATTATTTCTCAATGAAATATTGTAGTAGGGGTATAAAAGGAAACTTATTAAGGTAGGTATAGTACCTGCACTTTATATATATATATATATAGTTACTGTTTATTATTTCTCTTGTTTTCATCTTTTCGTTATCTTTTATCGAGACGTGTAACTCGTGGTTAAGGACAATGCCATTAGATTTAGTATTAAAAAAAATAATAATAAAAATAAAAAATAACAACTTCAAACAAATGTATCCGCGTCGTCTTGTCGACGCTTGATAAAGATTTAACGTAAATTTTAAGTTAGGCATCGCACTTGATTTGAAAATTCGCTTTGTCATTTCAAAAATAATAGAAAATAATAGAAAATATCCTATAACCATGAATTTTACACCCTCTTAAATATTAATTTCACGTTATTTATATGAGCGTCATATAAAATCTATATATTAAGTTTCGCATTTAAATCATTAAGTACGTTATGCAGTAAAAATTTCTCCGCTCTTCCGAAATTCTGTTTGTATAATTAAATCATAAAATATTAAATTTACCCATACAATTAGGTACAAAAAAAAATTTATTTCTAATTCCAGTGGAAGAGAATTGAAATTTCGCGCTTCCCGCAAGTTATCTAATCACTACAGTAATATATATTCATTAATTAAAAAAAAGTCGTTCCCACTCTAAAAGAACAAAAAGAGCGCGAAATTTCAAAATTCAAATTCTCAAAAAGTAAAAACGTACGCTATAGCAAAGTGCGATATAAACGACGAAAAAAGCGGGTCAAAGCATAATAGCATAAGCTGAAGAAAAGGAAGGAAATCGCAGTTCTACGACGCTAATAAATTGTAGAAAAAAAAAGAAAGAAAAATAAAGCAAAGCGTTGAATAATCGAAACGCGCGGCGAACGAGAGAGGAGAGGTAAAGGGAGGAGTAATAGTCGATATAGAAGAGTATTTATTTTATTATTGCACTCACAGGGCCGTCGCTCGTTCTAGACGCGGCGGCGACTTCGGGACCCGAGGGACGAACTTCCAAAGCCTCGGGCGCGTCCCCATAGCCATCGCCTCCTCGTGCGTACCAATCCCCGCGCCGAGGGCGGATTATTCGAAGCGCGACTGCTATTTTGCCATTCGGCTTATCCTCCTTTACGCTGCACCTGGGAAACTCGCTCTCTATTAATTAATTTTTGTGAAAAAACTCATCTCTCTTTTTTGTAATCAATTTTTTTATTTTTTTTTATTTTTCCCTTACTTTTAATTTAGTATATTTTTAATTAATTAATTGCAATTAATTCTTGTATCCTGCTAAACTAAACTTTTTAAAGTCAAATGAATCGAGGATTCATTTTCAGGCTATAATAATTTAAATTGAGAATATAATTAATAATTGATTATAATTCGTCGCTTAAAGTACGGCGGCTATTACAGTCATATAATAAAGGAATTACATATACGTGTATGTATTTTAAACTTTCATTGCCGGTGAAGCTCAAAAAATTGAAAAATCTCGGTAATTTTTTTTTTCTTTAATTTTCTCCGATCATTGTTCGGAGCGAATCCTTTCGATGCGAAGAATTTCAAGGAGAGAGGCACGCAGAAGGAAAAAAAAGGTCGCGTTACGGTTATACCGTGCGGTGACGTATGCTGAAAGCGGCGAGTTTCCCCGGGCAAGTCCGCAAAGGTGTGATTCAACATTGACCATGACGAACGAGTACTTACTATCATTTTTTTTCTTCCTTCTTTTACTCTCTTTCATTTTATTCTCTCAGTGTATACATATATATGTATGATCCATGATCCCAGTGGGTCATGTCCATCCCTTGCGCCGGTGAAGTTTATTATTAATAAAAATAAATAAATAGATAAAAAATTTTATTTCTAAGTTTATCGAAGATAAAAAGAAAGTGAGTGTGCACTTTTATCAATCGCTTCGTGGAAGAATTAGAAGACCACTCCTTCGTAACCGATGCAAAACGTGTGCGATTTTTTTGTCGGGTTTATCCATACAACATAAAAATGCCAAAGTGTGAAGATCCTGAGGTGATTTTTTCGTAAATCGTACGGAGAACGATGTAATACTTTTTTAAAAGTGGCAACTGTACTACTATGTAATTTGAAGTAAATGAGTTTGGAGAATGATCTATCCGTTCGAGTATACCTAGAATCAAGATTTTAATATGCTTATCGTAGATTACGAACGTCAAGCTTGATAAAATTGTGTAAATATGTAAAAAAAAAAAAGAAAAATTCAAGTCCTTTATCTTATAATAACACTTCTACAAGACTTTGCATATGAACAATCGTCCACTGTTTCTAACAGCAACGCAATTTGCACCTTTTACACGCGAATCTGATGCGAGTTACGCACAAAAGTTCGTTAAACGAAAATTACACACGTTTTGCGTTAGAAATAAAAGAAAAAAGAAAAAATTATTACAATATTTTTATTTCGAATTAATATATCTACCGGTAAAAGGAAAAAAATTACGATTCGATTGATAAAAGTCGTAAAACAAATTAATTAAAAAAAAAAAAATAATAATAAAGAAAAAATCTATTACCGACGTTGTGCTTTCAAGTTCACGTTTTTTGCTATACATAAATTTAAAAAAAAATCCCTTACAACGTACATATATATAGTTTAAACTTTGATGCACCTTTAAAAAAGAAAATGTCGCTTCGCTCGGTAATGGATGCTATTTAATGAAATCCGCTGCGATGTCGCAATTTTACGTTCCTTCCAAAACTCGTGTAAACAGAAAAAAACTTATTGACAGCAAAAAAATAAATAAATAAAAACATAAAATGACGAGAGAAGAAATATATTGTTGCTGCTGTTGTTTATGTAAGTGTGTAATAAACGTATCGTTCGATGCACTTTTTTCGCGTCGCGTTCTATTATACCTTGAGAAAAAAAATTAAAACATAAATTTCACGGTGAAAAATGAACAGAAAAAACGAAAAAAAAAAAATACAAGATAAACAGACAAGAAGCTGAGCAGGAGCGTCCTATACGATATATAGATCGACGAAAAAAAAAAAAGAAACTATTAAATGTATATAATAAATATAATTGTATAATGTCATGCAGAATGCATTTAATGAACAACTGAAACGAGGTTGGTGTAGGGAGATAATAATAATAAAAAAAAAAAGTTATGGAGAAGAGAATTTCTCGTCGAGGCCTCGATTTTTTTTTTCCGGACAAATTTTCTTCTCTGCAGAGTGCAGTGGCGAGGAGGATTTTAGAGAAAAAAGTGAGAGCGAAAGAGATAATATATACACGTGCGAAAGGATGATGCGACGAGTGACGAATATTGTGTCCAGATGTATTAAATAAATAAACTGTCGATACCTGACGAAAAAACATTTTGGCTTTAACTCTTATTTTGTACCTGTATCCTTGATTCTAAAATTTGTTTGTCCCTTCGTCCATTATTTTATAGTTTCTTATTTCATTAAACTTGAAAATTTTCTGTTAACTTCAACAATATAAAAAACTTCTTCTATAAGGTATGCAATAATTATTACGTATTACACTCTGTTATTATTTTTCATAGTTTTATTTCCTATTCATGCTTTGAAGACTTCAAGAAGTAAACTACGTCAATATTCGCAAGTTGACACGCAATGTATAATAAAAAGAAAGATAATACTGAAAAACACCTACAACTATTTTGTATACAAGACAAGAAAGTAACAAACAGTAAAATTTATATGTACAACAGATAGAATTTATTTTCTTTTTTTTACAGAATTATAATTTTAGAAAATAGATTGTATTGCGCCACGACGATTTTTCGTAGCCAGGTAAGTCGATTTTTAATTACATTGAAATAATATTAATAACAATATGTACGTTCTAAGTAAAAAGAAAACACTAAATCTAAATTTTACATTAGAATTAAATATTGTCACCAATAATATCTTATCTTTTATCCACAAATATTTTTTTTGCATCTAAATTATGTTACATTTCTTACTTCGCTTTGATTTTATTCACATTTAATGTTGATTCATACTTGATAAAAAAAAAAAAAAACGTAATGGTTAGTTTAAAATTAGTTTATTCTCATTGAACTTTTAATTATTTTTGTATCAGCTTTACAATAATAAATATGTAAGAAATATTTACAGAGATCACTTGAGCGACGAAATTTCGAGATCAAAGAAAAGAAACAAAAGTAAAATGAACATTTGTTTAGCCTTCATTTCGTACAATACGATTACATTGTGCAACTAGGAGAACAGAATCTAGAGTTGACTATAATTCTATTTTTATTATATTTATTTTTTTTCAACAAAGACATGATAATGTTTTTTTCTGCATAAAAGATGCATAGATTTTTCAAGTGCGGGGAATTATACACTGTATTCCTCACTAAAGCAGAGAAAAACTTTTACTTCTCTAAACAAAATGTTCGACTTTCTTTACTATACTTTAGGCCTACATCGCAACTGCCTTGAAAAAAAGTTTTCACATAAGCAATCAAACTTATATAAAATTATAGACATACTCTGCAAAACGGTTTTAAAATATAATTTTTTTAACCAAAGTTAAATAAGAAAAAAAAATCAGATGTTCACAATACTTAGATTCTATAAAGTAGAATTTGTAACTTAAGCAGATCTTATTTATCACACTGCTTATAAATTTTCTATTATGAATATGAAACTAACTTTCATCTTCATTATCTGAAATGTTGGGTCTTCGAAACTATTCGTCACTACATTTTAAACTACTTTTAAACACTAATCAGTTCTGACTGAATGTAACTTTGAAAATACCTTTTGCCCATTGTTTTAATCAAGCTTGGGATTAATCAGGCACTTTTTGTTAGCTTGCATGTAACACATCATCACACTGCACAATTGGCCAATTTATGTATAAAAATTAAAGATAATTACAATATATATTATATATATAAATCTTTCGTATCTCACGTTTTTACAGTTTTACACAGATGTGTATATAATACATAAATATATTCGAAATTAGAGATTTATAGTATCATTATGTCTTACAAAAAATTAATTATATACTGACTGCAAGATCATAAAATTATCTTGTGCATTATCTTAAGAAAATAATTTTTTCATGCTGTAATTTAAAGTCAGTTCATAATTAATTTTTTTTTAACATTTTGCATGCTATACTTTACAAGGTACTTGGACATCACTGCAATACTTTTTAAAAAACCATAAAAAAGTTTTTTGAAATGTTAATACACTTTGAGAATAAAAACAAAATTAAAAATTTGCTTAAATTCGTAATTGTTCAATGCTTATTTGGTAACCCCATAAGCTAGTACATTTTGTACATTGTAAATTAATTTCAAAAAATTAAAACTTTTAAAGTTTTTTACATAAGGATATATATAAATTTGCCAATTCTTTATAGAGGAATCTCATATAAACCAATTACGTTTGTAAATAAAATACATATAACTTACAAATTTCAACAGTGCTTTTTTTTAAATATAATAATACTTTAAGAAAAAGTAAAAAAAAAAATTCAGTAAAAAGTAATATAAAACATTAATTAGAATCTATGCAAATAAGGAATCTATAAAATTAGTTAGATCATAATAAATGTTTAAAAAATGAAAAGAAAACAAGATAAAGTATTTTAAGTGATATCCAGAATTTGAAGAAAAAATATATGTATACTTTTTCTGAATATACAAACGCATCTTAATAACAATCTTTGGGAATGACCAGCATTCACTAAAAATTAACATTGAACTCATGCAATTCGCAATACACGCATTATTATTAAAAATTTAGTAAAATTCAATGAAATCTGATCAACCCAATTACTTTTAGCTCATTGTTTACAAGAAAAAAAAAAACAAAAAATAAATAAATACATTTGTTACATCTAGTTGAACTTTACTTTTGCAACTATTAAAGCACTTTAAAAAGTCGTATTTAATCCATAATTCATAAATATTTATTTGTAAAAAATAATATTTCTTTTTACCAAAATATTATTAAAGTTACGGATTAATTGTAAGTCTTTTTAAAGAATAGGTATCAATCTTAAGTTGCAAAAATAAAAAAATATCAAAAACATAAAAAAAAATTTCTTAAAATAAAAAAAAAAATATTAGTAACCGATCCAATAAGTCTGACCATTATTGGAAACCTTCTTCCAACCATGCCAGGGTTTATCGAAGTCTTCTTCCGTTAGCGTCTCAATGGACTTCGGTAGCAAGTTTAACTGTTTATCCATTCTCGTAGCGACTGTCGTCTCTTCGCATTCGATGTCTTCAAAGTGTAGCTGCTCTTTCATGTATCCAACTACGTTCGTTTCTTCAGTGTTGTATTTATTATACTCTTCGTTGACGTCTGGTCTCGATGACTCTTGATTAGAATCTTCATCCTCCATCGGAGAGCAGGTACCTATAGGTCTAAAGCCTATCGATCTTAAGCGTGCTATCCTTATACTACTGTCAACAGTATTCACCGCAGCAAAAGCAGAACCGCCGAAATCTGAAAGAGAAAGCCAACAATATATATTTGTTCTAAGTTAAACCAAAAACAAAAGAATATTATTATTATTATTATTATTACAGAAGAAAATCACAACGAAGTGATGCATTAAAATAATAATAAATTTCACGAAAACCTACAACTTTGTTCTTGATAACTGGTGTCCGGTTCCGAGGGGACTGGACTGGCCTCTAATTCCTCGGTGGACTCAACATCGCAAGGTTCAGACTTGACATCGTCCAGATCGACCAACTCCACTTTGATTTCGGCTTGTTCCGTCTCCACCGCAGCCTCGCGCCTCGCGCCATCATCGACCTGCACCGCGCAGTCTACGCTGGGCGCAGTCAGCAACGAGCACTGCGTCCAGACGGTTACCATCCGCGGGCGCTTCGCCGTTGTCGTCGGCATTTCCTCGGTCTTGCGTTTCTCCGGCTTCTTTGGCAGGCCGGGCTTGGTGATGTTCCGCGACTGCATTCGCCGTGCCGCCATGAGCTTGCGGTGCTGCATCGACGAGGCCTCGATCAGCTTCTCGATGCGCTTGCGACCGGCTCGCAGGCGACCTCGATTACGGGAGTTCCTCGTCACCGCCTCGAACTTGGCGTCGATTGTCAGGTTCGCTATCTCGCGGCGCTGCTTCTTTAGCATGCCGTTCTTTCGCGATTTGCTCCTCATGTAAAACTTGTTGCGCAGCTTCATTGAATCGTCTTCGTCCGCTTTGGATGTTAAGGTGTTGTACGCACTGAGAATTGCTGACTCCTTGTTCTCCAAGCCGATCATGTTACCTAGATTTTTTAAAATTTATTTTGTTAATGAGATTTTCGTAAATGTTTAACTAAGTTTTTGAAATTCAACTATTACCTATTATTAGTTTGGCCATCGGATGATACTTCTCCTTGACTATGACATTCACTAATTTATCAGGGGTCAGTGAATCAATGCTGGGTGAAGGCTCATCCATATTTTCAGTCTCACGATGCAATTCAGAGGTACTGCTAGGAGTTTGTAATGTGTTTACAGAGCTTTTGGAATGAACGATATGTTGTGGATTATTTGTATTAGAATTCAAGATTCCATTGGATTTTGAACTGCTTCTTGATGGTGAATATTCTACTGTTTTGCTATATTTTAAAACGCCACATTTCTTGAAGGATGTGGGACTGAAGCCATCCACTACACCTGAACCACTGTACTGAAAGCCATTGCTTGCCGTGAAATGTGATTTTTCCACTGTGTTTAAACTTGAATTGCAAGTGTCTGCCCAAGTAACCTTTTTCACTTTTCTTTCTGAGAACTCATCTGTTGGAACTGATGAGCTGCTTACTGTTGGAATTTTTTCTGTAGTTTCTGTATCTGACGATGCTGTGCTCGATTTTTCAGCTTCTTCATGCAAGTTCTTTTGAGTGTGCAAAGTTGATTGATTCGATTTGTAAATCTTACAATAGGTCATATTAGACTTCTTCATGTCTTGTGCAGTATGCGAAGAGTCATACAAATTTGTGCGTATAGATAGATTAGTATTGCATAATTTTGCAGGACAAGAGCTAGTACATGAACTTTGAGTAGAAGTTTCAGCACAGTATGATTTTACAGATGTATCAGGAGAACCTGGAACTAATTTGTTGAAAACTTGCCTTGATACTATAGCACTGGCACTTGTTACTTTTGGTGTTTTTTCAATTTTATTATATACAAATTTGGTTGGTTTAGTATCTTGAGAATTGACATTTTTGTGACTTCTTGTAAGTCTTTGAGAAGTGGAGGATTTTCTTTTTACCAGCTTTGAGGAATTTGATGTCTTTGATATCCAAGGTGATGGTTCTTGATCTATTACTCTCACAAGCACAAATTTTCTATACTTTTTCATGTTTGTAGAAACTCCAATCCAATGATATACAACTGTATACAATCCATCATACCTGTAACCAGTTTTTGGAGCAAAGCTATTTGATAAACAGTAACTCCTCACTAGTCGAACAGGTACTTTATTCCTATAACTTAAAACCAATGAGTCTTTAGACTTGTCTGTTGCACAATACTCCCGACCTGTGAAGGTTAAAATCTCTCCTAAATCTACATCGTCGTGAGAGTTCAAGTGCGACGTACAGATAGATACTGCTCCATAAGGTCCATCATCTATACTTTCATTAAAAGGTTCATGCACATAATCTCTAGAGCAGTCCATTCGAATACCCCACCACTTGCCTGATGGAAATCCTGGTAATGGTCCGTAGTGAACTGTTTTTACAACTTTCTGTGAAAAAAATATCAAAAGATTAGTTAATTATTCATTCTTCACTTGAGTTACCCTACATTAAAGCTACATGAAAGGTATAATATATTCTTTTAATCGATTATCCAATATAACAAAAAAAAAACTAGAATTATCACTCAAGATTGAGTAATCAACAAGGTAAAACCACAAAAAGAAACAAAAGCAAAGCGAATCAGACGATTCATGAATTCAAGTATGCCGCTAAACTAAGCTCGATAAAACATCTCCAGTTAAAAAGTGTAAAAAGAAGTTACCACTCAATTATCATAACACAACAGAAAAAAAAAAAAAAAACAACCACCAAAAGAAAACATCCAAAACGTAAACACATCAAATCCTCGACCCAATAAAAAAAAAAATAAAAATGCCTCGCTGCCAAGAGACTCCGCGAGGCATCCCCATCGGGCGCGAATCCTATATTTACCCCAGAATCGGGTCGCTTCGAAGCAAAGAAAAAAAAAACAAACAATCGCGAGGTTAGGTTGTCGCGAACTCTCAAACTACGATGTTCCCGCCTCTTCGGCAGCGCACTTTGATAATCATCGCAGGGTGACTCGTCGTCGAAAGGGACACAGACCTCGGGCTTGTCGGGCGAGGCGAGGGCCCTGCGCTTCTCCGTCAGCGACCTGGCGGCGCACTCGGCGTTGATCCCGTCGAAGAGCTGCCCGAGCTCGTCCTGCTTGCGTCTGTCCACCTATAAGAGCGCGTCAACAGAAAAAAGCAGGGCGGTTAGAGAAAAGAGCGGAGCTTTTTTGCTGGGGGCTCGAGGACACTTCATTCTGTCCGGGGGATGGGGAGCTTTCGCTGGGACGGACTTAACCTCTTGTCGGGCCTGGACCTCGCGGATCACCGCGCGGTTCTCCTCCGCGTTGTTCGGCCGCACTCGCACCACCTCGGCGTTCGTCTTCGCCATTTTACGCTCGCCTATCTACTGCCGCTGCCTCGTCCACTTGTCTAGCTCCCGCGCAAGCGACTACCCCCCTCCTCGCCCCTCGCCATGCGAGAAAATATACCATATATATAGATGTGTATATATGTATATTTGCACTTGTGTGGCGACGCGGACTACGGAGTATATATGTATATGCAGTGACGTAGGTACACGCATGTGATTGTGAGCGTCGGTGTGAATAGTACTATTATACACACTACTACGTGAATGGTTGGATCTTGAATGTAAACACGAGGATAGTAATACTATATTTTGTCTTTATGTTCAAGGAGTACAAATGTATAACGGTAGTAGTATGTAGGTGTGAAGTGTACTGCAGTAGTGTGGGTGTTGAACGACAAAAGTAGGGGAAAAGTGTATATATATGTAAAAGCAGAGATGTAGAGAGATTGCCAGTGGCGTTTTTTTCGCACCTTTTTCAGAACCCAGAGGCCACCAGAGGCGCCACTA
>JAWWEN010000038.1:10022941-10049667 GCA_035582955.1 Sycophila texana | reverse complement strand
ATTTTCATATAAGAAATCAGCCCTCAAAGTTTCAACAAATTCCGTGATCCGGAGGTCAGGTACTCTCCTAGTCAGTATGACGAAATCTCGGACGAAATTTTTTGAACAATTGTGTACGAGGGTAGTAGCAGCACAAATTGTAAAAATCGATGTAAAAAGACCCCTTATTATTTCAATCTAAATTCCTAAGCAAATTAGAACAACTACAGGAGTTTCAAAGTGCTAATGGCCGATATCTGCATTATTCGGGAATAGAATCAGTGCTGTAACTAGACTAATTATCTTTGCGACAGCGGTACGCGTATATAATCACAAATTGCCATTTGTAAAGCTTTAATTACAACGATACAAGCCACATTAATTTCGCCCAATATTCTAATAAGATCGAATGTGTATTACTGCCCAAATGCAGATGGTAATCAAGGATGTTATGGCATGATTGAGCTCGGAGAGCGAAACTTCGTGAATTAATTTTTGCAATTTAAAAATAAATTGTAATTGTATAATTGTAAATATAATTAAGCTATGTAGCGAGTTACGTTTTAATTGGTTATACATATTTCCAGATTACAAATAAAAATGTAACCTAAAACGTCATTTTCAGACGCAATTTTTACAGTGATTAAATTTTAGCTTACAAGGTGATCGGGAAAAAGCCGGCGGTGATTAAGATTTTGCGAGTTTTTCATTCCTACTGATATTTCAGGCCTCCCCTCTCTATTCCATCTTTATTCTCGCATTTAGGGATATCTTGTTATGTCTTCTCGGCAATAAACTGACGAAGTGTACATCGGATTCGTGACTTTTTGCATCGTTCTGGATGAATACATTTGTGCGAGTTTTGGCTCTCTTAAAGTTCGACTTTACGACGGAAATTTTCTTGCCCAATGGAGTCTCAAACTGAATCATAACGTAAATAAAATGAAATAAAATAAAATGCGACGAACGTCAAATGTGGGCTAAATTCACATTGCGAAATTCTTCCATTAACGTCTAGTTATTTGGTAAAAAGATCTATTTGAGATTTTTATGAAACTCTAAGTAAAATTAGTTTATTAAATAATAATAAATCTGTGTTATACCTATGCAAGTTGAGACTGATTAACCGTCTATTTTTCAATTTTTCTTACTAGAGTAATAATAAAAATGAAAGTTTTACTATGAGAATTTAAAAAGTTTATAAATTACGGATCATAGAAGAAGCTATTCGGATGCACGGCAATATATGTATAGTTGCGTTGGTATCTTAAGCCAGTTGAATTTATTTAAAATTGTTTAGAATTATTAGAAAAGCGTTGACATTCCGAAAATAATGATTCAATTAGTGTTAGAAATTGTTGTAATAATTTAAATTCAATTGATAATTATTTATAGTTGAACAGTTAGCTATAAGAACTACTTTAAATTGAATCATTTTGTTTTATTATACGTACTTATTTTTTTTACAAGTTTATTATACTTTTATCGGAAATTAAATTTTATTACTTCGTCCAATTTCCATTTCACAAATGAAACTTCAGCTCATGCGCGGTTTTACGCAATTTAATAAACAGATATCGAATCGGTGATATAAGCGAACAAGATCAAGCGAAATGAATGGCATAAAACAGCGACTTCATCACGTCGGCGATGCAAAAGTCCTTATTATTTCAGTTCCTTCTAACGATTCGAATAATATCTGTAAATTATTACAATTTTATATTAAAATATAAATCACGATGATTTAACGAATTTTACGTTGTAAAGGTGAAGGTATAAACTAAAGTTATATTGGGTTCTTGCAAAAAAAGAAAAAGTAGTTTAACGTTTATTATCGAGGGTTATTAAAAATTCGCATGACGTTGAGATTGTACGCGATATAAATATACTACTCCACGGTGACGTCATGTATGCAGTAAAGATTTTAATACGTCATACCATCGTTAATAGAAGTCCTATTGAAAAAAAAAAAGTACATGTCTGTATAATTTTTTTTTCAATATTTTATATTTAAATGAATATTCTATGCTATTAAAAGAACGTTTCACGCGAGTAAGTACTAGGTATTAGGTAATTATTGAGAGTTTTAATTTAACGAAGCGTTTAAAAGCTACTTTCTCAGAGGTACTTTGGTGCCTAACAGTTTTTTTTCCCTTATCAGCGGTCTGCTATCGCGAATAAATATTTAAATTTACACACGCAGGTTACCTACCATTTTATTTTCAATGTTTATTTAATTATACAGTATATGCATTATATAAGTCATTCTTTAACGTTTTTCTTTTTAAATGATGTTTTCTATTTCTATTTTAATCGTTTTAAAACGATAAGTTCCTTATCACTGATTCATTTTTTTTTTATTTGCAGCGTTACCAGCCAGGAAAAACTTTTATTATCGGTATATTTAGTACGATTACTTGATTAGCGTCACATTGAAATAAAATTGCAGTTCTTTTACTCGATATCTATAACGCGTATTTATTTTTATCATTTATTTATTATTTTTAATCCGACAAAGTACACACTCAAAAAATGTTAAATAAGCCACTAAAGAAAAAAAAAAAGAAAAGAAACATAGTTATCTTAACAGAATTGTGTAGAAATCTATCGCATTGATTGATGAAAAATTCGAGAATCATATATCAGAGTCTCGAAGATTATTACATCAATTATTTAAAAAAATTCATTATTAACAAAAAAGTCAATATCCCTAAGCCACTGATCAGCGTCTAACTCGAGCTTTAACTCCAGGGAAAAAGAAGAGAAACCTTTTGTTTTGAGGCCGATACAAAGTAGCTCGCCGCGAATTACCGCCTCGAGAGGGAAATCGATGCCCCCGTGGCTCGTGAACTGTTCACGTCGGCGACAATCACACGGGCGCGTCTCGTAATCGCGCCGCACGTCGGTCGCGCGAATATCCAAGGCACGACTGCTGGAGTCACGTGAGGACACAAATTTCCGCGCTTTTGATCGCTTGGCTTTTTGTTCCTCTTCGCGAGGTCGACTTTGTGGGCTTTTCGTAAGGAGAGGAACTTTGTCCTGATATACTTGATTTAGATCGAGATTTTCTTTTTAAACTGCTATTTTCGACTGATATAATCAATTATTTGTCGTAAAAATTGGGGAACGTGTATTACTTCGTAGGTATGTAATTTTTATTATATAAAGCTCTGCAGAAATTCTGAGGCACTTCGTTTCTTATATACTTGATTTAGATCGTAACTCTTTTTTTAAAAAAAAAAAAAAAAAAGAAAGCTGTCATTTTGGATTGATAATCAATTGTTTGTCGTAAAATTTGGGGAACGTGTATTACTTCGTAGGTATGTAATTTGTATAGAAATAAAGTTCTGCAAAAATGACGAGATTTTTCAACTTTTTCCGTAAAATTTAGAGAACTTTTCTAATAATTTTCCAACCATTAAAAAATTAGATAAAGGATTGCAGTGATTTTTCCGTAAAACTGTCCAACGACCAAAGATTACTGGTGGTATAGCAGTGACCTTCATCCCATGGTAATATCAAACGACGCGATTACAAAAATACGCTGAGCCGTTACTTGATTTAAAATTAAAATCGAAATCGCCGTACACAGAGTTTTTGAAAGAGTATATACTCTTCCACACCTCATACTCGGTTTACAAGCACATGGCGGGATGTGCGTAAATGTATATATACATACAGAGCAGGGAAAGTGTATTTTCCGCGCATTTTACCTCTCATAAGCACATCCGCAGTATATAGAGTCGACCCCATTTATCCCGGGGTTGCACAAAGCGAGCAACCCCGTAAGCACCGAGGCGACTCTCTGCAGTAATCGAGTTAACGTCCTGTTAAAAGCGGCTTTTTATTAGTGAAAGTCACGAACTTTTTTTTTTTTAATGAGTTGACTCGCCGTAATTTTACACTCCCTATGGTGTTATAAAATTATTGATTTATTGTTTTCTTTAGTGCCCGTCGTTTAGCGACGGGTACCAAGTGTGCGATAGATTATAAGAAAACAATAGTTCGAAAGCGTTTGCGCTGCGGTACAGACAATTCGTACGTTTTTCTTTTTCTTTTAATTGTACCTAAAGCAATTGTTGTTTATTTATCGATCGATTTAGGGAAAATCGAGATACGAAAAGGTAAATATATTTATGCTGAGCTTCTTTTGCGGCGGATTGTGTGTTTGCGCTATCTGGTCTGGTGATTACAGAAAGATTTGAAAATTTAGCTTTGTTGTCGTTTGTCGTAAACACTGGATTATTAGTGTAAACACTTCCTTCTGTGTTTTTAAACAACACCGAGTTTAGCTAAATAAAGTGAAATTATAAGTGAATTGCAAAGAGTATCGTAAATTTAGACTTCAACGTTTAATTTGAGTATACTCTTGAAATTTACGAGAAAAATATTTAAGAAAGTATAATTTCCAGTAATAAAATAATATATTTTAGTAAAAGTAAAAAAAAAAAACTTAAATTATACAGTTGCGAGACTCGAAGAAGTTATTTTATTCTGGAGGCTATAAGAAATTCAATCAAAGTGACTACAATATCTCGTTTTACATAAATACGGCATTTTTACCAAAAATATATCTTCAACGAATAAAAAAAAAGTTTTAAAGTAAAAAAAATCGTTTCTACATTAGCAGAGCACTAAACACACAAATCTCACTTAACGAAACTCTCAAAATAATTCGAATAAACATCAATTTTCCCGTCGCATCCCTGTTTTTTGCGGAAGTTATTTTTCTTACCCCTACCCCCACAGTAATCCCGCAGCTCGTCCGTTAAAAAGGCGGCGACTCGCCGAAAACAGCATAAATTTCAACGGAGAACAAAAACGACAAAAAGAAAGAAAGAACGAACGAACGAACGAGAAGAAGAAAAAACTCGATGTGAAAAGTTTGCCGCGCGATTTACGGTAAACGCGCATCGCTATTATTTCGTGCAAACAAGCACGGAAAGTTTAATTGAAAGGCAAGGTAGGAGGAGGACGTGTGCACAGTAGTCCTGCCAAATTGGAAAACGCGATTTTGTCGCTGACATCCGGCGACCGGTTATCGACTCGAGCGTTCGTCATTCCTCCGCGGAAGTGCCATCAACGAGAGCCTAATGGAAATTTTTTTCCAGCCCCTTTTCTCTTATATCCGCCAGCGAGCTGGAAATGATTTTTCGAGGAAAATACGCGTTTTATCGACCTTTCTTTCGGTGGGACTCTCTATTTTTTTTTTCTTAATCTCTCCGACGGGAGACTCGCGGCGTAATCGATACTACTTTGCAAAAGCGGCGACGCCGGCAGTGTTTTTCTTTTTTTTTTTTTAATCACCGTTCGATAAAAAGCAGAGGTTGATTACGAGGAGGTATAATAATTCTTTTCCAATCACGGTGTCGGTAAGATATTGCGGATACTCGGTTTGTTGAAGTTCGCTGCTGCGATTTAATGAATCTTTTTAAGCGAGACTTCAGGCTTCTTTTTCTTCTTCTTTTTTTTTTTTAAATTTTCCACGGTTTAACCTACATTGCGGATATTCTCTTTAAAAGAGGCTCCCTTGCCCGTGGCTATTATTTACTCAATTAGATCGTCTTCAGAAGTTTAACGGTGCGGTAAAAAAAAAAGTTTTCCCTTCCCTTTTATTCCTCGATAAAACTATTACCGTACTCTGTGAATTTATTATTAAATCATGCATAAATGAAAAATAGTTTATTATGTTATTCTTTTTTTAGCTTATAAATTACTAGTCATTTTTTTTTAAATTAAATAGTAAATAATAATAATCGACAATTGTTTATGAAAATATCCTTTCATAAATGAAAAATACTCAATTGTTTAACGCTGCATTGTCCGTTTCTCTCTCAATAAAAAAAGGTACGACAGGATGTTCTAAACTGCTTTATTGGATAATAAGTTATAATAAGTTAATCATGAATAGCGCCAAAATTAAAAATATTTTAGAATAATCTTAAAGTCATTAAAGAATCTACATTAAAAATCTTTAAATCATATCATTAAGGTATCTACATTAAAAATCTTTAAATCATATCATTAAAGAATCTACATTAAAAATCTTTAAATCATATCATTAAAGTATCTACATTAAAAATCTTTAAATCATATCATTAAAAAATCTTTTTAAGACTCTCTAAATCATTAAAGAATCTACATTTATTGAAAATATTTCACTATTAGAAAGATAACGCTCCCCGGACAAAGCGTAGAGAATATACCGTTGAAAAATTGCACTCCAAGGCAAAAGAAATATGAGGGCTCCGTAAAAAGTTTCGCATACTTTTGAAAAAGTACGTACCCCACCTATGGGCCATATAATCCCGCGCGGCTGTGCATTTTATCAAGGAAATTTCTGATAAAAATCCAAAGTGCCCTGCCGCGAGGTATGCGTGCGAAACGATCGTTCATTTTCCCACTGTGAAAAGAGCCGCGGCAAGGTCGATCGAGCTTCGGTGGTCAAATTGAAACGCGAGATGGAAAACGAAGTGCAAAATAGTTAAAGCTCGAGGAGAGGGGACGAAGAAAGGGGGGCGTTCAATTTCAAACGAGGCATTGAAATTTAAGGAGTTTTGTTGTAAATAATCATCGAATGGAAAATCGAGAGCCAATGGATAAGTTGACGCGATATAAAAATAGATATTTGATCGAGTGTTAAATGAAGAAAAAGTGCAGTTGACACTTTGTGATGATATCGCAAGCAGATTATATTATTTGGAATATGTAAATCAATTTCTTGATAATTTACATGCTTTGGATTCTTATATAGGATAATTTGAATATAATATTTCATTTTAATTATATAACTGTAATTTTTGTTATTAAATCAAATTATTTAAATAAACTTCCGCGCAATACTCAAAAAAGTCAGCCAATACTCTGGCTTCCCGGCAAAGACTACACTCTATTTTTTATTTTTTTGAGAATGTAGTTTAAGTTTTTAATATTTGAATTCCCTTTCACCGGAAACATACGACAAATATACATTTTTTAAAGATCCACTGAAATCGATCTTAAAAAAAGGAAAAATGCACTTATACCCTTTCAACAGAAAGCCACAGAGTGATGAAAGACAAATTTTTAAGCGATAAATCCCTTTATGTTCCTCCAGAATTTTCAATTATTTTTTTTTTTTGCAAATGAAAGTTCCGAATATAAGTCCAGACTATATAGAATGTGTGGAGCCGCGACAGCTGATAAACGCGCCGCACGAAGATTAAACGATTTTTCATTTCCCGCGCCGCCTTCCGTCTTTCGCTTACGTACGATGATTTCGCGCGATAACCCGATCGATCGGACTGCAGACTGCATCGCGCACACCGAGGGCATCCATATGGAGAGCACCTCGCGGACAGTCTTCTCGCCTCTCCGTCTTTTCACCTTTAACACTTCGCCGCGCGCATAATCAAATTATTCCCCATGCGTTAAAAACCGCCAGCATTCCAGGAACACCCTTCTCCACCCCCCGACAACGTCTAAGTGTTCCGATAAATCAAAGATTAACCTGTACAATTCGATCACGATCCTTTCAGCTTGCAAAAATGAACACAATAAATAAATAAATAAATAAATAAAACGGCCAAAACGAGAAGAGTTGATCTCGCTAAATAAAAGAAGAGGGTCGAGGGGGTACGGGGAGGCCTACACGTAGCACTCGCTTTTAACTAAAGCAGCTCCGCCCGCCAGCAACGGCGACTTATAAGATAATATACCCACCCCCGCGGGTAAGGTTAAACCGACCCCTCGTCGGGGGCTCTTTTTGCGCACGTGTCGTCCGGCAGCAGCCTGGCACCCCCGGCGCGAGCCTACCCCGAGGTCCAACCCCCCCACCCCCTCACTTTTATTTTTTACCTGCTCGGCGTAGACGCATAAGTCGTGATTTCCGGAGGTGTTCGCTCCCGGCCTGGTCTCGTGTGCTTCGCCGTCCCGGGCCCGTGTTGGCCAGCCGGTACCCTGAGCCGCCCGCGAGCGACGACGTGTCCACTGTCCGAGGAGCGAGTGCGAGAGCCTGGTGCTCTCCGCGCGCCGGTGGGTAAGCGACTCCCGGAGCGGAGCTCCGCCAGCCGCTCTTCACCCTCCCCCTTCGGCCGCCCTCCCTCTCGCCGTCTCGCTTCCTCCCTCCGCGCGCGGCACCTGTGCTCTCGCTCGCGCGCAGGCTCGGGGGGTCGCCGCTTATTGATCCGCGGCGCGGGGGACGTCGCCGACGCCGCGGGTAAGACAGAGAGGGCCGCTGCGACGGAGGAGTGAACAAATTCCGGGAGGGGGTTGCTCTGCTGGGTGTGTGTGTGTGTGTGTGTGTGTGTGTGCCCGTGTGGGTGTTTTTTTTTTCTTTGTGTATTTTTTTTTTTTTTTTTTATGTTTGGAGAGGCTGGAGCTTTTTGGGGCTTGATTATTCTCTGGTGCTGGGTGGCGGAAGCTTGGAAGGGTTGCAGACGTGTTTTCTTTTTTGTAAGGGGGTATAGCAGATGTTTTCGTTTTGATTGGGACACTTGGTTTTTTCTTTCTTTTCTTTTTTTGCGGGGATTTTGGTTGCGATTGCTCGACGATTTTTTCTGGGTTGAGGGGGTGGGCGATTACTGCGGTGAGTGTTTAATTAGTTTTACTTTTGCTACGATTATTTTTGTTTAATGATAATGAGGTTTTTGAAAGATAAGTGGCATGTATGTTATTCTTTTTTTTTTTTTTTATAATTTTTTGTTTGGTTACGGGTGAATGTTGAATGAAATAAAAAAGATGCGCGCGTATAATTGGCTTGTTAGGCTTTATTAGTCCAGAAAAAAGTTTCGTAGCAAAGTCCGACCTCATTATTCGGATTAAAAGGTCGAGAACGAAGGCAAATTTAAGAACATTTATTTTCTCTTTTATTGCGTACTTGAATTTCTAATGAAGCTTGTATTTCACAACTACAAAAATATATCTACAATTGTCTAATTATTCTAAAATATAACTAAAATTAAAATAAATAAAATACACGGTATATTATTTATTTATTAATTAACCGATGAGAAGTACGTTAACTTTATTAATTAACCGATATAATTAACTTTTAATTAGAAGAATCCAGCAATCGCTAAAAAAATGTTTAAAACAAAACGACTCTAAAAAATAACGGCAGTGTTGTGAAATATTTAGCTTATTCACTAGACAAATTTTAGTTATAAATGTCACAAAATTTCAAAATATTCAGATAAATCAATGAAAGGTTCAATTTTAAAATCGTCGTGGAAGTTTATTATTGATTTAGATGTAAATCAATGAAATTCATTATTACATTAAACTATTTAATTTTCTAATTACTCTCAAATGTATTTCCACACACAAGCGCCAGTAAAAATTACAATTTAAAAACCCAATTGTGCAAATCACTTTGCAATAATTAAGCTACATCGAAAATATTTATAAGCCCGACATTTCTCCGAAGAATTTCCCTCATCAAAAGTGTATACGTCAAAGAAAATTAATCGCGCTAAGCGCATTCGATCGCCTCAGCATAGGAATGAACCTCCAAGGGCGACGTTCGCCAGCCAAAAGAAAAAAGGAAAGGATGCCACCCCCGAAGAAGCTCACCGACAAGAACCTCCATTAAAAAGTAAAAGAAGCGGGCAAATTCTCTCGAATGATCCAAAGAGAGAGTCGAGCCGAGCACCAGAGAACTGGAGCAAGTGCGCGGGGAGCATCGGTTCAAGTCCGCAGAACCACCCTCCGAGGGGTGGGGGGTGGGGGGGGGGTCATCGAAAAGTGCAGACGGCGTCGCTCGCTGGATGCAAGCCCGGGCCCCGGAGCGAGCGAGAGGGTGGGAGGCGAGAAGCCCGCAATGCGAGAACTCACACGCTGACACCCGCCACACCACTGCCTCCTCCAGTGGCGGCGATCGAACGTACACCTGAGGCGCGCCACGCCGCAGCGAGCATCGCCTCCTCCTCCTCCTCCACCCCTTCACCCCCGAGCGACTCTCTGCCTCGCTCTCTCGGCTAAACTGCCTGTCGGCGGGAGCTCGCCCGGTGCTTGCGCAAGCGACTCGCGAATTTCGGCCAAGTTTTTGGGGCCGGCCAATTGCCTGCTCTGAGGCGCGACTTCCTTCCGTTGATGGTGCGATTTTTGAAGCCGTTTTGTGGAGTAGGAGGTGGAGCTTTTATTTTTTTTTTGTTTGTTTGTTCGTGAATTCGTCCGCGAATTTTTCAAAACACTTTTGACATACTTTTGAATTTTCACTGTTTTACAGTCAAAAGTATGTCAGTGCTTTGGAATTCAGTGGGATTTTGTTGGGATAAATTTAGAGGGGAGGGTTGCTGTTTTATTTCGATTTGGTCAATTTGATTTTTTGGGTCGTGTGAAGCTTTTTTGGTATATTTTATTTGGCCAGTTAGCAATTTACGATTTATGAGTTGTCCGTGTAAGAAAAACGATATTTCTTATCGTAGTAATAATATTTTAATTTTTAACTAATTTCTTGTTGAAAAATTGTTTTTATATAAACTACAAAATATTTAATTTGAGATGCTCTACCTTTTTTTTTTAAATTTATCAATAACTTTTAGCGAGCAAATAAAACTTTTATATTTATTATATTGAAGATTGTGTTGTTCGTAGGTAGTTGTTTTATATTTATTGTTTAGGTATACCATAAAGTCAATAAAACGTATCTCATTTATAAAATACTATATAAAAGTCCATCGACTGTATAAATACACGTTTTCAGGCGCAAGCACGATCAAACTACAATCAGCATCGTTAAAAAAAAAACTGCAAAATATTTTTCCTCATCGGACCGGCAAACTTCCTCCTACAGTCTACGGTCACTAAACATTTACACGTTGAATTATTTCCCACGCGACGCAAACGATCATTTCGCAAAAGCTCACTCTGTAAATCTAAAAATGTAAAAATTCACTTAGAAAATGTTAATAGTGACATTTTGTATGTGACATTTTGTATGTGACATTTGACCAAAAAAAATGTTACTATTCACATTTTCAAATTTAGAGACCAACTGAGGGTTAAGGTTATCGGTGAGCGTGCCTTTGAAGATCCGATGCTCGCGATGATTTGGCAGATTAGACCGGGCAGCGTAGTCAGCGCCGTATCGATTCTGCGCCCCGAACAGGTGGTTTTTACGGCTTCCACCGTCGGCTATTCCGACCTACCCCCACGCGCGAATCCGTATTTCCGGGCTCGTCACTATATATCGGCTCGACACCGTTTTAACCACCGAGGTTTTTTTTTTTTTTTTGTAATTCTTTTGCCGCATCGGCTTAAAAGCGCGAAAATCTATCTTATAATTTTAAAGGGATGTATTGAGAAACGATTGATTATATTGGAGTGGTAGATAAAAGACCAATAATTAGTACAATGTTAGGCATGTGGATGTGTTCTTAAACAGTTGCAAGGTTTCGGCAATGTAACATTACAATTAATTATAAAAGTTAAATTATTTGTTAGAAATTCAGTCGATTTAAAAGTTTCATCATTTTTAATATTTTAATATATTAAGTACTTAACAAAATTTTTTATAAATGAACTTAACGTTTAGACAGATATGCTGTTTCTTTTATTCATTATAAATTAATAAGAAATTACGTTTTACAAAGAGAAAACTATAAGCGTGTTCTTTATTCAAAAGCTATTATATTAAATTATTAATTATTAATTTTCCTCATAAATAAAATGATACGGTCAATAAAGTAGTTACCATTTTCTTTAGTTTAATGTTTTGAGAATCTCATTTATTACTAATCTGCAGAAATTGTTTTATTATTTATATAAAAACAAAAAACTCATTCCCCTCACTTAATGTAAGTAATTTAAATAATTTCACAATGCATTAATTTTTTACTTTAATTTATTTACTATTTAAAAAAAAGAAGAAATACTAACGTCTCTTATTTCAATAAGCATAAGTAGTAAGTAATAATCACAATATCCAATTCATTCTTTAAAAAAAGTCGAAAGTGTTTCAAAAATACCATAATTACGTAAGTTACTTAATTTCAATACTAATCTATACTACTTTTCACACAAATATATATTTGAACCCTAAATAAACAAAACTAATGCATGTAAATAAATACAAAAAAATGAAATTTTTTGTACGACACTGCACATCGAAGTCCTCATTCCCTTAATAATCAATATACCTTAATATAGTATTGACTGATTCATTAAAACGAAATTGACTAATGAGCAACGATATTTTCTATATCCACTCGCGTGTGCACCGAGATTCGGACTCGCGCAGTGATCTCCAATTTACAATGAACTCGGCAATAAGTCACTTTCAGATGCGTGCATTTTTCAACGTCAAGATACTCCGCGAGCGACACGTTACATTTATCCGAGAGCTCCGTGGAAAATATTTTGAATATGCAATAAATCAATTTGACGCAGGCGCCATTTTTAAACGACGCCCGATGCACGGAGCTGCGCAAAATTATTCACGGACTCACGCGGATTCCCGAAGGGGGGGGGGGGGGGGAGGGTAATAAAAAAACTCGATCCAACTGGAATTCGCTTACGCTCGTTCTTTTTTAAGCGCAACATGGATTTTCCATAAAAATGAACAGAAATTTCCCATTAAACGCGATGGGTAACGATGTGTTTTCTTTTTTGGCAATATATTTAGATACTCCTTTATATTCCTTTTTGTATACCGAAATTTATAATGTATATGTATAGCTGAGATATACGTACATAGGTACTATACCATTCTAACTTTAATTTTTTTTTTGTATATATAAAAAAGAAATAGTAAAAGTATGACATAAAATAAGCTTGCAAATGTTACTAAAAATGTCCATATTTACTTTAAAAGATGAATAATTGTTCATCATTCAGCGCTAAAAGTACGTCGCTTATTGAAATTTATTCCTTCTTTTTAATGGGAACAATGAATCATTGCCATCATTCAGCGCTAAAAGAAAATTTTAGAAACAGCTTATGTCATTTCTTACATATTGTATGCTCGTGTGAATAACTACGCGGATTCCGTGCCACGCGCCTACTGTCACCTCCATAAAAACAGGAAGTCGCGATAAGAAAAGTAGGTGTATGCAATTGCACGACGATCAACTTGGAAATTTCCGGCTTTTGGCGCAAAATGTGACGCAGCACCGCTCGGAGCCACTATAACCGACTTGGCGCATTTTCTAGAAGAGTTCAAGGTCGACGAGGGGGAAGCGTCCATTTGGCTAACGCAATTCCATTTAAGCTACCCTCTTTGTTTCTTTTTTTCTCTTGAATTTTGAATTTCCTGCTATTTCTGTTTATCAAAATGAAGGGAAAAGACTTTTTGAATTATGAGGACTAATTATTCTCTTTTTTAAATGACCTTTCGATTGCCAGTGCTTCAATTAGCCACTTCTGAAAAATTTAGCGTAGCTAAGTAAAAATAAAGTGGTAAAGTACACTTGGATAAGGCTATTCCATGCAAATTTATCAATTTGATTTAGAGTGCCGTTTAATTAAAAAATTAACATTCAAAAAAACGCTGTTTTTCACTCGTCAGTTTGTTATTCAAAAGATAGTTTGTAAAAGAATAAAAATTCTTTTGGTAATAGTCATGAATTCCTCACCTATCAGGTCTTCCCGTACAAAAAAAATCGTTTCTTTTCTCCCCTACTCGAAATTATTTTCCACATACTTTTCGCCCATTTCTCAAAGTATCTCTCTAAATTTAATCCAGTGAAAATTCCACTGAATTTCAAAGTAATAGCAATATGTCACTACTTTTGATTGCAAAACAGTGAATTTTCACTGTTTTACATCTAAAAGTATGTCAATGCCTTAAAATTCAGTGACAATTTCACTGCATTAAATTTATAGAGGGTAGCATTAAAAAAATATAAAAAAAAATCTTTATCGATGGGAGAAAAGTAGGCGATTTACAGCAGGCACACTACAACCTGCCCATGCGATTCGCTCGTAATTTTATCGACTAAGCCGCGAGGCCTACCTATATAGAGACACGGCCCAATTTTTCCATCCTCTATGCCGCGGAAGCAAGAGGCACGCAAGCCACCGGACACTCGCGAGCGTGCACCGTTATATATACACATCGGCGAGACGTCCGCATGCCGCAAGTGCCCCGAGCGTGATTCTTGGCCTCCGCTTCAATTTTCGTACGGTCGCGTTGCAGTCGAGAGAGAAAAGAAGAGAAAAAGAGGAACGAACAGTACAGAGATCCGCAGTCACGCACGAGCCGTAAAAAAACCGACGGGTTGGTATAAGCAGATGCCACCGATTGCCGCCATCGAATTGGCGTAATTCGCTTTAAATTGATCGACGATTTTTTTTTTCTTTTCAATTTCCCATTTCATTATGCGGGACGTGCGCGCGCGAGTCGATTGTATTCCTTCGAATCGATTGTTTTACAGAGAATTGGTAATAACAAAAAATTGACGTACAGATTTTTTTTTTTACAATAAAATGTCAAACAGATTGATTAACGATGAACGATTGAAAACGACTGATTGATTAACAGAACAATTTTCTTTTTTTTTATTGACAAAAGGTTCGTATTTAAAGTTGTACAGTGCAATCTCGCGTTTTTACGACTGCAGCTTAAAAAATTGCAGCTGATATGTCCCCACGAGTTACGTAAACATCCGCGCGCATTTATGTAAACACGACCAGGTTTATACGGATAGCTTTATTTTAATCTGCATCCAGCGAAACCGTACAGCTCTTCTTTTCCTCCCGCAACGTTTTAACTTGTCGCTCGTGTAATACTTTCTCGCGCGATAAATCAACAAAAAATACAAAATAAAAATTTGAATCGTACGATGACCCCGAAACGTAGATAAAGCGTCGTCGTTGCGCCGCAATTAATTAAAATAATAACCATGCAGTTCGATCGAACGCCCGTTACTTCAGAATAGTGCAAATACGCTCAGAAAATTTTCTCGTAAAAATCACCGTAATTTTTACGGCTCGGTATGATTGCACATAAGAATCGTACACATATTAGTTCGTGCACAGTTTATACAGTTTATAGATATATTTACAACGTTAAACTGTGCACGAACTAACATGTGCACGATTCTTATGTGCATGAATCATACCGAGCCATTTTTACCTGAATCATGAACGATTGACTAAATTTTGTAAATTTTACAAGAAAATTTTACAAGAAGTTTTTTTGTAAAATTTACTACTCGACCAACCCTCCAAGATTCAGGGTAAAAATTGCGGCCATTTGCCCGTAAAAATTTGCGTTATTACCAACTGTCCCACGATTAGGTTTTTTCACTCCAATTTTTACAGGAAAACCGCCGTAATTTTTACGAGAAATTTCTCAGTGTAGGCTGTTGTAAAGGAAAGCAACGAGCCGCGCTAATTTAAATTTCCAATTGCGCAACTGCGGTGTACGCTCCTTCCCCTCCCTTCCTCGCGGGTCTTTTTGATTGCCTCGCGGCATTGGTGTGCATAACGCGGGGGTCGCCAATTTCGAGACCCGATAGCCGGACAATTTCGTGCGCCATTTTTCCTGCCAATCGACACCCACCTCTGACGTAACGCTCCTCGATATATATAGGAGAATAAATATAGGTGCAATTATACCGCTACTGCGATGCTTAATAATGCTGTTACAGAAGCGATTGTTACTGGCGAGTGGTCGTTTCTTTTTTCAAAAATTACTATGATGATCAAATTTTTCCTTTCTTGAATATTTTCATGTAACACTCGCTGAAAGTCGTGCACTAAAAAAAGAGATACACATTAAATGTTAAGATACATACAAATTTTGGTTAGATACTGTTAATTTTGAGGAGTAAATTGTAATTAAGAATTAAATAATTGCTTAAAAAAAGCCATCAGCTGATTTAATATATATATATATTCAGTTAAATAAATAAATTATTCTAATCTTATTATAATAAATTATTATAATATTTTACTTGAAAATTTCTATGCGCTTAGGAAATTTATAGTATTATTTGTAAGGGCTATACCCGTTTAATGAAAAATAAATAAATTAGATTAGATTAGTTCGTTGTATACCCTATAAAAAAATTATTTTTTTAAGCTTTTTTTTATTAAGCGATAAATTTTAAAACAACACTATACTTCGCTATATACATCAATATCAGTATAATTTTTCCTCCATATTTTTTTTACCGGTATACATAAAGTAGACGCGAATAGTAATCCCAGCGGGACGAAACATTTTGACGGAGAATTTGCGCATTTGTTTTATTTTTTATTTTTTTTTAATGCTTCAGCCACGTCGGGTCTAGATTAGCGTGTCTCCGAGGGAGACACCCGCGACGGACGTAACCTCCGCAGCGAGACGCAATCTCTGGGTAATAATTGCGAAGAGCAGAGCTACGACTCGGCGTAGCTTGTACAGCGTCGGATTATTACAGCTCCGGAGTTTTGCTGACGTTACGTCAGCGTTTCGAAAGGAATAAAATGAAAAATTTTTAAATTCGACCCGCTTTGACAGTGTAGAAATCGGAGAAATTACTCGTGGTCGACGAGTAAATATAGTATTTCACGAGGTGCAATAATAAGGCGAAAGAGAGAAAATTATAATATTCCATTTGATATGCTACAAGTTAAACATGGTCGAACGGTTCAAATAAAAAATTCGAAAGATTTCAAAGCTACACAAAGTTACAAAAAATTAAAAAAGAAAAAAAAAAAGATGGTCAACTTTATCAGTGTACAAACAAACCTCTTATAGAATATTTTATGCATACTCTGCAGTAAGAAAAATCGTAACGAAGTATAATAAAAAGAAAATTTTCCTTCATTTTTCAAATGCTACAACCCGACCTGCATAAAAGATGCACTAATTTTTCAGTCTTATCTTTTTAGTTCACTTTTATGAGTACCATACTTTTTATACACGGGACATTAAGCGTATACCGTCTACAGATGCAGTAAAGTTTTCTCGAAACTCGCGATAAGGAGATTTAAAAAAAAAAATTTGAATTTCCCGCTCATCGGCGAAAAACTCAACTTCCGAGCTTATCTCGCTCAACTTTCACGGGGTCAAAAGTCACGACGCCGGGATGGATAAAATAAAAACGCAAAAGGCGATAGTTTTGCACTCGAAGGGAGCAGTGAAAGGTGCGGTTTACGTGCGTGTTCTTAACATCGTTGGATAGTCAGCCACTGGAGGTATTTACAAAGTCTCTAAGTGGACATGGAGAAAAAGAGTTTCTCCATAAAAGTGATTTCGTAATCGCGTCTTGTTTTTAAAATCACAATTTCGAAATTTAAAAATCTTTCGTTGAAATCGTTTGAATATTTATTGTCGCAATTTTTAGTAAAAATTTAAAGAATTGATATTAATTTAGTGTTAAATGTTACTGTTAAACAAAGAGTAAACGCATTAACCCTCTTTTTCTATTTATACAATTTTAAATTACGTTTAGTAACGTTATGATTTACTCAATGATTACCAGATTTTTTATATTTTTTTTTGTTTGAATATATTAGTTCTATAAAACTGTTGATGAATTTGTTTTATGATATTTGATAAATTACCTAAGCTTTGAAATAATTACAAAAAGAAAAACATAAAATAAACTATCTGAAGAGTACTACCACTCTCCATTTTTGTTTATATGTGTCTGGAATTCTACAGTGAGTTAGAACACTATTATTTCCATTCATTATCTCATGACTATGAGTACCTATCATTTGTTATCTTAAGGCATTGAAATTCATTCAGTCACAAAAGCATTATTGCTGCATTTCAATATATTTCAGGAAGTATAGTTTAAGTTAATGTTTATGGAATTTAACGAGTTCTCATTATAATAAAAACATGATTGTTTTTAAAAGTTACTCGAAGTCAGCTTAGTATTCATTTTAAATATTTAAGATTTTAAAATGAAATATTTAAATGAAACGAGTTTTTTTATTGTGCTTCAATTGCACCATTCAAAATGATAAATCAACTTGATAGTACGATAATTTTGTCCACTTTCTTACACTTGACATTTGCAATCAGTTTATTTTCTGCACTCAACTGAGTGGATTGTGGAAATGTCCAATGAAATAAACTCAATTAAGAATTTCTATTTATGCAATAAATCTTTTCATTAAAACCATTGGTAATGTAATAAATATATCCCGTTTTGTATTTTATCTGAAATAATTTAAATAATATGATTAATATATTTTTATTGTACTATTCAAGAGGGATTAAATATATCAATTCAAAAATAACAAAAAACAAAACAAATCAGAGCTAAATCTGTATCTGTAAAGAAAGTTCTAACTGTCGTATATACATGTTCTTTGCATAGGTCCAAAACGGTTGTCTGCTCTAAAATTAGTTTCTCACTAGGAAGTAGTGTAAGATATTTGAAACCAAATGTTTCATGTGTTCATTGGCACAGAGTAAGAGTATGTTACAAGTGACTGCAGCTGTTAAATTACAAAGAATTTTAACAGTTTATTTAAACAAATATTTACATTTATGATAAATTATCAGTAAGATAATCAACTTTAATTTTTTACTTTACTTACAAGTATTCAAATCATGATACTGTAAGAACATTTAGTAATATCTTTTGTAAAGAATGAAACTATGTAAAGTTACAGAAACATTGATAACTTGTACAATTCATAAATTTAAATAAGAAAATATAGATAACTAACTGAAAGAGTCAATGCAATCTATTCTTCGACTGTGCACCAATCACACTTACATTCAACTATGGCAGTTTGCCTAAATGAATTCAATTTACCAGTGGCGGATGCAAACCCCATGTCCCTCGTTGACTACAACTAATTACGTAATTGCCCTAATCACCACATCCAGCTGCACGATACTCTCATCGAACAGCAGTGACTCGCTGTGCGAACAGCCCAGCTCAGTCTCACGCTCATCCCCAGTAGCAGAACAAAATAACAAACATAGTGAATATAAAAGTGAGTGCTGGAAATACCTCGTTGTCGGAGAAAAGTCATATAAAATGGTAGCGCCCTGCTGGACGGCCGCTTGCTGGCGTGAAAACCCGACGTGGCCCTCGCCTGTAGAAACTCGCCTCCGAACAGATGGATCGCCACGCGATCCTCGCGCACGCTTCCTCGTCGTTCAGCTGCTTATCGAAGGGGACGGCCGCTACCGATGCTGCTCGTCTCGCGCACCTCCGCGTGGCAGCTCTGCGAACAGGAAGTCCGGATTTTATTTTTCGACCAAAAGGAGCGTCCGCTCCTTGCCGAGCATCTGGTGTAGTGCCACTAGAAACTCCACCTTCTGAGGTTAGGTTCCGTTGCACGCGCATGAAATGTAAATTATACCTTCAACAAGTATATGCAATGCAACCCTTGGGTCAATGCTAAAACGAATTTAAAAAAAAAAATACTGCAACTCTCTGCAGGGATACTGGTGAAGTGCGCCTCCGATCGCGTGCTCCTGTGCCGCGAGATATAAGGTAAAGTATTGGTACAGCGCCTCGAGGAGGTGTTGCTAGGAGGTTGTTGCGTCGCACGCACGCGAATGGAAAGTGGACACTATATATACTGGTCTACGGCGAGTTCAGCAGAGTAAAAAAAAGCTGGCCCTTCTCGCTACACCGGTGTAGCAGCCGCTATCGCTTATCTACGGAAGCGCATATTATGCTTACCATCTGACGGCACTAATGCAATTTATCCCGTAAAAAACAAAAAAAAAGAGCACAGAATACTCTTTAGTTGTTATTAAACTGTTTAATCACTGAAAATTTATAAAAAAAAAATATATTTTAAATTGCTGATGCAATCTTAGCAGCGTACAAAGTTAAAAGTATAAGGTATTTGAAAAAAAAAAAATGGATATATTTACCAATTTATAGGTTACTCAGTCGGTAGTCACCACCACACCAACGAATAAACGATTAATATATTATACAAATCGTTATTGACATCAACAGGAACGTTCGGTGCTTTTGCATCAGCTATTAATACGTGTGCGCATGTATACTCGTCGTGAACGTATAAGAATCTACGTAGTTAAAGTGGGGAATAAAAGTCGCGCTCTAGGAGGGGATGACTTCTTTTTTTTTTCTTTCCCCGACATTCCGATAAATTTTTTCGCAGACTTCCGTCCGACCCCCACTCGCGTTGTATCGTATATACAATATACACTATGCATACATATATACAATATATAAATGTATGTATACGTACGTATGTACAATATGTACATATGTATGTACGATATATGTACACACTCACTAACAGGTACGTATCATGTGCATAATTTTGTGCAAATGTACGTTAATTTATGCATAAAGGGAGTACAATATGCGTGTAGGATAAATACCTGAGGTGTTCTTCCGTCACTGGTCGAGGGGAAGGGAAAGGGGGAGAGACGAGAAGACTCGCGGCTTCCTCGCCCTTGGGGACGCTCCTCGGGGATCCTGTTGCGTCGCGCGCACCACTGATGCGGAAACAAAAGGAAATTAAACGACGAAAATGCCGTGCTGCACGCAGTCCTCTGTGAATCCCTCTTGTGCTCCGCTGGCTATTTTTTTTTTCTGACTCTTCAACTGCTGAGTTACTCTTCTGTATATATTATATATACCTCTCGAATCGAACGATCCGCGAACTACTGAGGCGCAGACTCGCTCCGTCGCTCGGAAATATCCGCGATCGGTGAGATGGATATGGGGATCGCTACGGAGTCCGACTATACGGAGTGGGGAGTGACGCGGCTATTTTCACGATCGTCGGTTGGTAAATATATATCGATGCTTCGAGAATAAGTTTGAGGCGCGAAATTCGAATGCTTCTTGTTGAGTAAGGTCAAAATTTCAGTCTGAAAAACATTCTCTTTAAAAATTTCTCTTAAAAAAAAAAAAAAATATGACCGAATGTTATGAAGCATATTTAAAAAAGCGACTTGATTTGTTAAAGGATAGATTTCCGCTCAAATGGCGCCAAAATTTAAAATATTTTTAATAAACAAAGTTCGTTTGTTGAATTTCTTTGATATATTAATAAAACAATTATTAAGTTTTTAGATTTTCTAATTTTTTAGTTCATTTTAAAGTAACGTGTTAATAAAAATTTTAAGCGTGAGGATTTTATTATTAGTGTCGATAAAAGAACGAGGTAAAGCGTCCTTTTGCTTGAAATTTTACTGTTAATTATTTTATAGAAAATATAAAATTCGTAAAAGTAAAATTATTAATTTTATCAAAAATGTTAATTGTTTCCGTTGACAAATGGAAGAATAGAAAAATTGTCTTCATTTTTTAAATGAACATTAATTTTGCAAATGAAATTTTAAAAATGCATTAAAATTATACTGTGAATCTAGATCAGAGGACGAGGAGAAAATGAAATTATTTCACCGCAGTAACCACTTAAGCTATAGCTCATTCATACATATATGGTGCTTTATACTGACAGGTATGATTAAACTATAACCACATGTCCTACTAAACTCTTGATTAAACCTTCTATAGTATTATTACTAAAATGGCTCAAAATATTCTTTTTTGATACAAAATTAAAATAAAAATAGCATTAATGTATAATAGAATAAAATAAAAATAAAATTGCCATTAAAAATATTTTTTATTGTTTTATTTAAAATAATCATTTTATTTATACTTGTAAACAATATTGCAGTATTGTCCAAGAAAGCTCAACTTGAATAAGTTCCATATTTAAAAATGTAATGAATTCTGTTTTTTAATTAAAAATGGTGTAACTATACATAATTCAACTTTTACAGATAACAAAGGCACTGTTGCAACTGCTGATGGATATTAATTTCCGAGTAACAATTGAAAAGTTGCATTTATTGATGCAATTTTTCTCTCCACGTGAGTGCACAATAGTATCCCCAAAGAATCCCCTGGAAAACCGCACCAGGCGCTACGCCAGTGTATAAGTATTGGCCATTGTTGCTTGGTGCTTCCCAACCTCCAAATTTTCGGATGCTGTCGCGGACTTGAGTTTGGGTGAACAAAATTTACTTTGAATACTTATTGAGCACAGCTTATCCCTCTACACGTGATGACATTTGCACGTATCAATTTCATTTTCGGCTTTCGGTAGCATGTGTGACCGCGTCGAATGTTTATGAAATTTTGGACATCGGTGAGTGGTCTTTTATTGTTTAAACTGGGTCTTGAGAGAAATCAATTTTTATTTTTTCTTACTAACGTTTTACGCACAATGAATTTTGTGAAGAGACTTTTTGAGATAATTTTCTTTCATTTTTACGACGTGAAATGTGTTCTATAAGCTTCTATAATTGCGCGAGTGTTCGTTAAAAACTAAAAAAGTAAAAATTAAAAGTCGATGTTCATATTTAGAAAATGTATCTATTTATGTTATTATATTTAAAAACTTATTGAATATAGCAAATATAAGGTCATATTATTTTTGCAGGTTAAGTCTGCATCATACAAAGGAGCTTTGTGCTCTAAATTGTTGACTCTAAGGTTGTGTTTAGATAACTAATCAAAAAATGACTTCCACGTACACGTGCATAACGTGTCGAGTTGCCTTCCGAGACCTGGAAGTTCAAAGGCAACACTACAAATCGGACTGGCATCGATACAACTTGAAAAGAAAAGTAGCCGAGATGCCACCTGTCACAGTGGAGGAGTTTCAAAAGAAAGTAATAGCTCAGCGTAGCAAAGTAGATGAAATGATGAATCAAGATCAAAATTTGATTTGCAAAGTTTGTAAAAAGAATTTTAGTACTAAAAATCAGTATGACAATCATATTTTGTCAAAGAAACATAAGGAAAATTCTATGAAATCTAATAGTACATCGAACAGTGAACTTTCCTTAGATGCAGATGAACCAATGAAACAAAGTAATGAAGAACACGGTGGTGGTACAGATTCTGCAAAACGATTTAAAAATAATGAAGAAAATACAGAGGAAGCTAAAGATGAAATGGAAGTGGATTCTGATGTTGAGTCGGTAGATTCAGACGAGTGGCTGGAAGATACAGAAAATCCAGTTGCTAACAATGACTGCTTATTCTGCAACCACCATAGTAGAAGTTGGGTGCGCAACTTGAAGCACATGACAATAGCTCATTCCTTCTTCATACCTGATCCAGAATTCTGTGTAGATATTAAGGGTCTGCTTGTTTATTTAGGAGAGAAAGTTTTTGCTGGTTACATGTGCATATGGTGTAACGATAAAGGTATGATATTAACATCTTCGTACATTTGTGATTTTTAAATTTAAATATTTAATTATATCTTTATTGTATTTTAATGCAATTATATATTAATTTGTCCTAAATTTAGGTAAAGCATTTAGAAGTGCAGAGGCTGCCAGAACTCACATGTTGGATAAAGGTCATTGTAAAATGCTGCATGAGGGTGAGGCATTAGCTGAGTATGCAGAATATTATGACTACTCCTCCAGTTATCCAGATCACGATTCATCTGATTCTAATGCAGAGGTAGAAATTCCAGAGATAGACGATAGTGATTATCAACTTGTCCTGCCATCTGGTTCAGTGATAGGTCACAGATCACTAATGCGCTATTACAAACAGAGTTTGAACCCCAGTAGAGCAATAGCAGTACCTAAGAGTGAGAAACTTAGGAAAGTTTTAAGTATGTATCGGGCATTAGGCTGGACCGAAACTCAGAAAGAATGTGTCAAAAAGAAGGCAGTGGATATCAAATATATGCAAAGGATACAACAGAAGTACTCCACTAAGCTGGGCATTAAAGCAAACAAATTGCAGACTCACTTCCGACAACAGGTCAATTTCTAGACCATATGTGTTGTCACTCCTTATCTAATAAATTTCAAGTACTTTATTAGTTACATGGGGATATATAGTTATGTATTATTTTAGAACATTTTATTTACAAATACTAATTCTAGAGTCTAAGTTTTAACTCTAGATACTATAGTTCTGTTGTAGAGCTAGTGATTGTCAAATTTTATTTGTAAATTATATATGATACATCAATCAAGCATTAGCAATCATGCCCTGTCTTCATTTAATGTAAAAGTGTTCTTCATATTCTAATATGGTAATTGAAGTTTTTGTACAGATTTAGATACAACATATGTTTTGTACCATAAGATTAATATAAGCTGTGACTTTTAATAATAATTGTCTACTGCATTAATAAAAATCTGTTACACTTGTATTTATTATATATTAATTAAAAGCACAAAACTCTATACGGCATACTTTTAAATGAAAATCCTGAACTTTTAATTTTTTAAATTCATTTTTATTGTAAAATTGAATTCTAAGTTCAGTTATTTTGTTTCTATATACAAAAATTTAGTATTTCTTTTAACATAAACATAGACATTAAAAATTAGTCCATTATATTTTGTAATTTCTAAAATCATTGTAACATACAAATTAAAGGACAAGAAAAGAATATTATAAGTATGATCCACTGATAATGTCTGAAGGATATTCTACCATGAAATGAGACGACAGTGTAGTAAACTTGAATATTTATTTAACGGACATCCTTATAAAATAACATGAGGTATCTAATTCTTTCTTTACAATATGTCAACAAAAATATCCGGTTATTATGCATTGCCTTTGTGGATCTACCTTCATCTAATACTGGGCTTGTAAATTTACACATATAAATCACATTCTCCGTTAAAATTTCTCTTTCCTCCGGAGGGACATTACATACTTTTTACTTAGTTATCTCTTGATTAGTTTCACAATTCCAGTGTTTTTTTTTTTCAAGATATATATATTCGACACACGTGGCAATGACACTTTGAATTCGTTGATGAGAAGAGAAAGGTACATTATTTTCTTAATTTCCATTTTCATTTATTTATTATACGCTTTCACTTTGCATTCCTTTCGCCATAAACACTCCGAGGATGTTACAACATTGCTATTATTATTATTATATTTTTTTTCAAGGTGCAATATACTTGATATTTATTGTTTGAAAATCATGATCGAAGACTTTCATTTTTTAAATTTCCCGCTTTGAGCTTTTCGAGATCGGAATGGTGTATTATTTATATATGTGTGTATATTGTGTGTAACGCAAAGAAAACTTTGTCAAGTAACTTTCTCTTTTTTTCTTATACCATTTTCATTGAAGTTTACGTATCACAATGTACATTCAAACGTGAAAGTTAACATTTTTTCCAACTGCCTTAAATGTTGGGTTTTTTTATTGTTACTTCGTAAAAGTTGTACAAACGAAACTGATTGTTTTTTATTTCTCTTTCTCTTTTTTTTTCATCGTGGGAAATTATGTCGACAATGATAAAACAAATTTACCCGAATCACCTGAAGGTAAATTTGTTACATAGAAACAAAAAAATCGCCAACAAAGGTGTTTGTTTGTCACCTCAAAAACCCGTTAAAACTCTCGAGTTAAAAATACAACACTGTGCATATAAAAAGTTTCGTAATCGACGAGGAAAAAAAAAGGTGGTAAGAAAAATTTTGTGCCTTAATTTCATTAAATAATTGTTCTTTTATGTTGATCTTTACTTAGAGCATCGTAGATATTTACTTATTTTTTTTATTTTATTGATACGTACTGATACATAGGTATATATAGATATGAGACAAATCAGCTCTTTTTATCTTTTAAACGTCCGTATGCATTTGATACATAGAAAGAGTTCCGCACTTTTCTTTTAATTATTATTAGAGAGCTGACATTGCCTTACGCTTAACAACGATTAGGACACCAATTTCTCAATATTCTACAACTGTTTGCCGTTTAGAAAATGATCTTTTCCATTTTTTTCCAATGAACACGTGCACATTTAGTTTTGTTTTATTAATAAGTTCTTCATGCAATTTTCCTTAAACACGTATTTTTCTAAAATTTTTAGCGAAAATAGTTTAGAATATAGATTGACAAGGACATACTTTTAATTTTCCTTAAAAAAAAAATGTCAACACTTTATAAACACAGCAAATAAAAATTTGTTTTGCAAGTGTAAAAAAAAAAACATTATCATTACATCTTTTTAAAATATTTCAATCTCATTCGTCACATATACCCATGGGGCTCACTTATATACGTATCCACAATAATTTTCTTCATTCTACTTTTAAATTTCTGTCCTCACAGTACTCCAGACAGATTACATTCATAAAAAAAAAATAAATAAATAAAATTCCGCAACGAAGAAAAAGGACAAGGCAAAAAATAGTACGATCGTCTGACCACAGCCGTACTCATACTACTGAAAAAAATCTTATTTTACCAGCGGGGACAATAGAAGCACCCTGAATTAAATTTTACGGCCCCTCCATCAGTCAATAAGCAACCCGTACCCTCGACATTGACGTTTAAATTGCGACCAGCCGCAATTGGAGTTTGGATGGACGCTCACTCCAGCACCTTGACCAGGAGCTTGAGCGCCTGATGGGGGGGTCCGGGCCTCAGGTTCTCCGGCACCTCCGAGTAGGGTATTTCCGTGACGACCTTGAAGTCGTACTTCAGGAAGACCCTCTGCGAGAACATGCCCGTCGCGTCGGCCTTGATCACCTGGGAAAATTCGTGTTCTGTTCGTTTCTCGCTTTTTCGTATGATCATTAGGGGCCCTATTGAAAAAAATCAGGTGATTTGTCAGATGATTTGTCAGGTGATTTTTCAAGTGAGATCTCATGCCAAAATGTCATGTAATACTTTCAAAATTAAAGTTGCACTATAATTATAATTTCTTAAATACACATCTTTTTTACTTTAAAGTTTGCCTTTGGTGTTATCATCCTGATGGTACATCGGAAAGCATATAAGGTACCTGTGCCTAATATGGGCATGCGCCTAATATGGCCATGTTCTGGTATTTTGAATTGACCCGCGCTACA
>JAWWEN010000038.1:10010013-10022841 GCA_035582955.1 Sycophila texana | reverse complement strand
TTATTTGTTTCAATCAAATATTAATTGAAACAACTAAACATCGATTTCGATTTCTTACTTTTTTTTCAGTGTAGTGTATCCGCTGTGCAATCCGAACCCTCATCACCGTCAAATTTCACTCATTGATCCAAGCCCCTGTTAAATGAACCAACATGACAAAACCGAACCGATGCATTCCACGATGAACCCACCAACCTCGTGTCAATATAAACTCACCCGCGAACAATTCACAATATATTCTCTAAAGCTTTCGCGCGCGTCAGTCAATAAAAAAAAACTCACGCCCGAACTCCCAAAAGCTCGTGAAAACACCTCTCTCTCTATGTCTCTTTTTCTCTCTCACTCTAAAAAAAAAAAAAGAAAGAAGAAAAATCGACAAAAGAAGAAAAAAGCTCGAAAAAGCTCGTCGCGCTGCGGAGTCCGCAGTCACACTGAAGGTTGTATATATCCCGCCATACGTTCGCCGCGCGCGGGACTCTTTAAAATTAGAAAATCAAGTCAGAGCTGCCGTGGGAGTGTTTTATTTTTTCCGCCGCGGTGGAGAATCGAACCGAAAGTGACTATACAGATTGACTATCGCATTCTCGAGTGGGAAAACGGCTGTACACTTTTTGAGCTTCGTTATAGAGAGAAAAAGCGGCGCCCGATTCTACTCCGTCGCTGCTGTTCGTTACTTGGTGACTTTCGAGCGGAAAAATAAGTATCGATCCTCATACTTATCTTCGGCGTTTTATATTAGGCGGGTATGTCCGACGACGCGTTTAAAGGATACTTTTGTCGGACGACGCTTTATAGAGGCGGCGGCAGCGCAACGTGGGTGTGGAAATCCAATTGGAGCTTGAGCTTTCGTGCGCTTCCTTTTTCACTTTTGTCACTTTTATTGTAGATTTTTCTTTCGCTTCTTAAATATCGACTAAATTTAAATTTTTTATTTTGTTTTTAACTCTTCCAGTGTTGAATACATTTTGTGTATTTACGGTGAGATCTTGAGCTTTTGGATGTGACATTCTTATTTGAATAGAGTCAAATCAGAAAAAAAAATTTTAGTTTCCACTTTTTTATATGTATAGAAAAGTAAATATTTTTAAACTAGTATGAAAATAAAGAAAAAGAAAATTTTTGCAGCCTATTTGAATCAATTTCTGCAGAGGTATGATTAAAAAAGTAGTGAAAATCAGGGCTTAGCAAAAATTTCTTCTACGGGGAACCATTTGTGGTAGAAAATTTGAAAATCTTTCTTCGAAGACTACAAATCTATGTGGGCTTTTTATTCTAAATTCAAAAATGCAATTTTGTGACTAGTTTTAGCTAATAAAAAACAAAAATTAAGTATTTTTTAGTCATGTAATTCTTTTTCAAAAAGTGAAAAAGCAGACCCAAAATTGCATTTTTTTTTTTTTTTTTTTTTTTTTTTTTTTTTTTTTTTTTTTTTTGTAGTCTTCAAAAGAAGACATAGATTTGTAGTCTTCGAAGAAACATATCCAAATTTTTCAGATTTATAGTCTTAGCATAAATGGTTCTCCGTAGGAGACATTTTTGCTAAGCCCTTGTTTTCACTACTTTTTTTAGTATATCTCTATAAAAATTGATTGAAATAAGCTGAAAATTTAGTTTCTTCTTTATCTTTATATTACTAAACCATATTTTTAATTTTTACAAAAATATATTGTAAATAAAGAATTTTGTTTTTCGGATGTTTCTAACTTGACTCTACTCTTAATATTATTTTACTTTCTTGATGAAAAAGAAAATACTCACGCGAATGTTTAACACATGATTGTCAAGTTCAATTTTTCCGTGTTATTTTAAATTCTCTTTTAAAAAGTGAACTTTTTAACTTTTTTATAGACACAATTCATTGAAAGTTAATTTGTTTAAGAAACTTGTGAATGAATTTTAAAATCGAAGGCAGAATTTATTCACGTGCATATGTATGATGTAGATTCATGAAGTGAAAGTTTTTTAAATATTTAAATTAGTATTTTATTGCGGCATAATAATTTGAAATTGAAACTTAATTATTTGTTCTCGAAAATTTGTTTTCTGAAATGAACATAAAATGTTTAAAATTCATCAGTGTCTTGTAAAGCCGAAGCACTATTTAATACACATTCATTAAAAGTTTATCAAATATTTAAATTAGTATTTCATTTATGACTTGCAAAACGTGCTTAATTTAAAATTAATTTATTTCGTTTTTAAAATCAATGATGAACTCACGATAAATTATAAAAATGCAGTTAAAAAATTTATTTAAACTTGCTTAAAAAGGAAAAGTCAAGGAAGGTTACGCTATTAATTTAATCTAAAAAAAGAACAAAACTTATTTTGTATGCGGTGTTTATTAAACATCACACATTTATTGAATTAAAAATCGTAAAAAAGAAAACAGAACCATGGACAAATATCATCTAATAGACTATTGAAGAAACAAAAAAATATAGAATTTTTCGCCTAAAATTAGTAGGAAAAAGATCAAACTTCAAGTGGAAAAATTTCCATATTTGCACTAACTCTGTTTTGTTTTAGTTACTACAATTAGCCGCAGATTCTAACAAACAAATCTCGAATTGGAGACATTCTTGATCTACTTGTTAAAAAAAAAAAAAAAAAAAAAAAAATAGCGCTCTAGGCTCGCGGAGCGTTACGCATCTTCGAAGGAAAAAAAATAAATCACGTGTACAATATTTGTTACAAAAAAGGTAGGGTAGTGAAGGCCTATGACGACAAAAGAAAATTGACTAAGTGTAGCTGCAAGCCAAACTTAAGAATCACACACCGATGTAAATTTGTCATCAATTGCAACAAAAATACTTGCGCTGGATTCACACTTATAAGAACCTCACCCATTTTTTATATATCATTTTTCCATTTTTTTTTTTATAAAATACAGCAGTTTATTCATAATAATGAATCCGTTCGTCCATTCGCAGATTCATAATTCTCACCTTAAATGTACATTTATCGATATCCTCACTCCGTGTCTTGCTGTTATTTATAATAAAACGAGACGCTTCTCATCGAAGTTATTCGCCGTTTTTTTATTTCCTTAATCGTAAAGGATATTTGCTTATCATTTTTATCTCCGCTCATTTCATAAATTCATTCTCATATATATATTTATATATATTTATATCTGTGTGACTTATCATCAATATATATAATATTCAATCTTTTTCACGTGATAGTAGAAGAATGAAATTCTTAGCTATATTACAGTATCTATCTATCTGTTAAACTTTTTACAAATGTCTTCATGCCAGTGGTTAATTATTGTTTTCATAGATGGTAAAACGTCGCTAAGAATCTATTCGACCGATTCTTAGCCAAGTATATATCACTATAGGCATCGAGTTACGTAACTCACGCACACAGAAAATAATTTTTGCTTAATTTAATTAATGAAGATCTATGTCGGACAGAACTACATGAAGTACGAAAAGTCGTTTACATTAATACAGTTTTATAAATTCAATGTTCTATTCTTTACATTTTCTAAACATTCAAGTCGGTAAAGAGATGCTGTGTCGATATCACATTCTGCTATTATGTTTTCAAATACATTCATTATTTGTCGTTTCTTTTTTTTATTTTTGAAGCTCTACGAGTAATTTTTTTTCAACGAGACAATTATAGAATCCATTAGTTAAATTAAGCGTATTCTGCGAAAGATGCGAGGGAAGGTTTCTAAAATCGCCACAAGGCACGAGGTCACTTAAAAAAAAAAGAGAAAGAAAAAAATAAGAGAAGACTACTTTTTCTCCCACATCGTCGATGCGTCTCGTTCATTGATAGAATCAATCATAGCTCGAAGGCAGGAATCTTCAGCACGTAGAACTCGATCGACGATAAATAAATAACAATCACACTACGTACAGTTATATAAATTCTTGTTCGAGTAGTCCTTTTTCCCCTTTAGAACTTATGTTATACCCGTTTGCAAACTGCCACTGCGAAAAGTCATTTTGCTCGCACTCAGGGACATTTTCACAGACAAGTTTATGTTCGCCTTTTGTTTCCTTTTCTCTTCATTATCTACATTCTATCTTCGTTTTACATTAATTCGTATTGATTCTGATATACGCTTAAACGCCTTCCTTTCTTTTTTTTCTGTTGCGGACACGAGAAAACTTAATTTTATTATTTGTACTATACATTCAACAAATATGCATCGACAACGGATATAGCTGCAGCTTTAATGACTGGACACTTCCGCAGTTAAAAAACGTCTTACAAGTCGACAGTGAATCTTAGACCATAAAGAGCAATTTGATTGCGAGCTCTGAATCTGTTTGTCGGTTAAATTCAAACGCTTTTAACGCTCAAAAAATCTGTATTGACTGCAGAAATTCATTATTCTCTTTGCTCGCTTAGCGTAAGTTTCATCGTTAAAATTTTCCTATAAAGTATTTATCCCCATACAATGATTGTGTTTCATTGCTCGAGGTATTAAATACATTACAGGCCTGGCAGATTTTGAAAAACTCGTTAATTCACGCCTCGGAGTTAAATCTACAATTTCATAAATATTGCTCTGCCGGCAAAGTAACACTTTCACATCATCTTAAATAGGCTCTTGACGGCTTTATGGTGTACTTACTTTATCGACATTTGCAATTTTTGCGGGTCCTCGTAAAGAAAATACTACTTTTACAACAGATTCGAAGTTGCACGTTAACATGAATACATGCGAAAAAAAAACAGCGATTCGCATACGAGTGTTATTTAAAAAAAAAAATCGTAAACTTAAAACTAAACTTAACTAAAGTTAATTTTGCAGGATTACATCCAAAATCCCTAACACTTTTAATTTACGTCGCTCATACTCGCATCTCCGAACTCGAAATCACGTACTAGTGCTCGGCGAGTGTACAACAAAATTTCCCCTCCACAAATCGCAATTATTAAAATTACTCCTCAAAACAAAAACAACGAACGAGATGACAAATAAAAAAAAAACATTAGAGAGAGAGAGAGAAAAAAAAGAAACGTGACTCGAGTGAGCGTTACGAAAGAAAGTTGAGTAATCCCATCGCGAGCTCGCATTGCGACTAAATGGACAGAGTCTCTTTGATGAGTTTCTTCATGGTGTTGCCCATGGTAGAGCTGGATGGGCCGGAAGTCGTGAACGACAGCTTGAACAGGTACGGCTGTATATCCGGGTAGGAGGTGTCGAATATGAGATCGAGTTCGGCCTGGTTCGGCATCTTGGGCAGATAGTCGTGGCGGTTCATGACCTCGGTAATGTAGAGTACCTTGTCGGTGAGCAGGTCGCCGACCTTCTCGCGGCAAATCTGCCGCTCGTGCTCACTGGCGAGCTTTATAAGCTCGAGCCTGACGGTCCACACCTCCCAGGGTATGCACTCGGGCGGGAAGGGCCAGTGGTTTTTCTTCTTCTGGAAGAACTCGAGGGATATCTGACCGGAGCCGGGGCTGCCCGTCGAGCGCAGGGCCTCCGAGAAGCCTGAGATTTCGCGCTTCAGGGTCTGGTCGAGGTGGACCGACGAGCAGCAGACGTACGTGAAGTCGATGAAGTCGCAGTCGACATCCTGGTAGCCGACGGTGCCCACCGAGTAGCTGCCTTCCTGTTTATACTTGAACTTGCCCAGGCTCCGGTGGAACAGGACGCTGTGGAATATCGACGCCACCGCCTCGTCCACCTGGCGACCCTCCATGCTCAGTTCGAACAGCTGCGTACGCGCGTTCATTGTGCTGCTCGGTTTTCTGCAATATTAAGGATTGGAATTAGTCTGACTGTAGTGCCAAATGCTTATCGGAAGGCTTATATCAGTTTTTTTCAATAACTGCATGCTTTTGCTCATCGGTTGTTACTCTACGTTGTTGTCGTGTAAATTGTAAGTTAGTTTATCAGTTGTTGGATCGAACATTTAAAAATGTTTTCTATTCGAGTGTCTAATTAATAATTACATTGATAACATAGATTTTAGATGTAAATTTTTAAAAGAGTTCGGTGCTTAAAATTGAAATTTTTAAAGATTATCAGTTTCAATAGGCAATGAAACACTTTCGTGATTTAAAATTATTACATAAAACAGTAAGTATAACAAGTCCCGTCATAACAATGTCAAATTGAAGAGATTTGAAGTGTTTATTTGTTTTGAACTTAGCTTACTAGTTCAGTTTTTGTGCAGATGATGAAATAAAATGTAAATTTAATCATCTTGTTTGAATAATTATAATTTTAGATTTTATACCGATTCGGGTGATAATCCATTAAAGAAAAAATAATTTATTAAAAATTATTTTGCTATGTTATAAATGATGTTAAAATATAAATAGAATTACAATTTTATACAGTTATAGACTCCAAGGTACAGCAAAGCATACCATTATAGTTATATAATGAACTATTAAAATAATTAATAATTTAAATGTACATTTTTTTATATAAATAATTTCTCTACCAGAAAAATAGGTTTCTTAAAACCAAATCTTAAAATATTTTGTAATAAACTGCAAATATCAAGCTAATTGTGTAAGTAGGTCAGTAAATTTAATTATGCTCTCGTTTCAAAATCATTTAATCCTTTGAATACACACACCTTTTGACTTATCACTACTAATTATTATCTTTTCCAATCAATTGCACTACTTCTTTAGTCCTTCAAATCCAGCTCGCCAGTTCAAAACAACTGCTAAAAAAACTTTAACAGTCAATATTTATCCACTACACAATACTTTTCCTCGTTGACTCAATAAACAAACCCCCAAGTATCCTTTAAATCCGTTATTCGGACAAACCTGTTGGTGACTTACACCCGAGTCACCAGAACAATGACCACAAAAATGTAAGCCTTGACTCATTGTTTCTTACCTAACCTTAAATCAGTGTCTCGAGCAAACAATGCACCCCAGCTGGCTCGTCGACAGGACAGCAGGGCTCATCCTCTTGGCTCCCCAAATCCCCAGCGCCCTACTCTTGACCATGGGCTACGCTGTCAACGGAGCAAGCTCGCTGGCTCCCCCAGGAACCCCCTGCGAATAAAAAAAGTCATCCCAGGTCAAGCAAACAGCCAGTGTGTGTGCACCAGTGCTCCCCCCTCTCCTCCTCGAGCAATCTCCTTTACGTAACGAACCCCACAAATCCCAGCGACCTCCAGGAAGCTGCCCTCGCCCGGAGGAGCCCCGAATCGAGGTCGAAAAGTCACTGCTCACCTCGGCGACGTCCACGACGACTGCTGTCTCCGTCTCTCTCGCACTCGGCGCGTGTCGCTGGCTCTCGGCGAGGCTGTGCTCTGGTCGCAGGGACTCGTCAACCGGCGGCGTCGTCCCCGGGACATGCCATGGCGCCTGCACACGCAGCACTCCTCGACTCGCCTCCACCTGGGGGACCGCCCGACGACGAGGGATCCTCTCGCACTGCGCACTGCACACACACCAAACTGAGGCGCTACTGGCCGCCCGCACCGCTGACGCGCATTTGTCGGTAAACAGGAGCAGCTGAGAGTCGAGCGCACACGCGCCGTCGACTAATGTCCTCTCTCCTGCCTCATCCCCACCAGCGGCGAGGAGCTGAGCTGGCCCCTTATTCGAGTTTCACGTCTCCGCGAGGCAGTGTATGTATTATAGTGTATAGTATATACTATATATATACCCACAGTGTTGCACCCGCCGCGCGCACGCGCCGTTCTTTATTATTGTATGCACTTTATATCTGTTTATTATGCACTTGTATATATACATATACATATATATACGTAGTGAGTAATTAGTATAGTATACGCGTACGCGTACCCAGACGGAAATAGTATTTTCTAATAAAAGTTATAAACTTTTATTAACTTTTATTAACATCTATTAACATTTATAAAAATATATTAAAATTTTATAAAAGTTTATTAAAGTGCACTTTATGTCCGTTTATTATGTCGCACTTGTATATATACATATACATATATATACATAGTTAGTAATTAGTAGTATACGTACCCAGACGGAAATAGTATTTTCTATAATAAAAGTTATAAACTTTTATAAACTTTTATAAACTGTTAGAAAAACCCTGATTTGAGACTCAATGAAAAATTTATAAAAGTTCATAGTATAAGAGATTATAAAAGATTATACAAAGCTTTTATTAACTTTTATTAACATTTATTAACATTTATAAAAATGTATTAAAATTTTATAAAAGTTTATTAAAGTTTTACTCGTATAAGACTATACATTTTGGCTATAATAACTTATTAAAAATAAATTATAATTTTTTTAATTTTATATACAATTTTATAAAAGTAGTTTAAAAAAGTTTATCAGTTTTACTCGTGGCTACATTTTGCTTATAAAAAATATAAATAACTTGTAAAAGTAAATTATAATTTTTTAAATTTTATACAATTTTATGAAAGTTTAAAAAAGTTTATTAGAGTTTTATTCGCGAGGCTACATTTTGCTTATAAAGAATATAATAATAACTTATTAAAATTAAATAAAATTTTTTAAAAGATTTGTAACTTTTATAAACATTTATAAAACTTTTAATATCTATACGTACATACATATGTACATATACAATATATACCTGTATGCATACGACATATATATATGTGTGTAGGTATGTTAATTCCGCGTGTTTCTGGATACGTTCGTACTGGTTCTTTTCGACGGTCGACTTCTTTCTCATATTTTTTTTCTCGTTGCGGGGAAGTTATAGGATAAGCGGCAAAAGCAGCGGCGGCCTAGATCGATATTGTGTGAGCTATTGCGTACGTATATAACGATATGCACGCGTTAAGGTCGAGTCGTTTGGCTATTACGATTTTTTTTTTTTTTTTTTTTTTCATTTTGCTTGCGCAATTTCGACGATTTATGTGGGTTATCGGTAAGCCGAGCTTTTTATAGTTTTATAGTCGGCTAGACGACGAGTGAGATTTAACGATTTTCCTCGTAACCGATAGTGAAATAATAGTCGTTGCTAAATATTGTATCTTTTTTTTTTTCAATTTTATAAGTACTTTCCATACCCACTGAAAAAAAAATATATTCAGTTATTACTGGTAGTAATATTTGTTATGTATAATGATTCGAATTTATATAAATATTTGAATTTTCCTTATTTTTATACAATACACCTAGTGATATTTAAATTTAAATGATTTCTGTAGTATACTTTTTTTTAGATACATTTTATACCTAATTTTTCATTAAAATAAATTATGTAGCAGAAAATATAAAGAGGACTTATTGAGGACCTAAATCAGCTGTTCATTGACGAGTAATTATATAGTATCATACGATCGCAAAAAATCCAACATTTTGTTAATCACGAGTTCATTCCTTTCAAGGGCTCTGAAAATAAATAATTAAATTAACTAAAACTCTTTAAATTCATTTCATTATATTTATTTACACTTATTTAATTATTTATCAATTTTTAATTTAAGTTTTAATACACATTTTTTCAGTCAAATTTTACCGCCTACAAGATACGAATATATTATTTTACACGTTGAAACAAATATTTTTACTTATAATTTTCAGATTTTCTTTAGCAAATGTATAAGAGATAAAACTGACATCCATCGCCGCAACTTCTTAAATACCTCTCCGAAACTATTTAAATTTATGACCTGGTCGCCGACCCCTAAGACCCTAAAATCCTAAGACGTCCCTCACGGGGGCGTCTCGGCCAATTTGACCTGAGCCGAGAGAAAAGATAAAAGCTGCAAACGACACTCAATGAGACGTTAAAATTTGTCCGAGGGGACGGGGAAACGTTTTCCCGTATGCTAACGAACTGTTTCCAGGCCACGTGGAGCGGATTTGTATATTCACTTCTATCAATGCCGGAAACCGGCCGGTAAATTTATACCTGCCCTCCTTAATGTAGGATATTTTAATGTTCACGTATTCTTTAGTATACACATATTTCTTCACAATCGTCTTCAGGTAATTTCTCGGATTTCTTAATAAATGGCATAAGAATTATTGAAAATATCGGTAAATTGCATTTCAAGGAAAAAAAGCGTTTTTAAAAGACGTAATTTCACATATGGGCGCTATTTTTTATCCTCAGCGCTAAACGAGAGTGAGAGAAATTTTAAATTTCTAATAATTTTTTATCTTTTTGCGAATAATCAAATGCATATAATAAGGTGCATAACTACACTGCTGTATTTTATCAGGAAAGCGACCGGCTAGCAGTGCGCATGTGCATAAATTTTAACAATTCAAATTTCGCGCTCTTTTGCGCTGACGCTGAAAAATGAGCGCATTTTAAATTTACACCTTTAAATTCGTATTTCTTGCTTCAGAAATTATACCTTTAACTTTTGTTTCTATACTAAACGTTCGGCTATATGTTTCTTAAATAATTTTAAAAAGCAGTCTATGCAATTTTCATTTAAGACGAATTTTTATTCATCACAGAAATGCACATTTTAAAAATAGTTTGTACACAAAAATACATGAAAATCGTAGGTAACTTCATATAACACTTTTTACGTGCAGTTTTAAAGGTGCAACATTTTTATTTTATGGTCACTATTTTTCTAGCATTAAGTGAAAGCACGCGAAATTTTAAATTAGCCTTACGTTAAAAATTATTCGGAATTTAACTTTCTGCGCACTTTCATTTACCGCTATTGTCGAAAAATAGTGTCCATCAAACGAGACCTCAAGAAGGCACGGAACATTCAAAGCACCATTTCAGAACATTTAAAGTACGTACTTTACAATACTAATTATTATTAATATGATTATTATTATAAAAAATAAAAATTTAAATATATACTTTTTCAATAAGTACTACAGCATGCCCTTTAAACTCCATAGCATGTTCATTCAAAAAAGGTAGTAAATTGTAAAATTTTTGAAAATCTTTGTTTTTAAATATGGAAATGTAAGGGACATGTAGGCACTTCACAAATACGAAACATTTCTGACAAAATTCGCAGAACAATATGAGAATGAATCTCAAGATTCAATAAAAAAATATTCGAAAGTGAGTATTAAAAAAATATACAAAATTTTTAGCTTTTTTTTTTCGAGGAATAAATATACTTTCTCTAAACGCTACAATTAAGTTACTTTGTTCTTGTCCGTTTCATTATCAGGAACTAATGTTGGTGAGTTTCTTAAGTCTTTGTTGTATGCCTGAAACAAAACAAGAGATAAAATCATTATAGCAATCATCCAGCATCCAGCAAATTTGCACTTCTCAAACTCTTAACAGGACAGATCTTCTAAAATCAAGAAAATAAGTCTATTACCTGTTCGGCAATATTGGTGAGGTGCTGCGCCATGGCGTTGCCGGTTTGCTGCACCATCATAGAAAATAACCCGTCGTTCTTCTGCAGCAGCACGTGCGGGTGATCGAATTCAACGGCCTGACCGTGGTCCATCACCAGCACCCTATCGCTATCCATAATGGTGTTCAATCTGTGCGCAATAGTGAGCACAGTGCAGTCCTTGAACTTCGCCCGGATGGTCTTCTGGATGAGGGCGTCGGTGGAGGGATCGACGTTGGCCGTCGCCTCGTCCAGCACCAAGACGCGATTGCGCTTGACGATCGCACGTGCAAGGCAGAGCAGCTGACGCTGACCGGCGCTGAGATTGCCGCCGCCTCGGTTCACCGAGTGCTCCAGCGATACGAAGCTGCGATTCATCTCTACATCCTGCAACGCTGCCCAGAGCGACGCGTCGTCGAACTCTCCGAAAGGGTCCAAGTTGTCGCGCAGAGACGCGGAAAACAGCATCGGCTCCTGCGGGATTATCGAGAGTTTGCTGCGGAGCTCCAGTAAGCCGACGTTGGATGTGTCGAGGCCGTCGATTAATAGCGAACCGTCTATTTTAGCTAGACGGAACAGAGCTGAGATCAGCGACGACTTGCCGGCGCCTGTGCGTCCGACTATGCCCACCTGCAATTTTTAAAAAATAGCTTAGTGATACATATAAACATTTCAGTGCTTACTAAAATTGATTGAATCAAATAATAGACAAATTAATTTTCTTTTCTGTTTTAAATTTTACAAAGCTGATTAAAGCTGATTATTCTTTTAAATTGACTTTAATTTGGAATATTATCTAATTGAGGATGAATTCCTTAAAAATCGAAGCGTTAATTTGACGGATTTTTAAGTAACAAAAACTCAAGAAGATAAACTACAAAAATTACTCATCAATTAGTTTTTAAATTTACATTCTACATTTACTGTTCTCTCGTCGTATACAAAATTTTCGATCAATTTCGTTTTTAAAAATACAGAAGAGAATTCTACATTTACTCTTCTCTCGTCGTATACAAAATTTTCGATCAATTTCGTTTTTAAAAATACAGAAGAGCATTCTACATTTACTTTTCTCTCGTCGTATGCAAAATTTTCGATCAATTTCGTTTTTAAAAATACGGAAGAGCATTCTGCATTTACTCTTCTCTCATCGTATAAAAAATTTTCGATCAATTTCGTTTTTAAAAATACGGAAGAGCATTCTACATTTACTCTTCTCTCATCGTATAAAAAAATTTTCGATCAATTTCGTTTTTAAAAATACAGAAGAGCATTCTACATTTACTCTTCTCTCATCGTATAAAAAGTTTTCGATCAATTTCGTATTTAAAAACAACCTTCATGCCAGGTTCCACGACGAAATTGAGATTTTTCAGCACAGGTTCCTCTTCTTCGTCGTACCTAAGGTACAACCCCTTGAATTCTACCCTGCCCTTGTCAGGCCACTCTTTTTGCGGCTTCTGTCCCGGGTCGCTTTCGAAGGGCCCCTCTTGTTCCAACTCGGTAAATTGTATCATACGCTCGACGCTGGTCATCTGGGCTACCATCTCGGCGGTTTGCCTCATGCCGTACTGCAGCA
>JAWWEN010000038.1:9989159-10009913 GCA_035582955.1 Sycophila texana | reverse complement strand
GAAATATTTAGTTGATTTAAAGAAATATTTAACAAGTACTATTCAACGAAATATTTATTTAAAATTACCAAATTTTTCTCTCAGTGCACAAAGCACAAAATTTTTAACCGCGAAGACCCTGCAGAATGCTATACTCTACTCACCTGTAGTGCCTGGCCGGTCCGTGATAAGTGTTGTGCGCGTATCCGCTGGCCGAGCTGAACTCGTAATCAGGCCCGAGATACGCGGAGCTGCGGTTGGAGCCGGCGGCGTCTTGGCCCGTCTGCACGGCCCACCAGCGCGGCTCCTCCTCCTGGCACTGGGCCGCGGCCAGCCGGGGCTGCATCCTCGGCTGCACCGGCGGCGACAGGCCCGTCAGCCTGACGTCGAAGTCCAGGGCGATGCTCGCCAGCATCGCGCCGATGTTGCAGATCACCAGCTCGACGATTCCCAGCCGCGGCCTCTTCGTCTCGCCGTTGTACAGCACCGGCATCGGCATCGGCATCGGCATCACGTACGGCCCCGTCAGGCCGGGCTTCAGCGGGTACTCCTGCGAGCCCAGCGAGGCGCTCGTCGACGTCGACGTCGTCGTCGAGGGCCAGTCGGCGCCGCCGCCAAGCTGATCGCTCGCCAGCAGGCTGTAATCTGTCGGGAAGAGAGGATGTGCCAACTTTTCGTTATATCCTTTTTTAAGGCTCCTATTGTTTCGCGTTCGCTGAGTATCGCGTCTTTTTCGTTTTTACTGACAAGATGACAAGGGTTGCGGGTCCTTAATTTCACCCAAATTTTAACTCTCTATAAATTCAATCCAGTGAAATTTTCACTGATTTTCGTATAGTGAAAAATTTTCCACTGATTTTAAAGTGAATTAATATTTCAATGAGATTTCATTTAAAATTGCTGATTTTTCAGTTGAAATTCACTAATTTTCGTAGGGCATTTTCACTAAATCTTTCAGTGAGTATTCACTAATTTCCAATTGCGCACTTATAACTTAATGAAACAGTGGATATTCACTGTAAATTAGTGGATTTTCACTGGATGGAATTTACAGAGCTGTGAAATGATTCTTTGGTCTAAAATAATGAATGCATGTCTCGGGATTTTATTGAATGGAGCCTACAGTAACAAACCCTACTGAAAATAGTCGATTGGAAATGACTAAAATTTTAATCGACTTGAATAGTGAATCTTAAGACCAAGTTTTAGATTTAGTTTCGATTAAGAACGATTGAAAACGATAGAAATAGGTATAAACGATAGAACTCTTGAAGTCTATAAAAAGTAATTTTAATCGAATTCTATCCTTTTCAATTTTAATCGTGTTCTATTATTTTCAATTGATATTTATTCGAAACCAAACGTAAAAATTGTTATTAAGATTCACTATCGAAGTCGTTCAAAATTTCAATCGTTTTCAATCGGCTTTTTCCAGCAGGGAAATTAGGGGATTTTTTTAAACAAAATTTAGGGAAAATGTGGATTTACAATAATATTAAATACTGGTAATCTACACGTAACACAAGGAAGCATGAAAAATGAAAATAAAGTACAATACAAAAGCTCCACTTTGAGGCTTGCTAGATTAAAATATCTATATTGATTCAAAACTTATGGATAATTGAATATTCATCAAAATTCACTTATTTTGACCAAACATACAATTTTGAACCAATAAAGAATCTAATAAGTCTGAAATTGTAGCTTTTACATTGTACTTTCTTTTTAAATTTTACACGTATTTGTACGACTTTTAGATCCCGAGTATTTAACAATTTTGCAAACGCACATTTCCCTTAGGTTTTTTTTTTAAATGTCGCCTTATTTTGTTACTAGGCTCCATTCAAAAAAATCCTGAGACACGTAATCATTATTTTGGATCAAAAAATTATTTTACAAAGTTTGGGCAAAATCCAGGACCCGCAACCCTGATCGTCTCATTGTGAGTCGATTACACTTTCAATGTTTTTTCTTTCTTTTTTTTTGTACTCAAAATTTGTATTTTCTTTCTTAAGCCATGCATTTGAATTTGTATATAATTTACACTGGACTGATTTTGTTGACAAAAAGTGTCCTGATTTACATGAAGGATTTATTTGCATGTTAAAAATAAACAAATCGCATAAGTATTTACAGATATTTACATTTCACAGGCATTCTTTTTAATAATGTTTTTATCTCTAGCTTTATTATGTATAATGTACGATGTATAGATTGAAAAATCACAAAATAAATTATTTTTTATATACATCTTTAGAAGAAATTGAGAGTGTAAGCGACTGTAACATTATTTTATCTTAAAATTTAGATAAATAGTATATAAATTGACAGTTTTAATTAATTTTGAAAAGTTTTTTTACATCAACAATATAATAATCGGTTATTTAATTTACATCCAATTGTATTCTTTCGCGAGATTCGCATCAATGATATCGATCAATAAATTTTTTAATTAATTCAAATAGCAAATTTACTATATTTTTATTTTCTTTCGATCTCGCAAAATCAGATCGTCGTATCCAATTTTACTGAAAGTTCCTAAAGTACATAATGCAATATTGTTTGTATTCATTATAAATCATAAAACTATCAAGCAATGCACTAAAAAAAAAAAAATAAACAAAATTTAAACGTGTGAAAAATATAATAGCTATATTAATTTCATTTCGATTTTGTCTAAACGTGAATTACCTTACCTTATATCGATCGCTATTTACGGGATCCCTTGAAATTGGTAATCATTCCGTCGCTATCACATTACGTTTAAAACTATATATATGTCTATAAATAACATGTAATATATGTATGTATGCACAGACGCATGCGACGATCATCAAAAGATGCACGCGGATAAGTATACAAGGAGAAGAGATGTTAGGTAAACATTTTCGATCGGTTTAAAGCTTTTGACATGAGACAAGAGAAGAGAACGGACCGCGTATCGGTGGAGACGTTTTTTTCTTTTATATGCATTGTACGCCGTTTAGCTTTTTTTTCAGCTCCAGATTCTCGTTTTTCTGTGTTAATCAAATGAGAAAAAACGCCGTTTAGCTTTTTTCAGCTCCAGATTTTCATTTTTGTGTGTTAATCAAATGAGAAAAAACGCCGTTTTTTTTAATGTCGTTAGCGAAAATGACGTTAGAGAGGAGAACAAACAAAAAAAAATTGACAATTAGAGCAATGTGGTGCACCGCTAAATTTTGAACAATTCATATCTTAAACAGTTGTTAAAAAAAAATATATATATATTCATGCAGCAAAAACAATAGAAATTTTACAAAGCGATGACAGAAGCATATCTAGAAACATCTACTTGTTTTGTACATACATATATTATAACAAAATAACATCTTAAGACACAAATTGAGGATATGCAAGGAAAACGAGTGGATCGACGAAGGATGTGAGACATTTGAGGAGTTCTACGAGTGATAATCATGCTGGGTAGATTTTTCTTCTTGTTTTACGCTCGCTGCTTATCGAACTCGTGCTTCCTTTGAAAAGTTAACTTCTTCAAAGTTTTTAGTATTGTAGTACGTACAGTTAAATACCAATGTTAATTGGTGCCTAATTTTTTACGTTTATTTATAACAAAGTATTAAATATTAATCGTGTGTTAGAATATTGGACAAACGGGCCGATAAGCCGAGCGTAAAAGATGAAAGTAATAAAGTAAACCAAAAACAAAAAAGAATTCAACGTGTCCAACTCAAAAAATTATTTTTATTGAAAAAAGTTTTCTTTTCTATTTCTAAATACAATTGTGTGTATGTGCATGTAGCAGTGGTATAAAATTAAAAATTACGATCTCTTTTTTTTTTATATATGCATCTAAGAAAAACGAGGGAAAAAGAAGAAGAGTCAATTTTTTTCTACAATACGAGATTTCCTCTGCACTTGTACAACTATACGAGAACACTCATTGTCCTTGCTTTTTTTTTGTTTAATCCTTGATTTATTATCATTATTTACGTTCTGTAAAAGGGTAAACTTTTTCAGAGTATTTAACGAATGAAACAAAATTTATGTAGTTATGACACATCAATTTTCAGTTTTTTTTTTCTCTTGGAAGGAATTTTTTTTTTTTTAACGTTTGAAAATTTTTGTTTTCGTCCGACAACTCGAAAGTTAGCTCTGCTTTTTGTTAGAATGTTATGCAATTGGATTAAAAAAAAAATGGAAAATAAAAGGACCAACACCAGATAGACCTCAATTCAAGTTTTCGTTATCATCATTATTAATATTAATAATATTAAGATTATCATTACTTTTGTTATAAAATTACTGTACATTTTGTTACGTTTTTTGTTGCAGAAGTACTTGATAAATTTCTTTTGCTTATGTTTAAAAGTTTCGTTCAAAACAATAACTAACTGACGAAAGATTTTTACAGGCCTTTTCACAAATCTATTAGCTCGCAAGTCTAACGCAAATACTGAGAACAATGATAGAAAAACTAAAGGAAAAAAAGGCAAGTTTGCACAGTTCCAAATGATCATTTTTTCAAATTCCTACAATAATAATAAAAAAAAAACTATAAAAATAATGTAGAAAAGTGCTCTAACAAATAGTAACCATAGTGTAAACAATAATGATTTACTTGCAATATCCAAATTACGTATTCAAATTTACGGTTATACAGTGAAATTTTTTACAAAGGAATTTTACAATAAATGAATCGAATAGATACGTAAACTACAAAAACAAAAATGAAAAAAAAATGATCACTGAGAATCAGTGGGCTCACCTGAGGAACAGACGAAGGTAGAAAACGTGAGGGACAGAAGACAGAAGCCGAGTTTTCCGGCGGCAGAGATAAAGGCGGCCGCTGCGCAACTTAATACGTTCCACAAGAGTATCGTTTCGCGGAAAAAAAGACTTACAATAATCAGGAAGTAGTGGTCCCTTACCAATTTTTTTGTTTCAACTTGTACAATGCGCAAATAATCTACATACACACGGAGTAGAGAGAAAGAGAGAAAGAGAGAGAGAAAGAAAGAGAGAGAGATAGAAAAGGAAGAAAGAGAAAAAAGGCACATCATTTTAGCTATTTTTCTCTACGACGTTTTCTTTTTAATCTCTCACTTATATTTTTTCGTTTAAGAAAAAAAAAAAAAATGTTCAATTTTCGTAATCGATCATTGCATGACGAGACTTATTTAAACTAAGCGCTTAAATGTAAAATCTAATCGAGAGGAGAGATGAGTAGCAATATAAATAAAAATAAATGTGAAATTGATAATAATTCAATCGATATGCGCTAAAAACGTGTCCACCTATTGCGCGTTCCTCAATGTACAGTACAACATCAATTAATCACAATTTTTTTTTTTTATATAAATAGAACTGCGGCCGATAGTTTGATGCCCTCTTAAATTTAAATTGAATTCTTAGTTTTGAGTAGTAAATTTACTTGAATGCCTCGAGAAGTAGACGTTTGAACGATTTCCTGCATGCATCTACAGAACATTTAAAAAAAAAAAAAGAAACGATGCAAAAATTACGGAGAGCATCAATATTACAAACAGTTCACTGATATTTGGAAGACTTACGAATAACACAGATACTGAGGAATCAGGTGAAAAAACAATTTTTTCACTTTGAGCATGCAGTAATATTGATTACGCGAGCAGCATACATTTTAAAATTGCTTGTTTTCATCCGTAAAATTAAAAATCATGCACCATAAATTACAATCGGAATTTTCATTAACATTCGATTCACTTTTAAATTATGAGAAAAAAGTTATTAATTTAAGTACACTCGAAACTTTAGTTTTACGGTGCAAAGTTTTTTTTCAGTTTTCCAAAGAACTTACTGCCATCGAGAATGCACACAATACCCAGATGTTCTAATGACAGACTAACATTAAGGAGGAAATAAGAAGTATTGATACAAACATAATATGTAATCCAGAAAAAAAAAGTTGTGCGACTTAATGCATTAATTGCGACTTACGGGGAACGCAGTAGTTCTCCTCGGAAAGGCCTACGACGAATAAAAAAAAAGCATATGCTCACTATACAAAGTAACTTAAAAGACGGTACAGTCGACGATTCTTATCTTTTTACATTGCACAGAAGCCTGGAGTAATTTATTGCAAAAATATTCTTCAATTGAAAAATTGCGAGACAATCTATTTGTTACAATTACTATTAATCATGAACGTGCACGATTTAATGGAATTCCTACGAAGAAACTTAGGAATTAATGCTATCCTATACTGAATAATTATTAAAAAATAGTCAAGTTTAAATATATTTGTTTCTATTATAAATATTGTTTGATTTTTAATTGCTAATTTTGAATGAAAATCTTTTTCTCGGATGAGGTGAATGTTGTTCAGTACGAGAATCTTTCAAAACAAATTAATCCAGCTTCATTTGGATTTTTTTATATATATTGCGCGGCATAATATTAAAGTCTACTCAAAAATACAAGCTAATTGAAAGTCTACAACTTTTCTGCCAATCTTTATTAATATTTGCAGTTTAATCAATTAAATATCCTATACGTTATTCTTTATAATTTTTTTGTAATATTTAGAATATTTTTTAATGTTTTTTACGACTATACTTATGCGACAAAAAATTATACTCATTGAATTACTTAATTTTTTTCTTAAAAATTTGATTTTTTTTTTAAATTTATTCAAAGAAAAAAAGAAAGTAAGCGATATTAAAGCGAAATGGATTCGAATATGAAAATAATTTACATTCCACGCGCCGAGTGTATGTACAATAGCACCAATATCGTAAAAATTTTTAACAAAAAAATTATCACGATTCAGCATTCTTTTACCAGTCTATAAAGTACTAAAACTTCATAAAAATGGTCAAAAAAAACTTGATTGTCCTAACCTAAGCTAAACAATAAAAATGCAGACTTTCCGATAAAAACGTGTGTCTACGTATACTCGCTAAACAGTAAAAAAAAATGTTGCAGACTGTTCATTTAAATTTTAATAAAGTTCTCAACTTAAACAACGATAAATTATCCTTTGGAATAAGAGAAATTTTATTTTCTAATTATATTTTTTTCACCACACCCTCGCCTAAAGTACTAATTTTCCTCCCGGCACCATTACGAAAATGTGGTAATTTGGACTCGGCGATGGTGAAAAATAGTACATATCATGGAAAGTAGAAAAGAAAGGCCTGAAATCACACGTTTATCAGCCTCATCTACGGCTCGGGTGAAAAATTCTATGCGATTTGGGCCATTCCTATTTTACCTCCTCAGCCGTAAAATGTACTATTAGAATTTGAATAAAAACGTTATTTAACGTCACTACTCACTACTTTTGCTTTTTCTTGTTCGTACGCAGCTTAGAGTAAAAAAATTTGGAATGTTAAATAAAAGCAATAAAAATCCAAGTGAACAGTCTATCATAGTCTAGGCTATATCATCGCCTTTTTTTATATTCCTAACGTAACTTTGTTTCACCGACGATCCAATAAACACAATGTTGTATTAATAACCTTCGTCTGATAAAACTCAGATTGTTCAATACAATAACAAAAACGTGAACAATGTGGCTGTATACAAAGATGACATAAAACGCAATAAAATTGTAATAATCCTTTTAGAAAGAATATTTCTTTACAAAATTCCTAAATGTTAATTCACTGAATTTCTAACATTCAAAAGAACAAAATTCACATGCGCTCATGAACTTTAAAAAAAAAAAATTCAACAATTGCAATTGAGTCTGAAATATCGGACGATCGGTGAAACTCTAATCTGTACACGTCTCCTATACGAGGACTCAACGCCTCAGTTCTTTTTAATCGAGCCGACGTAGTTCTTGCGAAAGAACTTGGTAGCCGCGTGAATCTTAGGCTTGTCGAAAGCACCGATGACGTTCTGATGATTGTTGTGCCCGTCGGAGCCGCGCCTGGTAGCGATGATCCTCGCGTCCACGGCAGCGCGTTTGAGCTCCCTGATCTCGTCCCTGGGCGTTCGATCGTTGTCCTCGATGAGGTCCTCGGTGTCGTCGTCGCTGCCGTATCCCGCCTCGTGATCGCTGAAGCCGATCCCGCACCGGCTCTCGGCCGACAGCTCCCTCAGTATCTTGAAGTCGGTGTCCTCGGGCTCGAGGCTCCCCAGCTCCGACTCGAGGTTCTCGAAGTCGATGCCCTCGCGCGAATTCGCCGCCAAGTAGCTCGGCGTCGACGCCCCGGCGGACTGCTGCTGCTGCTGCTGCTTCTCGAATCTCGGCAGGCTCACGCTGTTCTGCAGGACGCTGTACTCCACCTTCGCCGGGCTGCGCTCGTCGAGCGCGTCCCTGCTGCCCCAGGCCTTGACGCGGCTGAAGACGCGCAGTGGGCTCTTGGAATGGCGGGACTTGTGCGCCACGGAGTTTTCCGGGCTGGATTCGAGGCCGTCGGAGTCGTTGATCTTGATCGTGACGTTCATCGAGTTCTTGCGCTCGCTGTTCAAGGAGCTCTTGCGCGAGCCGGACGGCGAGCGGAAGAAGTCCGCCAACGAGGTGAGTCTGGATTCCGAGCTGTCGCGGCGCTTGCCGTTGCCGCCGGAGTCCTTGGACTTGCTGCGCTCGCGCCTCTTGGTCTTGCGGACGCAGCTGACGACGAAGCCGGACGACGAGGAGTCCTCGCCGTCGTCCTCCTCGTCGCCGGGGCAGCGGCGCTCCGCTTCCGGGTCTAAAGCTACGCTTACAATCGCAGGGCTGGCCGAGTCCAGCAGATCGTTCGCCGACGAGTAGAGCTTTTTCGCGTCGCTCTTGCGGACGTTACCTATTTCCTGGAGATGCGGCCCGCGGTGATGATGATGATGGTGGAGCTGCTGCTGTTGCTGCTGGAGGTGGCCGGCGGCGGCGGTGCTGGCCGCGGCGGCGACGAGGAGGGCCGCGCGCAGAGGAGTCTTCTCGAGGTCCGGCGCCGAGCGGGACCATCGCTTGCCGCCCACCACAGTCGCGCTGCCGTCGACGACGCCGCCGATCCCACCGACTCCCGGGCAACCGGCTGGCGAGCTGGGCGAGCAGGACGAGGAGATGATGGCGCCGCGCTCGCGCTGATGCAGCGTCGACGGGCCCCAAGTCTTACCCTTAACGCCGTCCGCCGGTACTGGTTTTTTTTTGGTTTTTTTTTTTTGTTTGATACGTTTTGGTTTAGCGACGATCACCGATGGTGATGGCGGGGATTGGAGACAGACGAGTATCGGTCGTTTCGAGAATCGGTGCGGCGAGATAGAGAGACAGTGTGCGTGCAGCATACCGGAACGAAAGAGAACAGAAAACAAAAAAACAAAACGATAGTGGAGAGGCTACCCTTTTTTCTTTGGCTACGATGACGGTGCTGGTATATTTTTTTTTTTTTTAATGATATTAATCAGAGTTCGTGAAGATTTTTCAGTGATTTGATGCTAGATATAGAACTTGGCGGACTTGCTTAGTGATGCGATCTGGCGTTTATCGTGAGTGGAGATTCGTTCTGGAAGTAGTCTTTGTTTGCAGTTGTTTTTATTATCCTAGATGTTCCTTGATATTGATTTTTTCTTTTCGTGAATGCACTTGCAGAAAGAAATTCTGAGAAAAATTGCAATAGTCTAGTTTAGTCCTCTGATAGGCTGTCGTTGCTGGAAAAATTGCATTCGTTTTTTTTCTTTTTGGTCAAATTGACTAGACTTGCAGTAAATTTTGGTAGATTTCTGAAAGTTTTCTAATGCAATTTATCCAATAAGATCAGTCTATCAGAAGATTAAGGTAGACTGCTACGATTTTTACTGAAACTTTTTCCTCTCTATAATCATTAACGATTAATAAAATTAAGTTACAAATCTTTTACTAGAATAGAATTAAAAGATTTTTTTTATATTTAATCCAACATTGTTTGGATACAAATTTTCAATTATTATCATGCAGCTTTATATTGATTATAAAACAATACTAAGATATAATAAAAATATGATAGAACTAATAAAATTACTTTTTTTTACTGAATAATAAAGCTTAAACATTTAGATAAAAACGTATTCTTTTTAATTTATCTTCTCAATGTTTACAAATATTTCACAAACCACATAATCAAAGACTACTTACAAAACACGGAAAGAAATAAAAAATAAACTAATGAAATGTAAAAGATATGAGAAAGATACAGTTTTTGAAAAAATAAATATTCAATCATAAAGGACAACAAATATAAAATTGTTCACACCATGCCACTCAATATAAACTAATGAACTAAAAAATATATCTTTAAAACTGATACGTATAAATTGTCAGATCCAATTCAATCACATCTACTAAGCACGAACAACTGCCGTTCAAAATAGAAATATATAACCATGTAAAAATATTTAACAATCTAAAATGTAAAAAGAAGTACTTTACTGTGCTTTATTGTGTGATGCAGTCACTAACTGTGGTAGCATTTTTTTTTTTCGAACTCTTTTCTACTCATCACAGCTTCTACAGATTGTGACTCACTTCTCACTGCAGCACTGAATGTCTGGATTTTTTTATTCAAGAGGTAGATGGAAAAGAAGAAACTAGATAAAATTTGATCGTTTGCTTACAGGCTATCGCTCGTAGCCGTGGAATGCTTGGCGATCCCGGAGGACTGTTCGACCGTGAAGGATTTCGACTTTTCACACGGTCAGGGGCAGTGTGCTGTACTGTTATTTTATGCCTGAAATCTGTAAAAAAATTAAAGGACTTTAGATTATTAAAGTTTATAACATTACTAAAAAAAATAACAAAAAAAAATTTCACTCATGAGAGAATATGATAGTCTATGTACACGAAGGACTGTTTTAAAAATTATGCAATCACCACTGTATATTACAGTATATAAAATTAGAAACAATATTACTTAATTCAATTATTTAAAAGAAAATGATAAAATCAGTAAATAAGTACCAGAAGGTGCGCTAATTTTGCTACCAGGTTCCTTCTTGTTCAGTTTCAACTTCGATTTCTTGAATTTGCCAAGTCTTTTATTAGGCGTAGGAGTATTCTGTTGCTGGATGATCATGACGGCGAGCTCCCGTTCCAGAAGGTCGATCTCCCGGGCTGCAAGCTCCTGCTCGCGTTGCCTCAAATTCTCCTCATGCTGTCTTTGTTGCACTTGAGCCTTCGTCAGTTCTTCTTCTCTACAGCGCAATTCCTGCGTAAAAAAAAACACAAATATTTTTCAATTCTATCGAAAAGAATCAACCTGATAATTATGCAAGTGGATGAAAAAAACTTTAAAAATAACTAAATTAGAAAATTAAAATAAACACCTCTGCGCACTTGAGGTGATCAGTACTACCAAAACCTATATAAATTTTAAATAAACTGTTAATTTAAAAAAAACTTCATAAAAATCCGATAAAATTTGTACAGGTACACACCTACAATCCGATAAATGTAGGCTATTTTTTTTTTATCGATTTTGAATGAAGTCTTTTGAACGAGGTACAATATTCTAAATGATTATGCACATGCAAACTCGAAGTGAAAGTAAATGTACGTTTTAACAGGTAAATAAACGTAAAATAATGCAAGTGTTAAGGTAAAAAAAAAAATTAGAATTCAAATTCACATCGTAAACTATATCTACACTTCAGTCTCACTCAAGACCAGTAAATATGCCCATCTCTTACCTCTTCAAGCGATCGGCATGCCTTTGTATTTGCATTTGAAAAAAATGATGAAATTTTAAGTTTCAATATTCGTTCATATTATTCAATTTGTCGAATAAGACGATACCGCCTGATCGCCGCGCACCTTAGAATTCTAACGACGCAGAGTTCAGCGAAACCGGTATCGTCTTAAAAATTAATGCGAATTAATCGCCTGTAAGCTTCTTACCTTCTCTTTCATGCGCAGTCCATGGAGAACCTGTTCGATCTCCAGCCTCCAGTCTTCCTGCATCGTGTGAAAGGACTCATGGGGAGTCGCCGCAAAGGCGCTCCTCACCTCGTCCAAGGCAATGAGTATCTCCGCGAAGCCTGGCCTCGCGTGACTATCGGAAGCCCAGCAAGCTGCAATTTAATAAGTTTAAATTTATTAGAAAGATCTTAAGATATCAATGAAATTGATGCTTGGCTCTATTATAATTTTCTTTTAACCTTCCATGAGACACCTCCACGGCTGAGGACAAGTCGATGGTATCGGTAAGGTTAATTTATTTACAGCTACGCCGTACGCCACGGCTAACGCGTCAATTCCCTTGTAGGGCGTTTCTCCAGTCAAAAGTTCCCATAGAAGTACTCCGTAACTAGTGGAGGAAATTGGTTTTTGAACATTAATTTAACTCGGAGATTTTATGTTATTTATATCGCAGTCATTACCTCCAAACATCACTGGCTTTACTGAATGTGCTCTTTTTAATGACTTCGGGAGCCATCCAGGCATAAGTTCCGGCCGCTGACATCCTAGTTGTCTTGTACACTTCTCTCGCCAAACCAAAGTCGGTGATTTTCAACGTTTTATATTGAAAGTCATCGTTCTCGATCGGTTCGCTTAACAAAACTGGCGATTGTGAAAAAAACAAAAAAGATTAATATACAAAATTGTTTTCACTCGACGTACACGAGTAAAGCAAAACTGTTTTCTAACCATTCGAACTTTTGAGATCTCTGTGAATGAGGCTGATGGGTGCCTTGTTGTGAAGATAGTCCATGCCGCGTGCTATCTGAATGGCCCAGTCGACCAGCACGTCCGGCCTGATCTTGCGGCCGCTGAGGACTCGGTTGAGGCTGCCGCCACGCGCGTATTCCATCACCAGGCACATGTTCGGCATCTTCAGGCACACACCCTCCAGCTGAACAATGTTTTCGTGTTTTAACATCCAGAATAACTTCGCCTCCTGACGTACGTTCTTCAGTGTCTCGCTCGGCTCCTCATCTGGATCTTGCCGAGCTGCTTTCACTGCTACTTCTTTCGCCTTCCAAAAACCCCTGCGAATTTCCAACGGTGAATAAATATCAATGGAGTTTTATTGAACTTTAGTAAAAGTTAATGATTTGAAGCGAGGAATAATTTTCATATCCAAATATTCAAGCTTAATAATACGAGATTTACTTCTTTAAAATTGAAATATACAAAAATATTTTAATAAATACACAACTTACCGATAAACTTTACCGAATCCGCCCACACCAATAACCTCCTCTAACTTTAATTCCTCAAAATCTATTTCTACTGGCTGTACTTGCTCTATCACCGAGGATACCCTATCGATGGTCTCCCTCTCCGCCACAAAGTTTGCTGGGAAAATGCCGACTTTACCCCTAATTTTGCCCGTCCACCAACCTTCATCCCCCGATATCTTTGAGTCTTTTGACAAAACCTGTAAATAAATAAGGATTAGCACTATTTGTCAGTAGAAAATTATTTTTTATGTAGTCTAAGTACCTCAACAGTTTCTCCTCTCTGTAGCGAGAGCTCATCTTCGCCTTGAGCGACGTAGTCATATAGTGCAGTAAAGAGAACCACACTGTCCTGTCTTGACTGTGAGGATAGTGTGCCATGTGAAGGACTAGTTTGCTGTGACAGCGTCCGGGCCGTTCCGCCGCTGTGCGTGTCGGACACACTACTGTCCGACATATTGCTTGATGTCCTCGTGTAGCTGTAATTTTGGCTACTGTAAGAATCGCAATTTTGTATTAATTTAGATTAGTTTAATTGAAATATAACTGCCAGCAAGAATGAGATTATACTTTATGCAACTGTGATGATGCTGCATAAAATGCAATAAGTAGTTTGCTTGCAATATTTTTTGTAGTCTATTGAAAAAATCTTGTTGCTATGTTGTTATTACTTTAATTAGATACTATAAATGATTCTTTATTTTATTTTTTATTTTTACTTTTATTTAATGTTTTTTAATCAAGTAAATTTTTTCAACAAGATTGTTTAATAATGTAAATAACTATACTATTCACCCGATTGACTGATTGATTCTGCTTGGATGGTGATACCTTGGTGAGAAACTCCCCACATTAGAAGAATTTGACTGGGTGGAGCCATTCTCTGTGTAAGGTAAAAAGCGCTCGCTCCGAAGACGAGCATCTGGTTGTCCAGGGTCCATCAAGGTAGACAAGCCTCTCGCTGATAGCCCAGCTGGAGGCATATGGCTAAACAAACCTGGTGTACCTGTAAATATTAAAACATTTGTTTGCATTTATATAATACAAACAATTGAGACATGCATTCTAACCTTGAAAATATTGCTTATGAAGATGTATTTGTTTCTTACCTGAAATAACAATTACTGCTCAAAACAGCAGAAACAATTGATTTTTTGCCCAAAACAAAACGAGAGCAAAGGAAAGATTCATCCTTTGCACGGCCTTTCGATCTATCCTTGCGTGAAAACTCTGCTGGGGCAGTGCTTTCACAGCTTAATACCTTTGGATGATACCACTTTAAATGCCCACCTAAAATGATACATAATAGCATTAGTCTTTTATTGTAGCAACTACTTTTTTTCATGTCTTTCAACTTTTCCACAATCATCATCAAAGGATTAAAATTTTGTTACATTATTTGTTATTTTGAAAACCAACTTAACTGTTCATTAAAACAATTGTATAATTTTAACTTAAACTATTTGGACATATTGTATACAAATTACTCTCAAAAAAAAAAGTATGTGCTAAGTAACATTATAAACATACTCCCGTACTTGCGTCGCAGTCACAAAATACCAATCAAGCTCTGCAAGCCCGCAAGTATTTAAACACAAGAGTCCAAAATATCTGTCCGACTCGGATCAACCAACAATATCGTTCACACCAAACTTAAACTTTCACCACTTTCGATCCCTCCTAAAGAACACGGTCCCGCTCCTTTGCTCCGAAACAAACCCACCCTTGATTAAAGACAAAAAAAAGCACCTCACCCACTAAGCTCGCAAGCCACCCTGGAGCACACCAGAGCACGAGGCTGCTGTACAGGCAGTACCCGCCAGCAGCAACCAAGGAGCCCAACATTTCGCAACGTCGTAGACTTACCCAGGTGGGGCGAGTGGTGGGCGGTTGTCGAGGGCCGGCGACATCCTCGCGGCCCAGGCCCAGCCCCCGGGCTACATGCACGCTGTTACCTCCAGTGCTGGCGGCGTCCCCGCCGCGGGTGCCTCTCGGTGTCGGAGGCTGGCGCGCGGCCGCGCCTCCCCTCGTCGCCGTCGTCGTCGTCGTCGTCGTCGTCGGCGCTCGCACGACTCTCACCTCCGATCCGGCGGGCTGCTCTCGCACCTGCGCCCGGACGTCGACACTGGCTCGGCGGGCCGCCTAGGCCACCTCGCTCATTTATTTATTTATATTTGCGCGACAACGACTGCCAGTCGGCTGCTCCCCTCGCTCCCTCTCTCTCGCGCCGCGCACACTCGAGCTGCCCTCCGGGAGAGAGAGAGACGGACGGGGCGGCGCGCTCGATCACCTACGCGCGCGCCGATCCACACGTATGCACGCACGAGTATATATATATCACACGTACGTACGTATATACACGTATTTTCGTGTACACTGTATATATGCACGTGTGAGAGTAGCCCGTGCAGGTCGGATTTGTAGGTACTGTGTGTGTGTGGAGTGTCGAATGTCGATTCTCGTGGAGGATGGGGTTACGACGAGGAGTCGCGTACGGTGGGATTGATGGGGTTCCGGGAGGGGAGTCCCCGGTTGCGAGGAGTCCGCGCACCTGGACACTGGCCGTCGACGGCGGCCGCACCGACCAGCACGGGACGACACACACGCGCGAGCACACATACGCGCGTACACACCTACGCGCTCTGCGCCGCGCATGCACCTACACACACCGCGTTGGAGGCAACTATAGGCTGTTATATCAAGTACTATATGCCACTAGTGCCAGTATTATACCAGAAAAAGTTAAAAGCCTATCTTATGTGTTTGAGAATCGCGACCAGCGGACGAACTGATGAGTTTTTGACGGGCTGCGGAGGTTCGCGGACCGTCATTATTTTAATAATGTGCGGGATTTTTTTTCATTTATAGTCAGTGATTATAATTAGGTATTCGCAATAAAACTTCACGTAAATACGTGGATTTAATCCTTACATGAAAGAAATTAAGTGTATATAAGCGATTTACGCATATATTTGGGTTTTTGGCTTATTGGGTTATTGAAAAATGCTTATATTCTCGTATTTATACGCGGATTTTTGGTGCGAATATAACCCTGACCTTATTTATATTTATATCGAATGAATAGAAATATATATGTTTTATATATAAATTATACAAGACTGGAGACGACAGTAGAGAATTTAAACGAATAAGACTTTATTTTTTGCAGAAAAAGAAGTTAAATCTACGTTAATAAATTAATCTTATCTTAATTATCTACGTTTAATTAAATCTACGTTAATCCTCGTGTTAATCTACATTAAATCTTTATAGAATTTTAAACAATAAATATATTGTAAAATGAACTACTTTGCGGCCGGCAGTAAGTTGAATATTTTAGCGATTAAGATGGTAATTAATGATTTAACGATTTGTTAAAAATTATTAATTATATATTTATTAAACATTTATTAATAACTACTTTTGTAGTGGTAGTTTTATACATTTATCTGGTCTTAAATAAATAAATAAATAAATAAATAAATTATTTGTTTGCCAGAGATTTTTAATTTATTGTCGGTTGTTGATTTCTTATTTTATTTACTTATTTTCAAATTTCAACATTACAGTTACCGTCACCGACATGGCGACATCTATTCTGACAGTACAGATTACTTGGTTACCGCAGTATAGATTTAAAATGGTCGCACGTCGCAGGAAAAGTAAACTCTTGTGCAGACTGTAGAAAGGAACTTTCCTATTCTATTATATACTACACAATTCATTATAATAGGAACTTTTTAAAGCTGGAGCAAGACTTTCTTCACTGCACATATGCATATGTTATTAGTACATATAGTTACAGGAATATATAAGTTTTTCAGGTGATGTGCAATTGCGTGGGTGGTGTACTTGTTATTAAAGAGACAAATAAGAAGGAAGAGTTGATGGTTCTTCGACCCTACTCCCAAAATTAAGTTGGAGAAAGTTAAGTGTATACAAAGAAAGAAAGAAAAGAATAACTGAAGACAATCTTGTTACAAGTGACTATCAGAATTATTTTAAGTCTCAACTCAACAATAAAAAGCTATGATGGTAAGGTTAAGAGTAAACAGTTTAAGATACCTAGGTTAACGTCTTAAAATGTTTATGTGTTTTTAGGATAACAATACAGAAGATTCAATGTATAAAAATTTATTAAATACTCAAGAATGATAACACAAAACATACTGAAAAGCCTTTTCTAAATAAGGTGAACACTTTGTTTAAGATAAATATGAATAAAACAATGTAGATAATAGAATTTTAAAGCAAATTTTTGTTTTAGAAACTTTTATTGAAATGACGATGGAGGATAAAAGGTCGTCTAAATTAATGTTTCTTGACTTAGTTTATTCTGAAGAAGCGTCAGCTTGGGTAGAACTTTATGAAGATGAAGGAGAAAAATTATTTTCTAAGGCTGCAACATATTCAGATTTTGCACAATTTGAGATATTTTATGGTTCGCAATATAGAAGCACACCTCTTCATCATGCTATCAAAAGAAACAACTTAGCAATTTTAAGAAAGCTGTTATTGAAAGGGGCAAGCATCCACAAAACAGACTTTTTTTCTATTACACCTCTTTACTTTGCAATTTTAACTGATAGGGTTGAAATGATCAAAACACTTTTTGAACATGGAGCTAAAGCCACTGACAACTTTGTAGAATGTGATTGTGAATTTAGTTACTTTCAAAAAGTAATCCAGTATTCAAGCAAAAATACTATAAAATTATTTATAAAAAATGGCTGTGATGTCAATCAAATATTTACGACTGACCATTGGGAATGTCCAAAATTCTCTAGACCACTCCACATAGCAGTGATAAATAAAAGATTAGAGATTATTGAATTGTTATTGAATTATAACGCCAATGTAAATGATGTAAATGATTTAGGAGATAGTCCACTTCACATAGCTTGTCAAGAAAATTTTTTAGAAGCAGTAAATTTACTTTTAAGAAATAATGCCCTAGTGAATATTTTTTCAAAGAATAATTTAACACCACTTTGTCAAGCCATTAAGAAGAATAACCATAAAATTGTTGAACTTCTCTTATCATATGGTGCATTCATTGAATGTGATACTCCAGATGTTGATTTAAATACTTATACAGCAATACACAGTATTATATCCGAAGGATCGATAAATATCTTAACAGATCTTTTAAGGCATGGTCTTGATGTCAATGGTTCTTCAAGAATTAATAAGATTTCATTTTTACATACTGCAGTAGAAAGTAATCAAATAGAGATAGTAAATTTACTTTTAAAGTACAATGCTGAAGTTCATATTCTAGATAATTTCGGAAGAATACCATTGCACATTGCTGCTGCAAACACAAATCAAGAAATAATTCAGTTGCTTTTGCAAAGTGACACAAAATTGGAAGGTAAACTTTATTAACATTTTAATTTATTTAATTTACGTTAATATTTCTTAAAATCAATAAAATGTAAATAATTTTATTTTCAGTTTCACCTGAAAATTCTACTCTCAATTATATGGGAAAGTGTGGTTACACTCCATTACATTCAGCTTGTACTAAAAGCAACATTGATTGTGTTCAGTATTTACTTGAATGTGGAGCCGATGTAAATGCAGAAAGTCATAGAGGTGTAAGACCAATTCATCTAGCTTGTCAAATTGGTAATTTCAATATAGTTGAGTTGCTTGTTGTGCAGTATGATGCTGCTATTAATGTTATCACAGATGATAAATTAACACCCCTTCACACAGCTGTTAAGAATTATCATGAACGAATAGTAGAATTACTTCTAATGAATGATGCAGATACTGTAGCATCTGGTGAAAATAGTACAATTCCTTTAGAAACAGCTGTTCAGCTATCACTTTCATCAGTTATTGAACTTTTATTGAAATATAATCCAGATGTTAATAATCATCTGTATAGAAAGGTATTTTTCAATTGCTTATGTGAACAAAAAAAAGTTGGTTATCAAATAATTGATAGATTTTTCAATTATGGATTTCTATTAAATGCAGAAGAATACCAAAGTCAGGAAATACTTTTAAACGCTGTAAGAAATGGTTATATAAATGTCGTTGAGCGTTTTCTCCTCAATGGTGCGAATGCTGCATCAATAATAGATAATGAATCTTTGCTGCACTGTGCAGCTAAGAACAAACATTTTGAAATTATTGAACTACTTTTACAGAATGGAGCAGACATTTATGTTCAGGATGATAAAGAATTAATGCCTATATCTTATTCAATTTTAAATAACGATGAAAGATCTGTTGAGTTGTTTTTATTTAATGGGTTCGATATAAAAGCACATCCAAATTTGCTACATTATGCAGTACAGAAGTTGAATAAAGGATGCATGAAAGTTGTAAAGCGTCTTGTGAAATTTGGTGCTAACATTAATTATTTTGATAATCAAGGCAATGTTCTTCATGTGCTCATTAGATTTATAGGCAATCTGCTTGATTATAAAGATTATGAATATTTTGTAGCATTTACCATTCTTCTTGAATGTGGTGTAAATGTAAATGCTAAAAATTTAGATGGACATACTCCATTGCAAATGGCCATTTATGCAAACTTGGAAGAACTACTGATTTTAGTTTTACTGGAATATGGTGCAGATCCTAATTTGAAAAGCAATAGTTCAGAAGCACCTTTACATATAGCTTTACGCAAGAAAAGTTGTTATATCAGAATGCTTTTAAATTACGGAGCTGATATCAATGAGATGAATGCAGAAAATAAAACTCCTGCAGATGTGATATATCATAATATAAAAAAAACTATTGATTACAGGCAAGAGCTCAGAGAAAATGGTTCTCTGGTACTTGTTTTCAAAATAGGTAAAATAATGAATGAATTTTGTCTTGACAGTTTTGAAACTTTAAGAACGCACATCCTGAAATTAAAAGTCGCAAATTTTTACCTAAATAACAACAATATAAAATATCTTGAAAGAAATTCTCATGATAATATTGAAAAAGTTGAATATGAGAGAGAAGTTGCGAAATTAAAGAGCTTTATGATCAACAGTATTTCTGCATTTGATCTTTTAAGAAAACGAATAAATGTGATTACGAGATATGTTAAATATGAGAACATGAAAAAACTAAGAGAATTGTTGAAAGCAAATGAATTTCCTAATTATGGAACCATGATTTTCATTCGTTTAGAAGAAGCGTATAAACGAAGAAAATTTCTTGATAAAACTGAGCAGTTCCTGTACAGTGTAATGGGTGCATGTGGATTGCCAGATGCTTGTACTGAGAATGTTGTTGATTATTTAAGTAATGACGATTTAAGATACTTGCATAATTTTTTTTAAAATGATTGTCTTTTTCCATAAATGACAAAAAATGACACTACTAGTTGTATACAAAAAAATATCTGATGTACATATTTTAGATTTAAGTGCATTATACACAGTATTAAAATGTAGATAATTTTTTTTTTTTTTTTTTTAAAGTACACATTATGCTATTTTGCTGTCTTTACATATATAATTTATTGTAAAAAAAATATATATATTTTTAATATGTAATATTAACTGTGAATTTTTAACTTTATGTATTATAATTATGAATACTACATAAAACAATAATAAAAATTGATAGTACTTGCATTCTTCATTATTATTATTATTATTATTATTATTATTATTATTATTATTATTATTATTATTATTATTATTATTATTATTA
>JAWWEN010000038.1:9967399-9989059 GCA_035582955.1 Sycophila texana | reverse complement strand
TTATTATTATTATTATTATTATTATTATTATTATTATTATTATTATTATTATTATTATTATTATTATTATTTATTTTAATTATTCAATGGAGTATATAATTATAGTCCTTAAGTATGCACAAAATGAAATCTGAATAAGGTAAAAATAGTCTAAAACTAATATAAACTTAAAATTAACTTAAAATCTACATGTAAACGATCTTAAAGAACTAGAATTATGATTATTTTTTTGTATAAATAATTAGGAAAGGTTCTAATTGTTTATTTTATTTTAAAAATATATACAGGTAGTATGATATAATATAAATAATAATTGTAGAAAGTTCACGAAAAGTATACTACTATGCTTTAAATTTATAAACAATCTATCAATAAGCTATACAAAATATAAGGCTTTTAAAAATGACAAATTAAGATAGGCCTTTTTTGAAATTTACTTTTTTTACCAGAGGCGACAAAAGGTGTTATATTGACTAGAATATAAATCGTCGTCTCTTAATTTTCCATTTTTTAAGCACTAGAGTAAAGTAACTCTCGCAGAAATTGATAAACTTGTGTTATCAGCTTTTGGAAGAATTTATTTTACTTTAGACCTCTATAAAATTTTGCAAATTAAAATATGCCTCTTTTGAAATTGTGCTTTTTTTTCGTTATAGAGTATAGGCGACGAAATGAAATCCAAATATATAAGTTACACTGATCGATCCCCAGAGACTTTAATTATACATTTGTTTTTACGAAACATCATTCAAATATATTTCTATGCAATAATACATAATTATATTCTTCTTCTTTTACCTTCGAGATGCCAGTGCCAGGCCATGTCTCCTGCATCCGTAAACAAAAAAGTACCCAAAATTTAACACTTGCCGCGCGCACGAAACGAATCCCGCGGTCTCCGGGAGGAATGTGTGTGCGCGCAGCGCAACGACTCAACGAGGCCTCCAGGCCTCCACTCCGCATGGCCCCATATCCAATTCTGCCGCTCGCACCACTGCAGGCGCAGCTCAACGTCAACAGTCGAGTCGGAACTACTGGAGAGCGGAGCTGCGAGCAGTGCGAGCGCGAAAGCAGCGAACGGCCCCCCCGTGTCCAACTGTGTACACACGTATACCTACATAATGTCATTGTCACATCGTACGCACACGTAGGCTGCAGCAGTAGACTGGTGTCTGGTAGACGGTACACTTACAGTAAACGGAGTAAACCCACACCAAGTGTATCGCAGGCACATCGCATGTACACACTGCAGGAGGCAGCGATGCACGCACACACGGGGGTAGAGTCGAGCGAGCGATATCTCTAGTCTAGTATATATACAGTAAACCTCGCGCGGAGGTGTAACGAAAACACACATCGGTGCAGTGTCGGGGATCGGAGTGTGCAGCCGTCGTGGTCGCGCGAGCCGTGGGTACACAGAAAGTGCGCGGAGGAGGAAGAAACTGCTGCTGCTGGTGCGCCCGTCGCTCGATCCATCGATTTAATGTCGCGCGAGCCCAGCAGCATCCACGGGGCAGCGGCGGCCCGAGGAGGCGGCGCCCGATCCTAGGAGTCCCGAGGGATCCCCACCGAGTGCGCTGGACTCTGGGATTATAGGCGCCTTCGATCGATTCGTCGATTTTCCTTGAAGGCTGTAGGATTCGGCTACTGTGGAGACCCGCGATGAACCCCAGTGCAGGCCTGAAAGTGCAGTGAGCGCTGAGTTTGAGTGTCTTTGAAGCAGGAGGTTTCCCAGGTGCAGCCAGGAGTATGCCGAGGTGTGCTGTGAATCATCAGCTGTCAATGATAACGAGGGACAATTTGTTATCTCGGACGAATTACTGAGTGATTCGACTGATATTGGGGTGGCAAAGAGGGGATCGGAGCATATAGTTCGGACAATGTGAACTGATGGGATTCATGTTGATTGCGGAGACTGTCAAGGATAAGTGCTTGGTGTTGTGTTCAATTCCACAGGTAGAGCGTGTGCTCGCGCACACCGGACAGGACGATGGGAAAATGGTGAGGAGGAGACATAGGTGCTGGCATGGGTTCACAAACACTGGAGATATTGCGCCAGGGCGTCTGGGCAAGCTTTACCGGAGGATGGTTCTATGATCCCCATCTGGATGTATTCTCCAATACATTTCATCTCTACATCTGGCTCTTTTTGCTCTGCCTTCCCTTTACCATCTACTTAGTGAGTCAATCTGCAATGTTTATAATAATTTTTTGTTATTTTATTATAGTATTATTAGTATTGCATAATAATAGTATTTAGTGTTTGATAAAAAAAAAGATTCTTGAAAAATGTAAACAACTTTCGTAATTGAAAAATTCATGATTCACTGAATGTGACTCATAAGCAATGAATCTTAAGAGAATTATGTTTGTGGGTGTAGTTAACAGTATTATGATTAATACAATTGACAAATTGTTTGATTTTATTTCTAGTATTTTCCACCAACACTGTATGTGTGGTTGGCTTATTGCTCAACTATTGTTGTTCTGTTTGGAACAATTAAATGCATCAACCATGCACTCCACTCAGTTTACGATACTACCGAGTGCTTGGAAGAACCCAACCAGAACATCAGTCAGCAGAAGCTGGAGAGTGAGAAAAAAAGAGACTCGCGTACAAAGCGGAGGGAACAACCAGTAGATCAAGATTTTTTAGGCATTGAACTACAGGTGTTAAATGGTTAGTACTCATTTTCATTATTTTTTTGCAATATATTTGCAACTACCTTAGTTAATTCAGTTAATTCACTCTTTTAACATTGTACCTCGTAGGAAAAACAGATACACCACCTGTAGAATGTTCATCTCGCAACTCTTACATTGAACCAAATACTCAGAATGCTGATGCTGACAGTATAACTTCTGATTATACAAGAGATAAACCAAATTCAACAATAGATTTAAAGGTTGAAATACATCGAAAGAATAGTTCCGAAAGTTCTGAAGAAGCAGCTCAACTTAATAAACCAATTGTCACTAGTATAAATGTACATGAGGCTGAATTGGTGTCGGAGCAGGATCATGAGCAACACTACAAAAATTATATTTACGGTATTTATCATGTTTCACAAGAGTTTTTTCAATATTTAATTATAGTACGTTTGAGTTGAAAATAAATTAAAATGTTACCTTGCGAACAACATGCAATTAATTTTAGTTTCACTTATTCACGCGATTTTTCCATTTTTTTTTTTTATATACCACCAACATATAATTTCAAACGTAGAGCGAAAGCAGGTATCACCAAAATATTTGGCATCAGGAAAGGGCCGTTCCATGACGAGGAAATTCTGCAGACACGCGTCGGAGGATTCGAGAACGCGCTATTCGAAGTCAAACAATCTGGGCAAAACCGGATCGGAGAGTCAGATCAAGCAAACTAGCTCGTTGGAATTGGAACAACCGGACGATTTTCAATACTGGAAGTACAATCAGAGCGTTAGAAGGCTTAACTCCAATTCAATACCTATGGACGCGCAGTTGCTGAACGATCATCCGCAAAGCCTCGAAATTATATCAATCATGCCGAAGAAAGAAGATACGGACAAAAATAAAATTCCGTCGCACCCGCAGTCTTTGGAAGTGAGCAAAGGATTTTTAAAATCTCAATGCAAACGTAAATGTTACGCAAACAGCTGACGTTTTTTAATTTTTTTTATTAAGGTCATATCTAAAATGCCGCATCAGCAGCTTGTTCATCCGCAGAGTCTTGAAACCATTAGAGCCTCGAGTAAAATCGCCAATCCAACAGACGACAATAATTTACCTCTTCACCCTCAAAGCTTGGAAACGATAAATTCGAAGAAGGTTCGAATTTATATTCACAAATAAAAGTAGCTTAATCTTTCTCAATTTTATTTTATGTAACGATCTCATTTTTTTTTTTCAGGTACTACCGCAGAATACTTTAAAACGCAATCAATTGCAATTGCTGCCATATCTCAGTTGCGGATCGGAAATCGTTCATCCGATAGCTGAGCAGAGTGACGAACAAATTCCTACTGAAAACTCGGGGCGTTACAATCTTCAGGATTCCTATAGTCCGTTACTCATACGTAGAGAAAATGAGGATAGATTGTTAAGGTTCGCTAATTTTATTACTCTTCACCATTCTCTTAATTATAATTTCACAAATTAGTTATACATGCAAAAACTATTATTAGTTTCAATTTTCCATATTGTTAAATGATTGAGCGATCGCAGATAAAGCTGACGTCAAACAAGAAAATATTTGCATAGTGGAAAATTTTTTATAAGTAGAGAAATATCGCAATATCGCTAACACAAATCTATTAATGAATTTATAAATTATTCAAATGTATGCCACAACTGCCTTTTAATTCAATGTTTAATTTTACATTGCAGGTATATTATAGATACTACAGTCGACAACGATTCTGCAAATTCGCGTGATGCGTTACTGGAGGAGCCGAAACCAATGGCGAAGAGAAGATATAGCAATACTAGTCAGAGCAGCTGGGATCTATCAGACGGCGAGAGACGCAAGGAGAAGAGGAAAAAGTCGCGAAAGAAAGAGAAATCAAAGCAGCCCGAGGACCCAATTAATTCCGGCAGCATAGTCGGTATTGACTGGCTTTTCGAAAACGGCGAAGGCGAACCATGGACCAATAAAAGTAAGTTAAAACACGAAATGAGATCGAACGAATGCATCGATCAACGAAAGAAAATTGGTATAGCAAACGATAAACTATCTGAAGGTTTCGTTTATCGATGCGTGAAAAAAGAAGATAAATTTGTAAGAAAACAAAATTACTTAATGTATGAGATAAGTGGTTGTAAACGTTTTAAAATTAATGCTGCCAGTACTATGGACTTCGCAGAAATCTGACGATACAGATGCGTCTGATAGTATACAGACAGCTAGTACTGATTGTAAGTTGGTAGTTTCAACTGTTTAGTTAAATTGAATGAGATAAAAAGCATCACCTGCGAATGTCATTTAATTATCACCATTTTAAATTGGTCTCACATTTGTGTTTCTGTGTAGTGGATGATTTTTATTTCTGTGACGTACATCGCCATAAAAGCTCACCGATAAAAACCTCTTATTAGAACAAGTTATTTAGTAACCCCGTAGAGGAGCATAAAGACACAATATCGTTAATTATGCGAATTTTTTTTTCTCCATTTGTACATATATCTACTTATATAAATTCCTTTAAGTAGCCATCGAAATTTACTAAAAAAAATATACCCTAGATATAGAAAACAATCTCAAAACTGCAATTAAAATCATCATGTAATGTTCGCTCATTGAATACCATCATTTGATGTATTCCACTTTCCTCAATGTTAAATATCTGTTACCCTGCGATAAAGATAATTGTCTCCGCAGCCTAATTACACAATTCGCAGAGACAATTATATTTACGAGCGCGACGCTGTATGTCTGTACCATCTAATTTTATTAATCTCCCAAAGCAGATCTGCCGAGCAAGGAGCCGGACTCGGGCTCGTCGAGCACCACAACGTTGAGCCTAGAAAACGAAGTGAAGCGGAAACTTCTGCCGGCGCCGTCGGAAGTGGATTGTAAGCGTCAGCAGGGCGCCATACCGAAACAGAGTCGCTCACGGCAGCATGCGAACAACGGCAGCGGCAGCAACGGCATGGAGGCGACCGTCACGGGCATCGTCGATGATCAAGGGGCCAGCGAAATTGTCGCGGTTTCGAGATCCAAGCCCAGGAAACTCGCGACCGCGACGAGGGAAAGGCGCCAACGTGCCATGGCGAACGCTGCTGGCAACAGTAACACCAGCAATCAGTAATGCCGATTTTTTTTTTCTTCTGATCGTTATGTACCGTTCGATGTTTGTTGATTGAGATTTTATTTTGTAGAAGGGTAGGAGCGCGGTTTGTTCAACCACCACCTGTAAGTAGCGCGAGTGGCTCGAACAACGAGCTGAGCTCGCTGCTGCCGAGTCCAGCGGTTGTGGTGGCAGGTCAGCCGCTCCCAACGGATCTCAAACTTGCGCGTGCTACCAATGCTATGCGCAACTCGAGGCTCAGGTACAAGAGACTGAACAGGCCAAATCGGACAAGGCGCAGGACGCGCGACAATAATCCACCGAATACGGTGAGACATGTACTGCAAGCTTATGTGCATACTTTTTTTTTACTTATTTTTGTTGTTGGTTTTTTTTTTGTGCATTGGTGGAATGAACCTTTTAACTAAATGCTATATTAGAAGAGATTTTAATTAATGTGTTTGTTGTGTTTGACCTCACGTATTCTTAGACAAATTTTATTTTTTTAGACTTTGGTTTGTAAATTTTGGTATTCTGTATTATTTGGATTTATTTAGAATTCAGGATTTTCATTTGAGATTACTATACTATATCCACTCACTCTACTTTTTATTAAAAATCACTTCATTGTAAGAATCAAAATTTTTATTTTATTCTTTAGGGAAATTATCCTCATTTATTTATTTATTTTGCTATAAAAAATATTTTTTCTGCTTATTTTTATTCATTTATTCTACTTCATTAAACAATTACTTTTTAATATTTTAGGAAGTCATTGACATGTAACTTATTTAATAAATTCAAAACTCACACAGAAAAAGAAGCTTACTCCAATATTTGACTGGAATAAATCTGTGATCTAACAGCAGAAGATAAAAATCTTTTTCGTAATGTTAAAAAATGAAGGAGAAAACGTCATCTCGAGATGGAACAAAAAAAAAATTAAACCTACGATGGTTCCAGGACCAGGACCTGTTAATGCTGACCCGCTTCCTCTACCAGATAACGACGAATCCGGGCACTCCGGACGACTCGGTACATTACTTTCGCGACGACACCGGCCGCTGGATGGCGTACACCTTCGACGAGAAGGCAGCCGCCGCGGCGGCGGCAGTGGCAGGTGCTACAGGCAACCCCGTGGCCATGAACGCTGCCCCCACCCGCGTACTGCCGCCAGAGCAAAACGAAAAGCTGCTCAACACAATGCTCCGTCATTTCAACCAATTCTGCGACGGAACTTACGACGTGCCTGGCCTACCCGAGCTTTCCAGCAACAGCTACAGCAGCCTGTCGCTCAATTCTGCGGGTATGATGACTGCCTGCGTCAAAGCTTTTTCTTTTCTGCCTTACGCACTTTCCCACACTGCTTTTCTACCGACGATACGCTCTGCTTTAAACACTAGCTGTCGATGAAACCAGCAGCTTGCATCGACTAAAAGAGAAGAATGATTTCTATGTTTCCACGTAGCTTTTGTAATTTAAAAAAAAAAAAAAATTCACTGTAACATTTGAGATGTAATGCCTACAGGCTTGGCAGTGATAATCGACACGCCACCCACGCTCCCGCCGCCCGTCCTGTCGCTACCCGTAAACAACGGCAGCAGCAGCAACAACAATAACAGCAGCAGCAACGGCAACGGCGGTGTCAACGGAGTACCCCCGTGCCCGAACGGCGGCGCCGGTCACTCGAAGGCCCAGCTGCCGATGGCGCCGTCGGGCCCCGGCGCCACCAACCAAGCCGTCGTCGCAACCGTCCCGTACAACGACAATCCTCATCAGCGTATGGCATCCTACCGTCAACTCCTTACCGACTCGCTGACGGAGCGTAACCGTAGACTGCAGAGTCTGCTTGGCAACCTCGACATTATTAACCCGCCCAATGGCCCGTCCGTAGATCCAGCTGGAAACCAGGTGAGCCTCCTGCATGGTTTTCGATGAAGTGGAATTTGTTGAATTTTCTTTGCGTCAACGAGAATGGCCCACAGTGTGATTTGCCGCTTATCATATAAATTACTATAAGATTTTAAAATAATGTTATCAACGTATATAGAAAAAAAGAAAAAATGATCATGATTAGTGTTTAATGAAAAGTATTGTAGGATTTTGATTCTTGACAGTGGAGTGATTTTCACGTTATATACACAAAGGCTAATTTATTATCAATCGAAATTTAAATGTAAGCCAAAGTTATATAAATCAATATAAACTGGATGAAATAAACGTTGCATGTTAATTATCAAAATTGCTGACTAATGTACCATTCATATAATCTTCTTTATTTCTTCTGCGATGTAAATTAAGATTTTTTAATAAAATAATTGTTCGATCGATTACAGCTGCCTGTGACAGCATTGCCGATGCATCAGGAGAATCTGTCTTGGAATCGCTTCATCAACGAGTTCATCGGTTTTGAGGAGCCCGGCCACGCCAAGACGAAACCAACGCGTCACTATTACAAGTGGAAGATCGGCAAGTTCCCGCACGTGAAAATCCGCTTCGACCGGCTCTCCCTGCTGGCCCTCCTCGACCGCAACCTGACGGTGTTGGAGACGATCGTTGGGACGATCCTCGCCGTCGCCGTCGCTGGCCTTGGCCTCCTTATTCTCCAACATGGCTTCTATCGTGACATCTTCGCCTTCATTTTCTGCTTCGTCACTGCTGGCTGTCAATACTCGCTCCTCAAGTCCGTGCAGCCTGACGCCGCCTCGCCCACGCATGGATTCAATCGAATTGTCGTATTTTCCAGGTGATTGAAATAGATTGTAATTAATTTTTTTTTTTCTTTTTAAAAGATTGGAAGTTTTAAAAGGTTTTCTTTATTTTCAGACCGATATACTTCATTATCTGCACTAGTATAATACTAATTCTGGAGTCGTCTCTGAAGAACTTCAAGAGCTCGGAATTTAGGATGTACGGAATGCAGATTCTGGATTACAATGTGATTGTGCAATCGCGAAATGTCCTTCTCATCTTCGTCCTCTGCTTCCCGATTGTTTTCTCGCTCGGTCTTTTTCCTCAGATCAACACTTTTCTTATGTATTTATGCGAACATGTGGACATTCATTTGTTCGGCGGAAACGCCAGTACCAGTCTAGTCTCGTCCATCTATTGCCTCTGTCGAAGTCTCATTACCGTGCTGACGTTGTATGGTTTTGCTTATGGAGCTTTAATGGAACCAAAATCATCGCAACACATACTTTTCTCGATCTTCGCTGGACTGCTTGTATCTATTTCTTACCATCTCAGCAGGTACATTAATAAATTTAACTAACAAACTTTTGTCGAAAATTTAAAGAATTCAATACAAAAGTAAGACAAAAAAAAAAAATATGAAATGTGTGATTATTATTAACTTTTTCAGATCGTCATCAGATCCAAGTGTAATTTGGGATATAGTCAAAACAAACTTATGGCCACCAGAAGTTTACATTGAAGAGAAGCAGGTTCAAGTAATCGAAAACACTTCAAGAAGAGAAGCTTCAGTAACTGCTAATCCAGGGCCGCATCAAAATCCACCGACGAAACCGCCAAAGACGAAGTCGTCGTCAAAAAAGAAGGACATGAAAATTGTAGTAGGCGAGCAAGTATCCGACTCAGAATTATTTGACCCGCTACCTCAAAAACTTAGGTCTACCGTCAAAGCCAGGCTGAAAAATGACATAATAGCATGTTCGGTCATTGGTATTCTATCATTCGCTATACACTCGTCAACTGTTTTCACGGCCCTTCAGCCCGAGATCAATCCTGTGCTGTGGAGCTTCACCGGCATTCTTGGTCTTTTACTCCACTACATCATGCCACAGCTACGAAAACAACTGCCATGGCTCTGTCTTGCCAGACCTGTACTGCGAAGCTTCGAACATTCACAATTCGAGGGTAAGCACAAACATTAAATTGAACTGCTTAACAATAATACTATTAAATGATATTAATCGAAATATTAATAAAAATACTTTCTATATTTAGTTCGAGAACCTGTGAAGATAATGTGGTTCGAGAAGATTTACGTCTACCTATGCTTTTTCGAACGCAACGTACTGTACCCAGTAGTGTTCCTAGGCGCTCTGACCGAGTCTTCAACGAAGATCTCAGCGAAGTTTGGCCCAAGTGTCGGTGCCCTTATAATCGTCGTTTGCGGTCTGAAATCTCTGCGCTCGGCCTATTCAGACTCGTCGACGCGCTATCTCGTCTTGATATTCGCTGTGCTACTGTTTCGCATGGACTTCCGCGAATATAGCGAGACCTTCCTCGTAGACTACTTCGTGACCGCGATCGCCTTCGCCAAGATGTACGAGCTGCTGCTCAAAATACGCTTCATCGTCACTTACATCGCACCCTGGCAGATCACCTGGGGCAGCGCTTTTCATGCTTTCGCCCAGCCCTTCTCCGTGCCGCATTCCGCTATGCTCTTCCTTCAGGCCGGCATATCTGCGATACTCAGCACGCCCCTGAATCCTCTTCTTGGCAGTGCTATTTTCATCAGCTCGTACGTTAGGCCCGTCAAGTTCTGGGAGAGAGATTATAAAACACGAAGGTAGAATAAAACTTTATTTCTTCATTTAAAAAAAGAAAACTTGCAATTTCGTTATCTTTATTTAAAAATTTTTCAGAGTGGATCATTCGAATACACGCATGTCGCTGCATCTAGAACGAAATCTTGGAGCAGACGATAACAACTTGAACTCCATATTTTATGAACAGCTAACACGATCGTTGCAACACAGTTTGTATGGAGATTTGGCTCTGGGTCGCTGGGGAAATGTGGAGCAAGGTGACTGCTTTCTATTAGCTTCTGACTATTTAAACTGCCTTGTTCATGTCGTGCAACTGGGAAACGGCCTTGTAACTTTTCAACTGAGAGGATTAGAGTTTAGAGGAACTTACTGTCAACAACGAGAAGTGGAAGCAATTTCCGAAAGAATCGAGGATAATGATAATTGTTGTTGCTGTGAGATGGGTCATTTTTCGCATGTGCTTAGCGTCAATTCAGCTTTCAGGTATGCAGCGTATTTTATAATCGTAGTCGTATTGGAAATCATTTAGTGCTTTTCCATCACTGAAGCGATATTCGATCGTCAAAATCAAAAACGTCGTTTCATCGATGGAAGAAAACTAATTTATTATCATTTTTTCTAAATAATAATAATTAAACAATTCTTTTAGCCAACGGTGGTTAGCCTGGGAAGTAGCAAGTGCTAAGTACGTCTTGGAAGGTTACTCAATATCGGACAATTCGGCTGGTTCAATGCTTCAAGTGTTTGACTTCAGAAAGGTTCTCGTGACGTACTATGTTAAAAGTATAATTTTTTACGCCGTCAAGTCGTCGAAATTGAAACAGTGGCTGGAGAATCAGGAAATCGTAGACGCTTTGAAGCAAACGCTAGAAAAGAATTTCGTTGATCTTGATCCGGTGTTTAACATGAATATAGACGAAGACTTCGACTTCCGAGCGAGTGGCATTACTAGAAGTAGTTTTTGTAACGTTTACTTAGACTGGATACAGTTCTGCGCTACTAAGCAGGACAAGGTAATATATTTCTTCAAAATAGTTCATTTACTTCGTAACTCGTCCAAAATGTATATATTATAAGGAATATCATTTTCGCAGACGTTGGAGAGATCTCGTGACTCGTGCCTTGTATCACTTTGTTTAGCCCTTAGTTTGTTGGGAAGACGCGTACTCGGGGCAGCTTCTCACAACACAGTTTCTAGCGTTGAATTTTTTCTATACGGTTTGCATGCTCTTTTCAAAGGTAAATATTACACAAACATTACTTAAAAAAAAAGTTTAATTATATTCTTCAAATATACTTTTAAATAATTTGATTTGTAGGTGACTTTCGTATAACATCTGTAAGAGACGAATGGGTGCTGCACGACGTCGATTTGTTGCGCAGCGTCGTAGCGAAGGGCGTGCGCATGGCCTTAAAGCTGCACCAAGATCACTTCATGAGTCCGGATACATACGACGAAGCATCTGCTCTCCATGAGGCTATTGACAATCATGATCGTAATCTTGTCATCAGTCACGAGGCTGATCCGCTTTGGAGGAACGCGATTTTGAGCGGAGCTCCCAGTCTCTTGGCTCTCAGGTCCGTGCATATCTTTGAGTTGAAAACTTTTTGCACCGACAGATTTAATTTTAAATATTTCTATTGCATTTTAGGCACGTCTTGGATGATGGCATAGATGAATATAAAGTTATAATGTTAAACAAACGTTTCTTGAGCTTTCGGGTGATAAAAATGAACCGCGAGTGCGTCCGTGGACTTTGGGCAGGTCAACAACAAGAGTTGGTTAGTGTCATCAAATGTCAGCACTGTATATTAAAATAAGTTCGGAAATAAAAATTTCATTTTATTGGTATTTAGGTTTATCTCCGTAATCGAAATCCAGAGCGAGGTTCGATACAGAACGCAAAACAGGCGTTGCGTAACATCATTAATAGTTCGTGCGATCAACCGATTGGCTATCCGATTTACGTGTCTCCGCTAACTACCAGCTACGCTGAGACTAACGAACAACTTTGCTCAGTCATTGGCGGCCCTCTCAGCCTCAGTGCCATTAAAAATAACGTTCTCAAAATTTGGCGAAGGTATGTTACAATCCAGCAGAATTTTTATTTTCCATATGTTATCTGCTTAAGTAAGTAAAAAAGTTTTAAAACTTGTAAAACGCACGTCTTTTTAGGGTGAGAAGAAGATGTGGTCAAGGATGTTCCTCAGGCGGCACAGGTTCTCACGACGATGGAGGATTCGGCAACGATGGAGTCTACGCCATGACAACTTATAACATTCATTCAGGTAAATACAAAATTTGGCTTTCTTTAATTAAAAGCAAATAAAAATTTCGTTATAAATTAAAATACTCATTGAAAACTCTCTACAGGGTACAGTCAGTCCGGTCATAACACATCAGGGTCACAGTCAATGGAGTCCGGTTGTCAGATTGGTGGTTCGACGGGTCGAGGTTCGTTGGGACGCGCAAACACAAGTTCAGTTAGTGGTAACTGCCGAGGCTCGCTTGCCTCCATGGGAAAACCGACCAGCTCGACCCTCGCCAGTCTCGCCGGTCTGCTGAGTAGCACCGATATTAAGAACGAGACCAAGAGCGAAACGAGTTTTAGTGCTAAGCTCGAAAAAGAGGAGGTTCTCCAAAGAGTTCGAGTACGTATAATTTCGACGGTTGGGCAGAAGAATGTGTTATCTCAACCTATCGTTAAACAAATGCGTCACTTCATTTTTGATTGAAAATTTATTCCAGAAACATTCTTCTTTTCAACCATCGATTTGCACATTTTTCAGTGGAACCTATTGTACTGCAAAATATAAAAAACTAAATAAAATGAAGATGATCAGTCTACATGGCGAAAACTAAAATAACATTGTTATTCTTAGATAATGGATCCGAATTACGTGTACGATGCAATAAACCTGGGTCGGCGGATCGACGTGGCCTGGCCGGACGAGAAAATGCGACAGATGGGTGGTCGCTCCGGCTGGCAACACTGGGTGCCAGAGCGCGGCATGGAAGGCTGCGTGGTGCACCGCTGGTTACCAAATCATCGTGACTCGAATCGGCGTTCCCACGTCGACAAGGTGATCCTGCTCGTGCGTATCGACGACAAGTATGTGCCCATTGCCGAGCAGGGTGTGCGCGACCTCGGTGCCGAAGTCTAAAAAAAAAATGCCCTCCTCGCATTGTATAGTAGTTCTTAAGGTAACACGCATACTCGCGCCTGTCGCTAAGCAGTGGATTCGTTCGCTTTCTTTCCGTTTATTTGTAAAATTCATCGTTACTTTTTGTCTTGACAGAAAAGGCGAGTTTCGATGGCTTGAAATTTTTCTCTTGATGTAATAATGTTTTTTCTTTTGTATCTTGTTTTTAGAAGAGGCGAATGATGAAGGTATGAGTAATGTGATATGTGATGTGATTCTAGAGCTTTCATAGTCATTCGATTGATACGACGAAAGATTTTGAGTTCCACATTACGTTAACGCGTTGTGGAAACAGTTAGAATGTACCTAATTGATGATTTTTTTAAAAATGTTTATTTTGTATAGTGCGAATCCTTTTATAATGTTGCTGAATCAACTTTCTGTAAATATTATCTAAAAAATTTTATACATGGATTTGTTAAATGGCTGCAAACTTTCTTTAGATTTAACGTTGCGTCTGATAAGTTACTATAAAAATATTTACAGCAACATTCTTTTAAGAAAGGAGCCTTTCTTGTTTGTAGATGATGTAATTATTTATGACGTAGTACGCAAAATAACATAAGTGATCACTATTATTATAATTAAAAACGCGTCAAAATAAAATGAATTCACTTCTTGGTTGAAGTCTTAAATCTTAATTAATAATTGTAATGTTTACTTTACCGTGAATATAAATCTTTTTGTGAATCGTCTAGTGAAAAGGTTTTCTGTGTCATTTTAGCAAAAAGAAAAAATTAATGTATGCAACAATTGAATCGAACAATTTTCAATCAATGTCGTTACTCAAAAAATATGTTTCTGATAAATTAACATTTGAATCGAACGTCGTAAATGCACTTTTTCACTAGATAATTGCACGTAACGAAGAAAGTGAGTTCAAGATTATTTCCAGATAATCAATCAAAATATATGAAAAAAATCGAATTATACGCGTTTAAATATAATCGATTAGTATTAATTTAAGTTGAAACTCGACGCCACGATCGAACCATTGTAAGCACCAAAATCCTGTACCATAAACACAGTGTAAACTTATTAATATTTCCTACCGTTAGTGGTGAAATAGTGGCAGTAAGAGTGAGGCGAAAAAAATTGAAACATCTGTTCCCAGGGGCATTCACGCTCTTTAAGCGAATCTACCGGCAACGAATGACGTTGGCGTGTAATACTGTACATAAATATAATATAATTGCGATTTTTCTATACTTTTGTTACTTTTTTTAAAAAAAAACGACTTGAATGATAACGCTATTCAATCTGTAGATAATGATAACATTGTAAACGATCTTAAGGAAACTCTGTAAGGAGTGAATAATTCGCTTGCGAGAATAATAATTTGTAAGATAAGTAGAGGAAAGAATGCAGCAAGACATATCGGTGCTTTAAACAAATAGTTAAACTCTTTTGTTCGGGCGTCCATAATGAAATTGAATTTGTACAGTCGTAGATATCGCTAAGCGCGTTTTGGTCAATACTTAAGAATAGTTATCGTTCCTTCGATTATTCCAGACGCACATACGAATTTCGTTTGCAAAAAACATTTAAAAAATAATTGCGCATTTCTACGTATATTCATTCTATATTTAAGTATTCTACTGCATTTTTAAAAAATCATTCTAATTTTATTAGAGATAAACAAAAATTAACGAAAAGCCCTAGGCAATCTCATTTAAAAAAAATGTTCATTCTAGCACGCTTTTTTTATAATCCACGAAAAGAATCTTTTGCTTCAATTCGATTATTTGTAAATAAAGCGCGTAATTGTAAGTTTAAGGTGAGTATTTGGTGAAGCAATGTGTGAAAAATTCAAATGTCGATATAAACAGAAAAAAATGCTTTCTAACACAGAGCAAACGCCTCATATTTGTATACAGTAAAAAACGTAAAAAAATGATTTATTGATGACAAAATAAAAAGAATCGTTCGATCGATGAATAGGAAACATTGTGAGCGCGTTATGTAAACTGCAACACAGCCAGCGGTGAAGTCACAACATGGCCTTATATGACGGTGTACAAAGTGGAACACCTGACTGATAAAAAAAAAACAGAAATATATATTATTATTATACATATATTAGCTAGTCTTTTAACTGCTGACACACATGTACTTGTACTGCTCGCTGCCAAGAGAACAGTAAAGTCTGATTCACTGGGAGGATATATTAAATAAATTAATCGATAAAACAAATATATGTTAATGAATTTATCTTGTCTCGTAAAAAAGCCTAATGTTCGCATTGTATCTAGTGGTTTGCTTGGCTCTTTGTCATCCGCAAAAGCTGGTTTTGCACCAACTTCTGTATATTTACATACTATCGCACTTTGCGTTCAAACTTAATTAATAAAAAGAAAAGATGATATATTTTTCAAAAGACAAACAAGTATAAAATGGTGATTCTGTAATCGAGTAGCCTGAAAGAAAATTATGTATAATTTTTGTATATGAAATTTGTCGTTGTAAATATATATAAGTATATACGTATTTGTTCAGATATAATTATATATCGTTTTTTGAGAATTTATTGAAAAGTTGATTACGTAAAGTCATGCGAACTTTTGCGTTCATTGTAAAATAATATTGCATTATTTATTATTGAAAAAATGACAATATATAATCTATATACAGTTGCTTAAGTCTATCATACACCTACATGATTATACATAATTTTTTTTTTGTTGGGACGATTTAAATTTTGTACTTAAAAGTTCAGAATTTCTAAGATTAAAGGAAAAACTCATTAGTAAATCTTTTAAGTGAAATTTTGCATACGTAAAAGTGAATTCATGAAAAGTGTAAGGATTTTTTTGGTGAAACTTTTACTATAGTAGCACAATTTAACGAAAATTTCAAATCCACACACGTTTTTACGAATTTTCCGTGAAAAATGTAATTTTTCACTTTTTAAATGTAAACTTTTTGAGAATCCGAAGTTTTATATAGATCAACGAATAAAACGTTAACGTAGAATTTACTCTCAAAGTAAATACATGAAAAAGTCGAAAACAATCTCAATCAATATATTGTCCTGTATAATCAGTAGTCTCTCGTCTACGAATTCGAACTGCGCTCGAATGAATAAACAGAAAAAATTACCTGCTAATGTTCTCGTGCCAATGATCGAAACGGTACTATGTATATGTACGTTCCATCGCTACAAAAGGAAAGAAAAGAAATTCTGTTGTAAAAGCTCTGTACATGAATCGAGCTTCTGTTTTAAGTATTTTTAATTCTCCAATTGAATGTGTAATAGAAAATATAAAGAGAAGATTGTCAGAGAGTTGCTGCGTAGTGTAATGCAAGAATTGATTCTGAAAGATTGTTGTGTTGGACTGAAGCGTAGTTTTTTGGGTCCAGCTTTAGTAGCCTTATGCTCCTTTTTTTATGCTAGAGATAAATGAGTAAAGCAGAATTTTTATAATATTCTACGAAAACAAATTTTAACTATTTCTTTTGAAATTTTAAATGAAATCGATTTTATTCTATTCAATCAATTTTATTTGACTATAATGTATTAAAATTTTGTTAAATTATAATTGCAGTTAGATCTTTTGGAGTGTTATTTTCCAATGTTTTCAATTAATTGTAAAAATTCTGATGTTTAGGGAATAAAATTCAGCAAAATTTAAGGTAATGAGAGGTAAAATAAAGTTCAACTTCTTTGTTTTTTTAGCCAATTATTGGCATGTATCATTGAAACTTGTATAAAATAATAATTAAGGTAACAATTAATTTTGTAATTACCTATGTTATGTATCATTGCAAATAGTGCGATAGTATATTATCCAGAGAAATTTATCAAAGGGTTAATTATAAAAGTTACTATTATGAAGAATATTGATAAATAAAGACACGTTACTTTTTTACAAAAAAATTATTATTTTATTTCTCCATTATTAACTTACATTGCACTATATAATTGTTTCATTACAGGATATATGTATAGTCTTTTTTCATGCACAATGAAGGCATTTGAGCATAATTTAATAACACCATTGTGAAGCCTCTGCAAAACAGTGTTAAACAATAAAACTGAGTATAGATTTCAGTAAAAGTAAAATAACACAGTACAAGGTGGCGTAAGTTCAAAAACTTACAAATCTTAAGTGATATTCTTACAAAAAGGCAAAGAAAACGCATTTGAAAGAAGTGCTATTTATATTTCTAAATACACGGACACTCAACATTGATTTAGTGATTCAGTGCAATGCTGCAATATAAAATGTCCTTAAAGTCAAATGACTGAAATTAAATTTCAATCCTATAGGATCTAGCCGAGTTAAAAAACAATTATATAAAATCTTGACTTTTCCAAAATTTTTCTATATATACATTTCTTTTTCTAGTATACTCGTCATTATGTTGTACTGTTCTTTTCTTCTGGTGGATGATGTCCCAATATGGTCAATTTTTTAATTAAGTTATCAATCATATTAGCTTCTACTAAGCCAATAAATTTGTCAACTACTAAACCATTGGACACAGCGATAACAGCAGGCACTGCTTTCACCTCAAATGTGTGCACAAGTTCAGGATTTAATTCTACATTGACTATGGCAAGATTGAGTTCTTCCATTGGTCCAATCAATTCCTCTAGCTTAGGCGTCAGAATTTTACAAGGATCACACCATTCCGCATGAAAGTTTACTATTACTGGTACTGAGCTGTTCATAACTTTGTCTACAAATTCTGTGTTGTCAGTTATCTCAAATATTTTGTTTTTGCGACTCAGAAGTGAAAATCCTCTTGAGGGTATTCGAAATAAGTTCCTCACACTGGACAGCATTTTCGAAGTTTAGGCTTTGAACTTTGTTATTGCTTAATTATTAAAAGGCATATGACTTTAAATATCTATAAATTCTAAGAAGGCTTCAAAGCTTATTTATAAAATTGTCTACAAGACCCAATTTCTGATACGCTGAGGTCTAGCAATGTCCATTAATCCAAATTTAATATAACCTATTAATCCAATCACAGATGAAGCTGCCAGTAGAATAAGAAGTATCATGCGCCAGATGAAGAAATGGTCATAAGGCTAGAAAGAAGAAAGCTTATGTTATTTCATTCTCTTAAAAGCATTTCTAATTATTTTCAATTATTTTTATTACTGCTTTGTTAACATTTGATATTTTGAACAAGCAAATAAATAGCAGGAGGCAAACTGTTTTTTAGTTAGTTTAATACATTATTAATTTGTCACACTCAAAGAATAGCATTTTTAAAACGTGTAAAAATAATTAAGCTTTATCAATTTGTTATCTACAAGTATTCCTAAGCTTTTACATTATCTATAAGTATACCTTGTTCTCTTGTACTACTGGATGCTGAGGTGAACGAGGAACGCTGACCAGAATCACTGTAATAATAGCTGCTACTGTAAGAGCAACAGCACCGATCCTCTTCTCTATCCTTAGAGACACTAAAAAGATCAATCCAGCTGATATCCACAGCGACAGTATGACAAATAGGCCCAGACCTAAACCAAATATATGGCTGGTCATCCCCCTGCAATTGAACAGTAATTATATGAGCCACTCGCAATCACATTTGCCATTCATATCTGCACCCACAAGCTCAATAAAAGCAGCTTAAAACCGAATAAATGCGGATTCGAATGTCCTATAAGTCACAGGTTAATTTTAGGTTTGTGAGTAAGTAAAACAATTCCGACCTTGGGAGACTGCAGAGAAAAAGAGAAAAGCCAATCTGACGTCTGTCTAATATTGTCGAGATCGTGAAAGAATACTGAGTGTTATGCAATTTTAAAAAGGTGCTCTAACAAGTGCTTACCTGACGAAAATAAAAATCAAATCTGATCGGGGGCAACTTAACGACTTAACCTAGTCGACTCCGTCCCATGATCGGCATCGGACTCCGGTCATAACAATTACCTATCTATATATACTATATATGTAGATATGGCATGCGCATGCGCGCACGCCAATATATATATATATATATATATATATTTGTCGGAACTAACGAGCGTCGTTCCGCGCAAAAACGGCAGATGGCCCCGCTTGGTTGTGGAAACAGGTTGCATGTCGGCATGTCACACCACGTTGTAGCTTTTTCATCAATGAACTTGAGTACTATATATAAGTAACGTATGCGTATAATAGTATAGTAAATAGTAAATTCATGGAAATATTTCATTGAATTGACGAAACGATGAATGAATATCGTTTGTAGACGTCACGACGTAAGGCCAGTTTTTTTTTTTTTTTTTTTAAATTGCCGTTTTTTATCAATGAATTCATTAGGAAAAGTATAGTCGTGTATATTATGTATATAGTAAACTCACGGAAATATTTCATTCAATTAATGAAAAGTATACGTATTTAGACATACACATAACGACTAATTTAACTGCGCACTATTTTTTGGAAATTAAGATAACATCCGTCGTGATTTATATCGTGTGCCGATACCTTTTCCTTTGAAATATCGACAGACTGATAATAATTATTTTTTTTGGTTCAGATATTTAGATAAATGATTTGAAGTTCTTGAGATATAATGACTCAACAATTCTTGTTTGCGCTTACAAATGAATCTTTTTTTATTATTTCATCGAAAACAGAAAAAAATGATTTCAAAACTTAAATTAGGTGTTTATATAATTGTAGGATACCTTATAAAATAAAAACTTAATGGTATGGAGTTTTATATATATAGCACGTTACGCTAGAAAAATTAGATATTTAACTTTTTATTTATAGTGTCGTATCATTTCTAAAAAAAAATTTAAAAAAAACTATTACGATAAAATACTATTTAGACGTAAATATAAATTAGTATAAAAAAATATTCAAGTAAACAAGATTTCATTTTTAAGTAAAGTTATACTTCCTTTCGCCTGTTTGTTTTTAATTTATAATAAATCATCATTTATTATGATGAGGCAATAAAAATTAAAATCTTTTTAAACGATTAGATAATCTATTTTTATCACATTATTAATTTTTTCATTGGTAGATGTGATTAAATTATATCAATTAATTTCATTGCAATTGAAAGAAGATTAAGATATATATATACATACACACTAGGGGGGTACCCCCCTGTTTGCTCCGCTCACCAACCCCTCATTTATTATTTTTTTAAAATCTTTATTTATAATATTATCTTTAAAAAGTTTTTAATATATGTCCTAAAAAATTAAGAATACTTAATTAAAATGTTTGTATTTGGTATCGTTTCCACACTATACTTTTGAAATAGATACCTTAGTGCGTTTATTTTTAGGTGGTTTCCCCTTTAGGCATAATCCACTACTTCAATTGAATATATTTTAATAATCTTGACATTTAATACTCTAATTTTGATACTATATATACACATAAGTGTGTAATCTAATTAAAATAATCTAATTATGCTCTTTAATCTGAGTAATTTAATTGAAATGCGGGAGCACCCAAAAATCCATAAAGACTCTAGCGTCTTATAAATAAAACTAAAATTACTTGACAATCATTTGACCCTGTCTTTTTATTAAAAATCGTATTATACAGAGCAGTTAAACTTATACTTCCCCTTACGTATTAACAATAATTACCTTCAATTTGCCTCCCGACATCAGCGTTTTCTCCCACCAGCCCGAAATTGCCGCATCTAAATAAGAAATACGGCGAACTTTTCATATAACGAAATTGTAGCAGCTAAGTGTTTCCGTAATACCATAATAAACATAGATATATAGCTATATAGGCGCGTGCGGCTCTATAACTGGTCTAACAGCCTTTTCCATCGCGGCGCGCGCCTGCAGAGTATTTGACCATTACTCGCGTTTTTCCCACGGAGAAAAGCGTTGCTTCCACTGTCCACTCTCTCTTTCTCTCTCTTCAATTTTTTATTATACACAATTGATTGGAGATGGAAGATTTGATAAGGCGAGAATAAAGGGAACATCGACAGACATAAAGGATGTCGTTTGAAGGTGTAAGGAATAGACTTTAATTTATATTTAAAAAGTTTAGTATAAATTTCTACAAAAATTATTACTTTTCTATTTTAATCACTATTTTTATTGGCAACCTGACAAAGGTATATTACACGAATTAATTACCACACCGAAAAAAAAAGTAATTCTTACTGTCGCAACAGTAATATCTGCTAGACTAGAAAAAGTAGATACTGCTTTGCAAAATCAGTAAAATTAACATTTTCTACAG
>JAWWEN010000038.1:9953564-9967299 GCA_035582955.1 Sycophila texana | reverse complement strand
TTATAATGTTTCTCCTCTGGCGCGCTCTGAAGTTAGCCACTGGGGGCCGAGTTTCCTCCAAGCCGAATTCAACTCTGGTATGTATGCGTACATACAACAACATTATTATTTCTACATCACAAGTACTTATACTGTTGACGCAATTAGACAGATACTTTTGTCAAATTAGTCACGCAAGCAGCAATAACAGTACGACTCGTCATTTTCTAAAATGAAATCAAACCCTACCAATAAAAAAAATAATCATAATAAAAAAAAGGAAGTTAAAACAAGCGCTAATCGCGTAATAAAAGCGCGCAAGTGAACTCGGAGCTTTGTGTACACTTAATAATTATAGGCGTACATAAGCAGAGTACAGCGCTCCGAACAGCTTCACCCTGCGCCGTGTCTCTCTCCGACCCGCTCGCTCCAGTATCTACCACCAGAACGCACAGCCGCGGTGTGCAAAGACCCAGCGCCGACCGACACAATTATACTCGCGCGATAGGCTGCAGATTCGCGGCTCGCGAGTGCAGACGCGCGGCGCAGAGGGACGGGACGTATACACAACAAACGCGAGTGTGTCGCGCGTGTGTGTGGGAGAGAGAGGAGAGCCGCGCCGCCGTGTGTGCAGACTGCAGCCGTCGTCGTCGTCGTGCGTGTGTCTGGGGCCGTGCGCACACACTCAGACACGACACTTTTATCGCGCGCGTATCGCCAAGATGTCGGGGGATGTTTCGCGGGTCGTGCGGCCGCTGGTACGCGCTCCACCGTGCAATGAGTCGCCCGTCGCCGCTCCGACAAGCCCCGTCAGCAGCGAGACCCTCGTCACGGCCTAAAGCCCTCGGCGCTGAGTGTGAGGCGCCCGCCAGCCGGAACTAAAAGAGGACGGCAGCTCAGCGGGGGACGGGAGAGCGCGGGACGCTCGGTGTGTGCTCGCGGCAGTTCACGAGCAGTGCCGCGACGGCATTCGCCAGCAGGGTAACGTCGCATCGGGCGCCCGGGCCTAGCCGGGGGCTGCCGTCGCTTTTTTACTCGCGGCCCTCCCCCTCGACGCTCGCCTCTGGTCGCGCGGCCGCTGTCTTCTGCGCCCGACGACGCCGCATCTCGCCGAGAGACAAAGACGGACACCGGAGCCGAGGGGCCTGACGGCCGAAGGATAAGGAGCGCATATAACTTTCGGCAGCCCAGATAGAGACGTTTTACGTGCACCGCGGCCGAGCGGGACGAATAAATACTCCGAGGGGCCGAAGGAGCGAGGGAGAGAGAAAGAGAAACGGAGCGAGAGGGAAGGAGAGGGAAGAAGAAAATTGGAGGCGTACGCGTCCGTGTGTGAGTGTGTGAGACGGCGAACGCACTGGAGGGAGAGGAAAAAATTGTCTCGACAACCTCGCTCCTGCTCTCGCTCTTTCGCCGAGCTGCTAACAGCTACAAGACGGAGTAAGAAGAAGAGGAGAGAGAGAGAAAGGAAGAGCGAGAGGAAAAGAGAAGAAACAGAGATAGACAGACTGAAGCCAAGTGCGTACAGCACATTTTGACTGCCAACCTTTTCTGCGAGTTCGCACTAAGAGGCGGCTATTCTCGGTCGTCTTCTATCTCCCCATTTTCGACGTCGTTGTCCTCGTCGGCAGTGCGATCACAGCGCGCCTGAGCCCGTCGAGAAAATAAACATTGACCGCACGTCGTCGTTGAAAAGGTTAGAGGAGCTTTTTTTGCACACTATTTTTCTTTTACTTCTTTTACTTTACGCATCAATTTATTGTTATTTTAATGGCTTAACTGTCTTACTTTGTTACAAAGATATCGGATAAATATTTTCCCCAGTGTCTTGTGCTTCGAGATGTGTAGTTGAGTTGTGCTCCAATAATATTGTGTTACATTTTTTTGCATAGTTCACAAGACCAAGACAATTTTTATTAATTGCGTTTGTGTGTCATTTAATTGCAGAGTTTGGAGCAGGACTTGAGTTTGGAAGTAGGAATGGGTGCAAAGACCAGCACCATCACACAAAATGCCGGTGGTAATGGCCAATCTTCCACAGGAGCTAATGAGGCGACCATGCAAGGATTTTCCACACTACGCTCGCTGCCAGGTGGTGTGGGCATGCTCCAACACCCACAGGCCACTCAATCACAATCCTCCAGAGTTTCTGGAGATAGCAGACAAAGAGCAAGATCATTGAGTTCTGTGCCGGATATATCAGCAGAACAGGGTGCTCTTGCATCAGCTGTAGGTGTAGGTGTGGGTCAGGTGCTAGGACTACCTCAATTAGATTCAGACGATTTAGACGAAGAAAGCAGTAGAGTTTATGCCGCACACAGCTTGCCTTCTCACATTTGGTCTCTAAATGGTAAGTACTGGCATATTACATAAATACTATAAAAAGCAGGTGTAAGAAAATAAAAGTAAAGAAAAGTCAATTAAGTGCAATGCCTCTGCAATATTTGGTAAACAAAAAGTAACGAGTATAGAAGGTAAATTTTTTTTTGCGCAAGTAGCGGACAACGTTCTTTGTGCTCCGTTTTGTTTTTTACGTTGTTTTTTTTTTCTGTAGCTCCTGTGAAATTTCTCGCTTCGCAAGAAAGGCATTAGATCATTCGGCAATGAAATTTCCAGATTGATCGATAAGTCATCGTACGGGAACAGAAGCGCGAAATGGAAATTCCCGCATTTTTGCTAAGCGGTCAGATCGGAGTCAAAAGGCGTGCGAGGCGTGACGGTACGCATTTGGTCGATCAACATAACCTAGAGTTTGCGTCTTTCGCATCGGAGCAGCGTGCAATCGTGCGACGGGGCATCATTCGCGCTATAGAGGAAGGTTAAAGGTTATGTCCGCGAAACAGCAAGTGCGCTGGAGAACGGAGTTCCATAGACCAAACGTAGGAAGTGTGAGAGGGAGGGGGCGAAAAGCTCGCAGGGGCGAAGAGGGGGGCGTTTGTTTTGGCGCGCGTTGCTGGGGTAGTTGGCCTGGTAACCGGCGACCGCGTGCAATCGATGTCCAATCCGTAAATGTGCATGAGGAAACTAAATGCGACTATCCCTCAGTTCGCCCGCTGCAATTTGACCGATTGCGCGGAATTGTTATCCGCCGATTTTTCGCAAGCCCCGCCGTCACGAGTTTTCGCGATGTCAGCGGGACCAGTGGCTTAAAATTGCTAAAAGCTAGTAATGGATCACAATAAATCCGGCGGATTTTACTATGGGAGTGGTAGTAAGCTCGTGCTTGCACGACTCCGAAACTGAAGTTGTACCTGCACACGCGGTCAGACGAGTTTTTTATGGTACCTGCTTTTATTTCTTTAATCAGCTACACAAATAATCTTTTTATTGTCGGCTTACCAACGATTTATTTATCTAACGTCTGTGCTTTTTATTTTAAGGTTTAAAGTGCCCAGTATGCTCCAAATTTATTCTACCAGATGACATAGAATGTCACCTTGTTATGTGTTTGACTAAACCCCGTCTTAGTTACAATGGTGAGTGTAGTTTTTATACTTGTTTACAACTTTCAATTTAGAACACCTTTATTATTCTATTTAATAGCAATATCATAAAATGTTCTTTGTGGCCAGACAAAAAAAAAAAGTAGACATAAGTGGGTAATAGCAGTTCATTAAGTGAAATAATAATTCTATTGTCTACTAAATGTTTACTAAATGTGTGAGAACATTAAACAACTTAAAAAGTAAAACATTTCCTAATAAAGAAACTATTCAATAATAAAAAAATAAACGTTTCGATAGATATACAATTTGTAAATATTTTAAATTCTAGGTTGTGAGTAAAATTATTTTGTTATCGTATTGCGATTAAAAAAGCAATTAATACTGTTTTTTAAAATAGCAGATTTTTTTTTAAATTAATTTACAGTATAAATATGTACTTTCTTATTTTGAAAAAATAGCTTTTCTTTATTAAAATTATATCAATTTATTGTTAACAATACGAATAACAACAATAAAGTAATTAAATTTCGTAATTTTGTTCAATTTTCAGAATAATGACCCTTTTATAATTATAAATACACAGATGACCAGAAATATATTTTTAAATATGTCGTCATAATTATTACTTATAAACTCAATCGTTCTAAATTTTTATCGACATTTAAATATACCGAAATAAATTGAAACCTAATCAGATTGTATATTAAATTTTTTGTCTCTTACATACATTTTATTTTTAGATCGTTTCTCGTGAAATGCGGGGGACGATCAGCGTCGTTAGAAATGATCTAAAGCTTTTTATTTTAAATTTTTCAGTGGTTATCAAAATAGTAGGCCATTCGTGAGTTCCGTAAAACTAATTTTAAAGTAAAATATTTATTTTTAAACTACATCTACATTATACATTTTGCAAAATATTTTTGCTTTTATTCATTTATTATATCATTTAATTTTTAGAGGACGTACTCGCGGATGAAAAGGGTGAATGTGTAATATGCTTGGAGGATCTTCAACCTGGCGATGTGATAGCTCGCTTGCCCTGCCTCTGCATATATCATAAAAAGTAAGTTATTTTTATAACTTCCAAATTATTCACTTTTGTCGCTATGTACTTGCGGCCGAAATAATTACTTGTACTACACCCCGTAAACAACGATGTAAACACATCAATAACCTCGAATTGTTAAGGAAGATAAAGTTATAAATTTCGGAAATATTTTACAAGTATTTATTTCGGTTGATTGTACAATGGTAATGATACAGATTTTTTTTTAAACTTTGTATTTCATGAATGTAATCTATTTGAAACTGAAAGCTTCAACTAAATAATATAATTACCCCTCTATTATTCCCCAGGCAACACTACCAAAAAACAAGAAAAATAATAGCTGTAAAAATAACATAATCGTTTTCATAATTACTATCAAGGCATAAAATAGGAATATATTTAATTGCATATGCACTATTGTTAACTATTATAAACAAAGTTCAAAATATTGTACAATCAGTTTAATTCGAAAAATTTGCGTTCATTTTTTATAAAAAGAATACCTACTGTAATTGAAGTGGAGCTTGTCTAATTAATGATTCAATTAAAAGTAAAACCGATCACACATTTAGATTGTATTATTTAATGTTGCTTTTAAAATAATCGATATTTTGACATTAGTTAAATTGCGATTACAGACGTCGTGGATTAATTCGATCTCTTTCACTTCGCATTGTAATTCGATTTTTCCATGAGTGTATATTATACGACTTAGCTATCTCATCACTACTTAAGTATATTCATATTTTATAGCGCGAGCATTATTGCGGTAAACGATCGTAAAATGTACTATAGACAATCCTTCAAGAGAAAAGGCAAAGTTTTAAAAATTGATTTTTCAATGTACTCCCGCTAGCATTGTTCCATAACTGACCTTTGAATATTGTATTTAGTATATTAAAAGTAATGCAAATATGATAAAAACTATGACTATAGGAATCAGCAAGTACACTAAGTTGAAGTTCGTAAAAATGAAATCGACGAATCAAATAGAATGAAAAAACAGGCTTAATATTTTCTGTCTGAAACTGGTAAAAAACCGGTTTTACAATCTTCAATTTTATTATTTAAATGCAAATTAAGAAAAGAGAGTACATATCTAGTCTGCTAAGACAGAGTTAAAATAATTAATTGTATTTTCTTGATGTTACAGTTGCATTGACAAGTGGTTCCAAGTAAATCGCAGTTGTCCGGAGCACCCTGGTGATTGATGTGAACTGGGCGCTTGGTAAAGGAGTGAGACTCTGAAATGATTTGTCGATGGAAGCTGTCGACGGGCACAGCAGCAGCAGCATTAGCAGTGGCAGCCCTGTCGCCTACGGGACTGGATGTTAACATGACGGGAAACACGAGGCAGAGGATAAGAAAAAGAAGCTAGTCAAGGTGGCCGCTAGTCCGCGATGGTTCTGGTAACGCGCGTGCGATGGTGAGGCGCGTGCCACCCTCGGCGCACGCCTCGAGCGATCCGAAACAAACGCAAGGGGACAGATACCTACGAATGCGAACCCTCAAAACTCTACTACTCATAAGTCTAAGAGACATTAAAGAAAAATGAAAGAAATGAAATCGCCATACAATTCAACGACACAATGTTATTACCTATACGTATCTACGATTCATTAATCTCTTACGGCTGTCGCTTTAACAAAAAAAAAAAAAAAAACACAAAAAAAAAAGAAAATTAAACAAAAAGACATATTCTCTATTGTATGATATTTATAAAGAAAAACAAATCTGACTTAGTTTTACCATTTTTTCTGTTAACTCAATTTAGCGCTCCGAGCGAGGTGGCGATTATTACTATCTATATTACTATTATTGCTATTATTGCTATTATTAATACTTTTATTATTAATATTATTATTGCGATCATTGTTATACTATTATACATTATTATATTCTTTTATTTTATGACGAGAAAAGAGGGATCAGGACGAAGCTTAATCAAATGGATCTTGTGTAGCAAGCAGGTGAGCTCTGTACATTAGAATAAGTTAGTTATTGTACTTTTAATGATTTTAATACGAGATGATGTACTGTTTTTTGTTGTCTGTTGGGGCATGAGTACTAGAAAGGATATTTTTGATACTTTCATAAAAGGGGAATCCGAAAAAACATGAGATTCGAGAACAAAAACGGCTGCATTGTTGCTGTAAGAAAAATGAAAGGTTATTTGTTTAATCTTTTCATTTTTTTTTTATTAAAAGCAACAATCAGTTATAGGTCGTACGTTTTATTCTTTTTAACTAATTATTTCAAAATTTTACATTTGAAAATAAACATTGACACGGCGAGAAGAAAGAGCGCCAAATAGTTTCCCCTCAAATTTTTCTTTAATTCTCGATCGAAAAACGAGATTGTTAAATGACACGAGGATTGAGGCGCACTCAGCGCTCCACAGGTTTTTAACTTCCTACGAAAAGAAAAGTAATTGACAAATTCGAGATTTCGATAAGATAGCACGCTAAAAGTATATTATGGAAAAGATGTGTATATAATAAAATTTAGGGACATTCAAACGAAAGAAGAACATACGAAGCAGAGAAAATAAGAATACATTTTCACATTATTCGTAAATGCTGGTAAGAACAATGCGCATATACTCTTTACAGACTTGACAAAGTTCTGCGAAACAATCATTGTTTAAAAACAAAATACGTCGAATGCGCTCAAGAGCACTCAATGATGCTTTGTTGTGCAACTTGACATTCATCGATGATCCCCGACATCACCGATAGCCGATGAAAAAGTTTATTAATTTTACATGAGAGAAAAGTTGAATGCCATGTGCGATTATTGTAAGAAAATTAATAAATTTTGTCGTTTATAAATATTGACTACTGTCTTCTTTATTTAGGCAAATCCAATTGCGAATCATGTGTAAAAAATGCGCTTTAAAATGATTTACTTTAAATTTTTGGACATTGCCTAGAGGAGTATCTTGAGTAAGATATTGGCCCAGACGTAAATTTCCGATTTTACGATTGACGTCATCAATCAATCAATGTGTGTGTACGTGTGTATTTTGCGCACTTGTATTTTGTAGATCCAGAGTCACGTGCACTCGAGGAGCGAAACAACTTTCGTGCTTTCACACATTCGTACATATCAATCATTTATTATCAGTTGATGTATTTTTGTACGCTCTCTTTCAAAATCCATTTTTTTTACGATAAACCTTTAGTTTCATTCATACCTATTTTAGTGGCAATAAAATCAGTGAACTGATTTGACTGTTAAGATAATAAGACATACAGCTTTATTATAACTTACTGAAGCTTTTATATGCTATATTATTTCCGTTTTTTATCTATTACTTTAAAAATTGTTAATTTGTTATAAAAATAATTCGCTATCTCTTCAAGAAATGATAAAATAATTAAAAAAATTCCATGTGTTTTTAAAACTGGATTCCGATTAAATTTAATTTGTGTTTTTTCTACTGTGAATGTAATTGTGCCTTTTATTTTTCAAAACATCTGTGGTAAAATCATTGTTGTTCGACATTATGTATTGCAGCAGGACTGATTACGTAACTTTGGCTATGAATAAATTTTACGATGTTTGCGGGTTATTTCATCAAAATAAAGCTAAATATGCGCTAAATTTTTTTAAAGCGTAAACAATAAAATTTAATGTTGCTTTATTAATTATAATTCACGGATAAGCGCGCAACGTTTATTGTGCATCCGAGTAATCTCTGAACTGAAACATCTAACAAGATTTAAAGGTGCAAATTCATGCCGCGAATAAATTGCTATTAATAATACAGATAACAAAATAAGATATATGTATGTTTTAACAATATCTTAAGTTAGCGTCTTTGAATAATAATACAGTATAGTAATAAATAAAATTTCGCCTGTAAATTATGTTTATTTTTGTTTAATTTTAATATCAGTTATTATCGATCGAAAGTGAACATAATTTTGAGCTCCATTAAATAAATTACTAAACAATTACTTTTCAAAGGTGTACAAATTGCGAAAGGACCGCTATGTGTGCACTCGTGTGCACCCGCACGTATGCGCACCATCCACTTTCTAAATTTAGTGTATTTCGATTTTTTTTTTTTTTTTTATTAAGTTGAAAAGGCATTTTTATTTTATCATCTAAGAATTTTATTTTCAAAACATTGTTTTCACCAGTACACTGTTTAACAGAACACTCAATTTTAATTAAAATTCAAGTAAAAAAATATAGTACCATTGAAAAAAAATGTCAAATTGTAAGTATAAAGAAGCTTTTTTTTTGTCTCCAATACTTTTTTAGCGCTCACGCAATCCGCATGGTTTGCAATTTTTGCATTTAAAAATTTTTCAAGAGTGTAAGTATGCGTTTACACGCTTTATCATTATATTGACTATATACTACTATACTAATATAATAGTTAATTACAAAACAAATTTATTCATTTCAGGTAATTATACCTAATCTTCAGTCCTTTAGTTAACATATAATGGAAACTACGCAAAAGCAAAGGTAATGTATATACACAGTCAACGAACGCAGTTTTAAATCCGCCGCAAGTATAAGTAGGTTGTTAAAAGCAAAGTATATAGGGATGACAGGGGCACGCCGGTGCGGGCGGTAAACGTTCGTAGGTGCCGGACGAGGAATTTCGGAGCGGCCGAGCGTCGGCATTAGGTGTCTCTGTGTAGGTAAAAGAGCTACAAATGCAGATGACAAAGTTGTACAAGTAGCCGTGGCCTGCTCGCGGGCCGCACACTGGTATACGGGCGTCTGGGCCGCAAATCGCTCAAAGAGTAGCACATCCGTCAGCCAAGATACACGCATCACCTACAGTTACAGATCGCGCAGTGTCGAAGCGGTCGGGCAGGAGGAAGGCCAGCAGAGAGAGCATCCTACAAGCCGTGTCCTATCCGCGTAGGTGTCGAGTTGTCGAAGAGAGATCTCAATTCTCAGATCAGTCTTGTACACAGAGTGGTGCGTCGTACGCGCTATACGTGCACATATATAGAGGCGGGATGGCTGAGTGTGCGCAAAAAGGCCTGTGGCACGTTAAAAGTGTGCGTCCGCACAGAGACGAGTAACGGCGAGAGGCAAGGGGGCTGATCGGCGACGACGGCGAGCCGCCTCGGCAGGAGAAGGAGGCGCAGCGGCAACGTCACCGGGACATCGAGGGTACGGCCGCGCTCTTTTGAGGTTAAGCGGACTCTCTCGTCGGGGGGGCCGCACGGCGCACAGTCCCTCGCCGCGGACAGTGTAGGACGTCACGCAGCGGGCAGGCAGCCGAGGCTACGGGTCCCGGGAACGGACTCGCCTCGCCGCGAGGGAGCTGCTTTTCCTGGTGCCTCGATCAGCATGTTGGCCGCGAGCTCGAGCGGGACAGTGCGGGAGCGAGGCTCGGCCCCGCTGGCCGTCTGACGAACGTTTACGCGGCTCCGCGCGCTCGGGAATGCTCACCAGCCTTCGATTCCTCTGCTGACGCCCGCACCCTCGACGAAACATGGTCAAGGAGAAGCCGAATTCCATTCGCATCTATGACTCCGAGGGCTACAGACGCAGGGCGGCCTGCATCTGCGTCAAGAATGACCTCGAAGACGAAGTTGGTGGAGCTTCCTATATTTCTCTTTCTTTTCCTTTTTTCCTGATTTTTTTTTTTTATTGGGACACCTTTGATTTTTAGGTTTTGCTAGTGACGTCCAGTCGAAGACCCGACAGCTGGATAGTCCCCGGGGGAGGAGTCGAACCTGAAGAGGAGCCTGCGGTCACTGCTCTGAGGGAGGTTCGAGAAGAGGCTGGAGTGCTAGGCCAGCTAGGCAGATGTCTTGGGATTTTTGAGGTAATTGCTGATTTATTTTTGTTAAATTAGGTTATTTTGGTTGATTTACCAATATTTGATTTTTTTTTTTTGCAGAACGTTGAACACAAACATAGGACTCAAGTATGGGTCATGCGAGTGACAGAGGAGCTGCCAGAGTGGGAGGACTCGCGTTCCATAGGACGCAAGAGAAAATGGTTCTCCATACCAGAAGCACTGCTTCAACTCGCTCAGCACAAACCTGTTCAACGCTCTTACATACACAGCCTTCACAACACAAATCCTCGCCGCAATAATTCCAGTATGCCTCTGGCGCAGTATCCGCACAGTCCGATGGCACCAATTCAGCTGGTCAACAACTCTGGAAGCAACCCTCACTTTAACAAGCACAGCTAATAATTCAAGTATCATTGATTCGTACTCGGCGAACAAACATCTCCATTCAACCCTGACACCTGTCTCTCCCACCTGTCCTTTGTGAGGATTACGATAATTATTACTGCTGTATTTTATACATATAACTATATTAATTATGCTAATTATTATTAATATGGATTGCTAATAAACTGGTCCACACAGGAGCAGTTTAGTGAGTCTTTATTGTAAGCTCCTTGCGACTTGCAAGCGACTTTTCTATATTATTTTTGCACATTTTTTTTCTTTTTTAGCAATATACTAGATACGTAGGTGCATTCATTTCAAAATTTATCCAAAAGTTTCGCAAGCGATTTTGTTACTTTTTTAGATATTGAATATAAAAAAAAATTGCTTCGATTACGCAACAAAATTGACGCGTAATGATGCTCACACGAAAAGTGTTTACAATAATTATTTCCAGAAAAGATAGCGAGTGCGCGAAAGCACACGCGCACGAGCCGCAGTGTACAAAGCGGTCACATGACGGCTGAAGCATGTGCTTAATCTATATGATTGCCTGCGTTGTTTACAAAACGCTAGTGAAAGAATAACTAGTGCGACAATAAAAACAACTGAAAGATGTCTCCTTTACTTTATTGCTTTATTATACGTTGGACAAATTGACATTGTAAAAAAGAAATAAGCTGCAGAATTCATTTGTATTTGAATTTTTTCGGTTTCGAATTACCATCCTCTTCATCTGCATTATCACCTTCGGAGTCGTCGTCGTCATCGTCGTCGGCTAAATTTTCTTCTGCAAAGATTATTTATTTTTTAAAATGGAGCTGAGCCGAAAGGGGCTACATTAAAAACCCACCTTGGTTAGAGCCTTGCTCAGACTGAACGAGTTTCGTGAGAATCTCATTGACCTTTTGCTGAATCGATTTAACGTTGGAAATCAACGAATTTAAATCATTCACTTCATTTTTCATCGTATTTTTGTAAATACACTCGGACTTCTTGTTTATCTGGACAGTGATGTCTGCGGACTCGACCATCTTGGAGCAAACGAGTTTTGGAGTATTTTTAAAATAAATGTTTTACTAAAAAATAAAGCAGCGAGATACTCTTGTTTATCAAATTCTTTACATACGAGTGCAAAAAGTGGTTTTTACATTTATAAAAACATTCCCAGTGCTGTTTTCGGCTTGGTCCACCTGTCCAGCGTCTCCCTTTTTTTCTTTTATAAACACGGTGCAGACCCACGATGATTGGCCACTTTGCTGCACCCAGTGTTGTATGGGTGTAGTGGTACACGCAACGCACGCGTGTATTTGTAACCATAACCTCGAAAAAAAACCATTACATTTGTTTGACGCCAGGCCACTCTACGAAGAGGACTCGACGGCGACGACATATGCTACGGTCTCGGAATGGTTTTGCTAGAGAATGACGCTGTAACTTTTGTTTTTAAATATAAATACTTATCTCATAATTTTGCGGCCGAAAATTTTTATGATTTTTCGTTTTTTATTTGCAGTTCTTAGTGGAGCTTAACAAACTCTTTGAGAAATCACGAGTGGCAGGCTCGGTGTCACTCACGATAAAGAGGTGTAAGTAAAATATCTCTAAGATTAATGGCAAAGATGAGCAATGATGTGTGAATTAACAAGAATCACAATTTTACAGTCAATGGACACAATAAACCACAGCCGAGGGAGGGTAGACCACCACTTCCAGCTCCTTCGGAGTACCTTTGTTTAGTGAGAGCTACACATAAGTCAAAAAAGCTATCCACAGTTGTAAGTAAATTGTTTGTTTCTAAAGGGAATTTATATGCAATAAAAATTAATACAATGAGATATTTTAAGCATGATAAATTTGTATATATATGATTACCTATTAAATATAATTTTAAATTTTGACATAGTAGAAGAAATTGTTTTCAAAAGAAGTAATAGATCACATTGAATTATTCTAGTTTTATAATAATTCAATCTTTATTAATTTCAGATTCATTCTAAGGATGTAAATAAATTCCAACAGGCATACTGGAACCTGTTGAAAACTAACATAAATGGACTCAAAAAACTGAAAAAAGTCAAATCTGCAAAGCCTAAGGCTCAGTGACAATTCTAATTGCATTTGCTTATTTTTAGAATTGTGTATTATAAAAATATTTGTTTTTCACTGTACATCGCATACGGCCCAATGATGATGGGTAATTATTGCATAGTAATTACATTTTACTTTTTTAATAAAGTAAATTTCTACAAAAAAAGAATTAAAAGATAATTTAGTTGCAGATTTTATATTTATTGTAAGTAGATGTTTCATTTACAAATATTTATCTTTTATCAAATTCCATAGAACCAAAATATGGGCACACTGTGGTCCAAGGCAAAATCATGTTAGCCGATGTTAATAGACATTGATTTGCACATTTCAAAAGAACTTCACCCTATTTAATAACGAAATTAATCTGTTAATCTACTAGAAAATACGAGAATGTCGTTTTTATATGAATAAAAGTTTATTATATACCTTAAAACAGTAGTCACAAGTGAATAAACATTCATCCACTTTATCCATGGGTCTAGCACTAACCCAGACATCAAAGACAACCATCAAAGTAAGAAAGAATGCATACGATTCTGAGAAATAAAAAATGCAAATAATAATAGTATCCACAGTTAATATTTTACATAGATTTAGAATCTTATTCTTAGAATCTCTTATTCTTACTCATTTTAAATAAAAATGAACTTTCGCCTTCTAGGTGAGCCTTGTGTACTTGTTATTATTCTGTACCTTGCTTGATATTTATACATAAAATGTCTATCTAAAAAAAAATCTTTATCAGATTTAATATCAATTTCTACCTAATGTACACAAAGTTGGTAAACCCAAAGTTGGTAATGTACACAAAAAATGTACTTGAAAAAGCAATAACTCTATATTAAGAATCACAAGATAAAATCTATTTTTCTAATATTCCCAAATAAATTTTTTCTGCAACAGAGAATTAATTTCATAGTGCAATATTAGGCTCGGTATGATTCATGCACATAAGAATCGTGCACATATTAGTTCGTGCACAGTTTAACGTTGTAAATATAT
>JAWWEN010000038.1:9916303-9953464 GCA_035582955.1 Sycophila texana | reverse complement strand
GGACGTGTTTTCACATTTTCAAAATGTTACTATGCACATTTAATATGTGAAATTTCACATATTCATATTTAGAGAGTGCCTCTGTGTGCAAACTAGGTAATTTTTGTGCAGAATTGATAGTTGTGCAAATCTAAACGAGCAAAGTAAAAACTAAAAAAATAACAATGATGTCTTCGCGAGAGAATAAAGCGAGACCTCGCGTTCGCAGGAGCGCAAAGGAAAAGAGGGATATCGAGCAAAAATATAGATATATATTATATATTATAACGCGCCAACGGTCATAGGTTGAAATAGTCGTTTATTAAACAAAGAATAAAAGAAAAAAATAAAAGAAAAAACGGTGATCACCGAGAGAAGCGGGGGATTGAACTTGTAATAGAAAAAGGAAACGCAAACGTTAAAATAAAAATAAAAAAAAAAAACAAGAATACTGAGGAACTTCCATACGAAATATTTCTAACGATTGTAAGCAGCTGGCTGCAAAACGATGAGAATACTAAAAAAAAAAAAAAAATAACGAGCAGATTAATTAATTATATAGTCTTTCTTCGCTAACGAGAGTACGATGAAAAGTATTGTACCATACATTCCTTTGGCTATAACGTAATATTTAAGAGCATCCACACATTGCACACCTAACTCACACACATACACGTGAAAAAAAAAAAGAAAAAGAAGAAGAATATACACAAACGGTCCTCCTTTACTCTTCGGACACGGAGGCGATTCTTTTCTCGTCTCTGCTTTTCTTTTCGTCCGCAATCGTCGAGTCGCCTCTTCCTCCCTCTCAAACCTCTAGAAACGAGGCTTTTTTTTCTCTCTCTCTACTCTCTCACCGTCTCACCCCACTTTCCGCAGTCTCTCCACTTTTTTTTTTTTTGCGTTCGAACTGGGACGCCGGGGGGATGAATCTCGGCCGGCGCCAGAGCCCCGAGACAATGCGAGAGCACCGCCTCGCTCGTTCCTCTTCCGCTGAAAATTACGTTACCCCGTCGCTTGTCTCGCGTTACTTTCCCTCTCCTATATTTTCCCCGTCCGTTTTTCACCCTCTATATATATGTACACGTACGCGCGGCGCAGCTTCGTTTAGCTTCCGAACGAATTGTTGACACTCCATACATCGATCGACGTCGCGAAGCCCCGGCCTTTCTCTCTCTTCTCTCTTTCTCTCTTTCTCTCCTCTTTTTTTCCGCGCTGACGAGCACTCCGAATTCCTCGGCGACGCTCCGGAGGCGGAAGAAGGCGCGAGGGAGGGAGGGCGACGCGACTCGAAGAAATTTAAAGAGACCCCGTTTCCCGCTGTAAAAATAGCGAAAGGCTCGAGCGAGGCGCCGCCGCGCGTGACACACTTTGTTCGCATAGCGTCGCGCGGTCGCTAAAACGCCGGCTTTTTTTTTTCTTCACAAAAAAAAAGAGAGAGAGAGAAGAGTGAAAAAAATAATAATAATGATAAGCGACGGCGGGGAAATCGTTGCGGAGATTTTTTCCTCGGACCGGCACAAAAGAGCCGCGAGAGTCCGTTTTCCCGCGCGCGAGCTCGTTCCTTTTTAGCTCGCGCCTCTTTCTCTTTTTTTTTTTCACTCGCAACAAACACCTCGCGTTCGACGGGGAAAACGCACAAAGCAGAGAGACAAGGGAAGGGGGAGATAAAGAGAGAGAGAGAAAGGAGGGCGAGGCACTCGATTGTGCATCTCTTCCGCGATGTGGAAAGGAAAAGGGAAGAAAAATATACGGAAAAGGCTGTATAAAGATTAAAAAATTTGCATCACACGGCACAAGGCTCTATTGTAGGGAGAAAGAAAGAAAGAGAGAGAGAGAGAAAAGGATGAAAGAGTTTCTATTTATTAGATGATTGCGCGTGCACGGGAAAGGCGGTTGAAAGAGTAAAACGAAGGATATTTAAGAGAGTACCCATTTAAAAGAAAATAAAATAAATAAATAAAACAAAGTAAAAGCGAAGCGGAAAAATCTCTATATTTGTTAGTTTCATCTGCCAAACGCATACATACATTACACTCATTATGGATACTTGGTGAAGCGCTCGAATCTGGTCGACTTGAGTGCGGACCCCAGCCTCGATTCTCCCCTTTGCTCCCTCGAAGCACCCGAGACGTATAGCGTACCTAAATTTAAATAGTCGATTGCGCGCGAACTTAAAGTAAATAAATAAATACTGTAAAGTATGATTTATTAAATAATACTAAAATTTAATAAATAAATACTACAAAGTATGAGGTATCAAAAAAAAAAAAAAAATCGTTAACTGCAATCCGCAGTAGTACGAGTTCGTTGCGTGCAGGGTGTTTCGAATCGGAGGGGTCAAGACTCATGGCTGGTCCGCGCTCGACACTGCGTTTTGAATCATTGACCCGATAAATAGTGAATGAAAGGGGGAAAAAAAGTCATCCGTTGGTATCCGCATTCAAGCACTTCACCGCGCATTAAAATTCACTGTACGGAGTTTAAAATGGAAAAGACAGTGAGAGAGCGAGAGAGAGAAAGAGAGAAAGAGAGAAAGTTTAAAAAAGAAAATTTTTCGAACGGAAAATAAATAAAGCGGCGCTCGTTTGTTGTAATTGTATTATATATACACGAGATGAAGGGACTTGTTGTTTTTATTTTATTAATTTTTTTTTTTCGTCGCTCATGATAATGAGAGGTCAGGAGTCGAGATATGGAATATATTAGATAAATATATATAAAAATATATATATATATGACGAAGAGACAAGCAAGTCCAAAGTAACGTTTATTATAATGTAGGCTTTTACGAGAGCGAGGCATAAAAAAAAAAATTATTTAAAAATCGTTTAACGGAGTTTAAAAGTAAGAGATAAAAAGGAATAAAAGAGTATATATGAGACGAATCGTATCGATGTAATAACACGACAGGAAATGGGGAAAAAAGAAGTTGTGTAAATTATATATACGGCAACGTTTTAAACGGAGTAAGATGGAAGTGACAAAAAAGACAAATGATTTAAAAAAAAACAAACAAACAAACAAACAAAAGATATATAAGAACGACACTTTGATATTAATTAATTCGACATTCTAACCACATTTATTTGCATCCACAGATTGTTATTCTTTCATCATCCGTTTTATTCCATTTCAATGTTAAATAATTATAAAAAAAAAAAACAAAATAAACATAATATATTAACTATTTTCATTCATGAGAAAAGCATCGTTACCTGTATGACAAGTGATCATAAGAGCATAATAAACAATCGCTCATTAAATGCATTCTGTTGTTTCTTCATTTCACGACCTTGGCCACAAACACCAACAACGTGTCCATCCATCCAGAAGCCATCCAAATGCCATATTTAAAAAAAAAAAGATCCACATTATAAATATATATTTATATAATATAAACATTATATTGTGTAATATCTGTCGACTGTTGCTATATGTCTATCTCTGTCCATTAATTTCGCCGCGCCCTTCCGCCTTTCTTCTTCTTTCTTCGAGGGGAAAAAAAATTTTTTTTTTTTTCAAACTCGGCCTTCATTACTGTTATTCGTACTTTAACGCGCACGCATTAATCTCGGCTCACTCGACGCTCGCGCGCCTCTGAAAATCGAGGAGGGATAATACTCGAGAGGAGCTTTGGTGTCACACCGCCTGGAAAAAAAAGCAGGCCCTATATACTCTCGCGTCGATCATCCAACGTTAATGTGCGCCGTGATATCGTCCGGAGGAGCGCGCGGTGAGAAAAACAATTTTTCCTTTTTTTTTTCCCTTTGATTATATGTTCATCTTGCTTTTTTTCACGGCGATCCACCACCCCCAAACGAAGTTTGTCAATTTTTTTTCGAATTTTGATTTTGTATACTGTGGGGGACGAGGAAACCTGTTTTCATTTAGGTGTCATACTTTTTTTTTCGTATTACTTTTATTTTACTGGAGTGAAAGGCGATATTCCTATGAAATCGACTTTTCCAAGGCGATTTCCTGGTCGATCGTCGCGAGAATTACGTTTTGCCCGTATCAAATTTATTAAAGCTTGTGGTTTTTTTTTCCTGGTATGTTCTCATCAACAATCGAGTATGAATAATTGAATTTAATAATTTTTTTGTAACAATCGTTATTCGTGCATTTTCGAGCACTTGACGCGGCATTCATTATCATTCTGTGAGAACTGAGTACACGTTTCGTAGAAACGAAAATTTATGCAAATTTAATGGAGTGTTTCATCAGAGTATCGCCTTAAAAATACCTAGTTGCAATATTTTAATATTATAAACTGTTTAGTTAAGTTTGTTTAAAAGCTTTTCTTTGCCAATGTTTTTTTTAGTTCGTCACATCAGAACTTATTTAAGTTTACGATTATATCGCGTTATTTATTATAACGATTGCATATGCACAAAAGCAAATGAGAACGAAAAATATACTTTTTTTTAGCGTTTATTTCGTCGAGTTGAATAATTATCAGCTATACATACACATATCATTGTATACTAAATTTCCGTGTATTAGAATATTGATTGTTGTACAAAATAACGTATATATTTTTATATATTTTTTTATAAAAAAAAAAAACATTTTAATATATTTCACTCTTGGCTTTTTCGAACGGAGTTGCCTTTGCCTAATGCCTCTTGTTTTACGAGAAAGATGAAATAAATCGATTCATTTTGTAAATATTGCATTGATCAGCGAATTATGATTAATTAAATTTTATTAATCGCTTAATATCGAAGAAGAAAAAATACGAGAGAACAAAAAACAAATTAAACGGAATAAGAATGCTGTTATATTATCGTTGTTATTGTTGTTATTGTTAAGCGAACGAATCAAAAAGAGAGACGATCAATTTTCCCTTCCTACGAATCATGTCAGACGTCGAAATTGGGAAAAACGAGTGATAAGTGAAAAAAGAAAGCAACGGCCTACAAGCACGCATACTCCGTGACGCGTTGTATAAAAATTGCTAATAATCAACGGAAACAAAAATTTGCTAGCAATCGTTACTTCCCAATTTGGACGAGATGAGGCAAATGCAAATAAAAAGGCGACGAGTACAGTGCGTAACAAAAAAAACGAAGTGCGACGATTTTAAAAAGATATAATCAATTCAATGATGTAAAAAAAAAACATGAAATACAAAGCAATTCGCGTGATTAACGAATACATAGATAAACAATGTACAGATTATTTAGATAATAAGCGTTGATTTTTTTCTTCCCGCTCTTCTGGGGGCCTGCACTTTTTCTCGACTTTTACTCTTCCCTTTTTGAAGTAAAATAATTAAAATAATTAAAATGAAATAGATAAAACGATTTTAGGGATGTCGACAGCACAACTCGATCTTCTTTACTTCCTTAGATCGTCGCGATCCAGACTCATTATAAATAAACGGGTATAGAATCTTTGCTGTAAAATCACGATGAAGTTTAATCGAACAGATTTAAAAAAAAAAAACATTCTCGACTCTCGCGGTTTCGCGACTTGTTGGCATACGCTATACCTATTATTGTACAATTATTGTAATCGAGATGCAAAAGGGAAATAATAAGTGATAGGAGAAAAATGAATAAATAATTAAAACAAGCTCGATAATCGAGACTTGCATTCCGTCGGTATCCGAATTGACAAATGTTTCACGAATGGTGCTGTCTTTCGACTAGTCAATATAGTTAAGTGTATGTATTTTTTATAAGGGTAAAACACAATGAAAAATGAAAGATGTCTTTGATGAAAACAAAATAAAGACGTTTATTATTTAAAAGTAACGGCGAGATGATTTCGAAAGAAAAAAAAATTATGAAACAAAACGATGAGAAAAAAAAGAATCTACTGCGAGAATATTTTAAGTGGTCTTTCTCAATAATTTCTCAACGTTTCATGGAGACTTTTTTTTTGTTTATCAGTGACAATATTTTCATTGTAAATTGAGTGAAGATCGAAGAGAATACCGTTCGGTGAGTATTTCAGTTGTGATGAAGTGACGTCGATGAATATCTCTTTAGAGATCTTTTTTTTTTAACGGAACGTTAAAAACCTTGTAAAATAAAAGAACACGATGTATAACGGAAGAAAAATTATAGAGAACTAATTATTTTAGAGAAATATGTACAATTGAAAAGAAAATAGAATACAATTAAAAAAAATATTAACAGTTTAAATGAATTGGCACGATGACACAAAATTTATTATTTCCTATAAGCAATAAACGTACACGATTACTTATAAAATATCTATGAGTCTGTACTTAAATCTGCTACAATTCAATTTGTAAGTATTACATAGCTAAGTATTACTTATTCATACTGGCTATTACTTAGCTTCCTCTTTTTGAATTCTCATGCATGTATTGCAAATTAATATCCAAGTTATTTTCCAGCTATTAAATCTCCTTTAGTTGCGTATCGCATTAATTAGTTACAAAACATGTTTTATTTCTTTGTAATATTTTTCACACTCAACAGTCTATGCTTGTTCTGCACTTTTTCTCCTTCTGCCATTAGACAACCCTGCACCGTTTATTCCGTATACAATTATTTCGAAAAAATAAGATCTTTCTGAATAAATTATTTCCTTTTGTTTAAAAAAACCACAATAATAGTAGCGTAATTTCAAAGTTCAGATTAATCTGTAATTCTAACATTTACTAACGTGTAAACTATCGCTTATGAAAAAGTTTATTTCTATTCTGCTTGATAATATATACATACATTTTTTTTTATTAAATCAAGTTACTACTGCTATATAACATAATTTGACTCGCAGGAAAATATGCCTATTCAATGTCTGCTTGACAATATCATCACATGACTTCTCAGTTTCTGTTATATAATCAGTGACGTTAGTGCAAGCAAAGCTCGGTAAATTTTGCACTGAAAAATTCGTCTTACTTGCAAACTTTCTCTCATTGACTTCATTTTGTCATTGTTCACATGACATTTGATAGTTTTTTAATAGTTTATTTGCTTTGTCATTATAAGTAATGTTTTAATTCACTTGCTTATTCTTGCGGGTAACGATAATCATCAAATTCAGAAGAGAAAAATATCTGACGTAAATAAAAGATATTCTTTTATTTCAATTTTAAAAAATTTTAAGATTGTTTTTAAAACAAGTAAACTTTAAAGTTTAAATAATAGTACCTATACACAGTTTATACATTTAAAAAAATATTTCTTAAGCTTACGAGTAAAACAACAAAAAGCAATATGCTATTTTTAAAATCTTCAAAAAGCTCTGATCAATGAATGATAAAATAAGAAATGTACACTAAAAAATTAATTCATTGATAATGTCAATGGAATTTAGAAGTGAAACGTGGCTTAAGAACGAACAAAATTATCGTAACGAACGAACAAATATCGTTAATTATTATAGTTTCAATTGCACTATCTTTTTTAACAGTAATATTATTTTCTTGTTGAAAAACTCCTATTTATATTGATTTTGTTTGTCGTAAAATGTTATAACACATTATACTTTCACCTTATAAGCTGCTGCATGTATCTTTTGTCGAGAATAAACCACTGTCTAGCATACAATTTTTCTAAACTTAAAAAAAGAAACACTACTGCTATTTGTCAGTCAGCGGCGGACAGTCGGGTTGATTACTGGGGTGAGCGGCGATGAAGGCGGGATTATTCTGCAGATCACGATCCACTTTTAACATAATAGGGTATGGACCGAGGTCCACACCATATTTTCTCGCGTTGTACATCTGTGGCACTAAACAACAGTCCGCTAGCGTAATATCATCTCCAACGCAATATTTGCCAGCGCTCGACGACAGCAGCTTCTCCACGGCTAAAACATTAAGCAAACATTAGTAATTAGTATCATTTGAATGCTTAATTTGTTTATTCTTAGAAAGTAAACAATTATTTTCAAGCAATCATTAATTTTGTTGATTGATTTTTTATGAATTTATTCATAGATTTTTCTTATACTTTAATTCAATATTTTATATTATTGGAGTGCATTAGTAAAACTAAATTTACTTTCCCCATTTTACTTTGATTTAATTAAGAATGTTAATAAATAAACTATTAAGGAATATAGCGCACAATCAAAGTTAAAAGTCATATATAGTAAATTGTTATTTGATCGAATCTAATCGTTACTAATCGAATAATTCAATGTATTAGTACAACTAAATTTGCTTATCACAATCTATATCTTTTTTATTTCAATCATAATGTTGAATACCTGTAAAGCCTCGAGTTATCCAGTGTTGGGCCCATTCTATTTTACGCTCTTTTCCAAGATAGTTGAGTACGCCTAAATTTTGTAGAGGTTGGATTCCAGATACTATTACTTGGCAAATTTCCCTGACTCTGGCTCTTTTCACTGGATCAGCTGATATTAGCGGACGATGCGGTCTCGTCTCCTCCAAGTACAGTAATATATTTAGCTGAAAAACGATTTTATTCATTAGTTTTTTTTTTTATTTAGTTAAACATAAGTTAAAAACTAATACCTAATTTTGCACACGCACATCGAATTTTTATTTCCCAATACACATTTAATGAATTTAATCAGAAGTTCCTCATACCTCAAACATCAAAATAAATATTCATGCTCATTATTATTCTGAAAGTCATAATAAAACAGGAATCTTGTTTTTCTTTGATCGCACCTCAAAAGCATCTCACATAAACATATTTCTACTCTTATAAAATTCTTTGAGTAAACAAATGATTATATTTTACTTACAGATTCAATTAATGTATGATTATCGATATGGAGTGCCGGGACATATTTCGTCGGATTGATCTCACGGAATTCCTTGCTGTACTGTTCACCACCATTTTTCTCCAAGTTGATAGGTTTTATATCATATGGAATCTCTTTGAGATTCAGAGCTGTACAAATAAAAAAGTATATAAATAAGAGTTATTTTTTGAATATAATATATATTATATGTATTTTACAAAATGTTCTAATGTTTCTTTTACTTACCAATCCTGACCCTGTATGCACAAGAACTTCTCCAATATGAATACAGAATAGTCTGAAAGATTAGTACAAATTATTAGAATTACTTATCTAATGAAAAACAGTTCTTTTAGAATATAAATGTATATAGCACAAACTAATTTTATACAATGGAGGTAAATGGAATCTTGGTTTTTCACTATACTTTTCAGTTGAATTAATTACCATTGGATAATATCGAATCAGAATACAGAATAAAGACTGATTGTTATTATTGTTATACAATTAATTAACAGAAAATCAAGCTTTTAATTGTTAGTATGGAGAAGGTTCCTAAAGGACCGACACAAACGTAAACATAGTATTTCTCTATTATATCAAATATTATCACCTGCCAATATGAATAGAATAATAGAACAATACACAATGCCTTGAAATATCGATTGTAACAAGATAAGATAAGCATGAATCAAAAAAATTATATTAAAAAAACTAGTGATAAGCACAAAGGCGGAAAGCTATTATCAACTTAACAAATTTCGCTATAATATTATTATAGTAGTAAATTATTTTAATATTCCATAATTGTAAGTATCTATTATCTCTATTATCTATTATCTCATTATAAACTCGTCTACTTTCCGAAAACTCGCTATGTTGAAAGAATCTGAGATAGTGGCTCCTACCAATCGGATGCTTGCAAGTACATTAAGATCAATTGCACACTCACCTTCCCGATGGCGGACATACTTCGTACGGCTGATCTACAGTCATTTAACTCTTTTCACCTTGAATTGACTGTCGTATAACGCTGGATATAAAGACTACGTGAGCTATCTAAAAGCGTTTCAGATCACACGCCACTGCTACCGCCTGTCTAACTTCCCGCTCCAGATTGTCCAATTCGCCAATATCAGCTGTATCCTTTGCTGGTGAATTTTTCGTGCTAGTGATGACAGCTACGAGCAGCGTAAGTTTGAAGCATACGATAGTTGACACGAGTACTGAAAACCATCTTGCGCTGAAAAAATAATTACATCTTTAGGTTGATCTATTATCTTATCTGCTGCTTTTAATAAAGATGATGTGTCTGTTTCACTTACGAATACACTATATGCAGTTCTGATAGTGGATTAAAGCAATGCGAAATGCTTCCCCATTTACAACTTCTTTTAAATCATAAAACATATTAAATTTAGATATAATATTGACAAAAGAAATTAATATAAAAAACTTCGTGTAATTTCGCTTATTTGCTTAAAATATAATTGTAATTAATGATCGATTAATTAGTTTTAACATTTTGAAATACTTGTAAAACGAATTCAAAATTATATTACAAAACAGATATCGATTAAACAAACTTTTAATTTAAAATCAAAATTTTGACGTACTTTAGTAAACGGATATACGGATGCATTATTCGGTGAGCATTGCGATATAACGTGACGTCAATGTCTATCTCTTTACAAATTCTTTTTTATAAGCCTTGTAAAATAAAGAAAAAAACACAATGTAATAAAAACAAATTATATAAAAAAATCTGTAATTCTGGAGTAATGTGTAGAACTTAAAATATTAGAATACAAATTAAGCAGTTTAAATGAATTGGCATAATGACACAAAATTTATTATTTCCTATAAGCAATAAACGTACACGATCACTTTCACTTATAAAATAACTATTTATGTATACCTAAATTTACTACAATTCAATTTATAAGTATTACGTAGCTAAGTATTATTTTTTTTTATACAGGCTATCACTTATCCTCTTCTTTTCGACTGTTCACGCATGTATTACAAATTAATATCCAAGTTATTTTCTAGCTATTAAATCTACTTTCGTTACATATCGCATCGTTTAGTTAGACAACTTTTTTCTTTCTTTGTTTTATTTTTCCACGTTCGACAGTCTATGCTTTTTCTGCACTTTTTGTCCCGTTAGACACCACATTGTTTGTGCCATGCTCGATGCAGCACAACTTGATCAGTATAAAACTATTTGAAAAAATAAGATCTTTCTGTGCAAAAGTTTAACTTTTTCTTTAAAAAATATAATACGCACAGTAGTAGTAGCATAATTTGGAAGTTCGAATAAATCTGCAAATCTAACATCTACTACGTATAAATTATCACTTATAAAAAAGTTGACTTCTTTTCTACCTGATTATATATTTATATATTTATATATACTTTTTATCAAGTCGCTACTAAAAAAGAAACTTCGACTTGCAGGAAAATATGCCTATTTAACGTCTGCTTGACAACATCATCACATGATTTTTTAGTATTTACTATGTAATCGACGACGACGACGTTATACAAGCAAAACACGGTAGGTTTTGCACTGAACAATTCTTAAAGTAGTATTGGTGTATACACAGTGACTCCATTTTATCAAGTTTACTTGACAACAATATTTTAACTAGGCTGTAAAGATAAAGGAGACTTTAGTCTTCCTAAATCCGACTTTATAGAAAATTAACTTCCTGGATTGTACTAATATATTAGTATACTTTTATTGTACAAAATACGTTTATCAAAATTGAATATATTTTTCTTGAAAGTCCAAGTTTAAAAAAAAAATTTGTTTGTATATTAACGTATACGTATTGTATTTACCTCTCTGTTATGGCTTGAAACTAATTATTAGAATTAGTATTCTTAAATGTAAAAGAAAAAATATTTTGTACTCTTTGCTTATCCAATAGATATTACGGCTTAGCTTTTGAACAGTTCATTTATTTTGTTATTATAAATAATTTTTCAATCGTTATACTTGCATCTAACGATTATTGTTCATTTCCACGAAGAAAAAATTATTTGAAACAAATAAAAGACATAAAATTTAATTTAACTTTATATGTTCAAGTATAAAAAAAGTAAACTTTAAATTTCAAATAACAGAACCTATTTTAAATAGGTTAATAAATTTCACGAAAATTTTGTCAAGTTCTGAATCATAATTTGAATTGAAACAACAAAAAAGAATAAGCTACTTTACTCTAAAATCTTCAAAATGCTCTGATCAATGAATACTAAAATAATAAAATAAGGAATGTAAAAAAACTTTATTCATTGATCTTACCAATTCGAAGTTAAATCGTGGTTTCTAAACGAACAAAGGTGTCTTATCATTAATTGTTACAGACTCAAATTTCAGTTCTTTAAGGCATATTCATTGTAAGGACTACAAATGAAAATATAAGAAATTGTATACTATCATCTCACAATTTAAAATTGTCTTTTTTTAAAATAGTAGTAATATATTTTTGTATAAAAGCTTCTAATTATTAATTTCATTTATCGTAAAAAATTGAATTGCACTTTAGCGTAAAAAAATATCTATATCTAGCGCTACTTTCACCCGTAGTCCTTGGAGGTTTTCGCTCAGTATAAATATAAAAGTCTGCTGCATGCACCTTTTATCGAGAATAAACCACGAGGTCACAGACCACTCTGTTTCTCCAAATTTTAGAAGAGAAACAGGGTGGTCTGCCTTGCTTGCTATTTAGTAGCCTCCGGCGGGCAGTCGGGCTGATTATTGGGGTGAGCAGCGGTGAAGGCGGGATGATTCTCCAGATTACGGTCCACTCGTAAAATAGTAGGGAAGGGTCTCAGATCCACGTGAAACCTTCTCGCGTTGAATATTTGCGGCACCAAACAACAGTCAGCTAACGTTATGTCGTCGCCGACACAGTACTTGCCAGCGCTCGATGACAACAACTTCTCGACGGCTAAAAACACAGATTACAGAGTTAATAATCAAGATTATGTAAATTTGTTTTTTTTTCTTAAAAAGCGAAATTGTTATTTGATCGAAACTAATCGCTACTAATCGAATAATTCAATGTATTAATACAACTAAATTTGCTTACCACAATCTATATATCTTTTTTATTTCAATCAAAATTTTGAATACCTGTAAAACCTCGAGTTATCCAATGTTGGGCCCATTCTTTTTTACGCTCTTCACCGACGTAAATGAGTACAATCAGATTTTGTAAAGGTTGAATTCCTGCTGCAATCACCTCACAAATTTCTCTGACTCTAGCTCTTTTCACTGGATCAGCTGGCATTAATGGACGATGTGGTCTTGTTTCTTCCAAGTACAGCAGTATATTTAGCTGAAAAATTATTTTACTTATTAGAATATTTTAAGTTAGTTAAGTGATAATTAAATGCTTATATCTAATTTTGCACGGATGCAAGGAATTGTTTTTGTCAATGTACAATCGATTGAAAACATCAAATAAATATTGATGTTCATTATCACATTATTCACTACTTCAGTAACATAATAAGCCAAGAATTTTGTTTTTCTCTTGTTACCTCATAAAAACATCATTTAACAAAAACATTATTATACTTTTATAAAATTTGTTGAGTAAACAAATGGTGAGATGTTCCTTACAGATTCAATTAATGTATGATTATCAATATGGAGAGCTGGAACCTGCTCCATAGGATTGATCTCACGGAATTCATTGCTGTGCTGTTCTCCGCCACCTTTCACCAAACTGATAGGTTTTATGTCATATGGAATCTCTTTGAGATTCAGAGCTGTGGAAATAAAAAAATATATTTATAAAAAGAGTGATTTTAAAATAATATTTACATATTTTTATAAAACTTTTTACTATTTGTTTACTCACCAATCCTGACTCTCCACGAGCAGGAACTTCTCCAATATGAGTATAAAATTGGCTGCAAAAATAATACAAAATTTAAGAATTTATAAAGTTATGAGAAAAAATTCTTCTTTTACAAATCAATTGTTAAAAAAATCAAGTTTAAATTATCAACTTTAATTTTAACGATGAATAATAAATTAATGAAATCTTGACATTTTAAACTGGAAATACTGCCAACTAAAAATTCATAAATACATGGAATGCAGGACAAGTTGTTTATTCTAATTACACTACCACTCCTCGCAAACAATATAGATATAGCAGTAAAGCATATACGGTGATCAGCCGGTTCCGAAAAAATTCCGTCCTTCGTTCGAGCGTAAGATAAAAAAACATCGAGAAAAACCGGAATCCAGAACTCGTCTAACCGAAAACTGGGTACTCATGCATTAGGATTACCTTATCCCTAAAATCCTCAAATGACACACGCGCTTTCTTCCCGACGTTATTCCGACTTTCTAAGCCAATGTTCCTGTAACATTTTCTCCCAAGCATCACGAATTTCTTACCAAAAATTTTATAATTTTTTTAACAGAGATATCAGAAAGTATTGTTAAGAAGAGCTGCAGATTAAATTCTTCGAAAAACCATTTATAGCGTACCTTATAAAGTGTATATATTTAATATTAAGATTTATAGTTTAAAATTTGTTAATCCCGAGGGGCGTACGTGAGAGCCCTCTACATGAATTTCCAGGTTGACTTGCCAAATAAGGTACCCATCTGTGCAGATTGCAGAATATGTAATGCACCAGATACCCATTCGATTTGAAGAATAAAATGTAGAGGCAGAACTAACAGCGTTAAAAAGATGGCTAAACTTTGTATAAAACTTTTATGTACAACTTTTCTCGGAATTAACAAAACAAGGAGAAACACAAAATAAAATTTACACTTCAATTAAAATTAGCACTGTAATGTCGGCTTTATATATACAATGTTACTGTACAATTACAATTGTAAAAGGTTTTATAAATAATATAGACAGATTATAAATAATTGCAGATAATTTGAAATGTCCTAACAGACAGAAATGCAGTAAAAAATATATAAGTGTCAACGTAATATTTTGTTAATAATTAAATGAAAATTCATAACAAATAATAGCAGTGATCGATATATTAATTACCTGGAGCCATAGTCAACATTTAGAAACGAATAAATAAGAAAATGTTACGTGCACCAAAGTACACAACAAAGCAAATCCTTTATATCCAAACTTCTCAGAATATCCTCCAGTCGACGTGAGAGTCTCATCCTTTTTACAGAACAAACAACCGTCCCCCAGTCCAAAGAACTCAATTGCTGCATCCCGATAAAAAAATCTTTCCTATCTCAACTTTTCTTCTCAGCACACGAAGTACTTGCAAATCCCCCCGCGAAACGTCCACTAAACTCCTCGAGGAGGTAAAAAAAAAACTCAGCTCGACGCGTCTTCGCCGGGATCTCGCGTTCCACGGCGCGGGGGGCCGGCACCGCCGACTCTGCCGGCCCCCACCGGAGCAGACGCTTGCGCGCCTCAAGAAGTCCCGCACTCACCTTCCCGATGACGGACATGTTTCGCGCGGCCGACGTTGCGCTCGCTTGGCTTCCTCCTCCACCTCGGACTGACTCTCGTGGACGCTGCTTCGCGCCGTGTCTGCCTGCGATCGCCTCCGCGTCTCCCCCTTTTATCCCGCGGGCAGCGACTCGTGGATTGTAATATGCGTGTGCTGCTGGCAGAGGAGCCTCTCAGAGGAGCCGATCTCGCGCCGCCGCCTCCCTATCTTCCCCCTCCAGACTGTCCGATTCACCCATACCAGCATGGATTTGCCGGCGAATCTATTGCTGTGTTGGTGATGCTGTGTATGCGCGAATTGCCTTCTTTCCCCCCTTTGGCAATCGTTTCTTTGCGAATCGCTTTATACGCGTGGCAAAAGTCTGACGGTCAAAGTACTGTGCGTGAAAAAGAATGAGGTTTTTTTTTTTATTTTTTTAAGATTTTTTTTTGTTACAATTTAAATACTTTGAGTGTAATTACTAAATTTGCATTTACGATAAATTAGTACGTACCTTTATAATTGAGTCTTAATTAAGTCTTAAGATTGCAAAACTATTGTTGAATAAGTCTGAAATGCAAACGATATATATATTATTGAACAATTAATTAAACACTAAAAAGTTATGGAAAACGTTTTTTTAATTCATTATAAAAAAGGAAATTATAATTTTTAATGCAGTTTTAGTTTTTTGGTTGACATCAAATTTTATCAATATTTTTTAATCTAATAATTTAATGATTTTGACGTAATAATAAATAATTAATTTTAATAACTTAATTAGGTATTATATTTTAATAATTTTTAGTTTCAACTTTCATTGGGTTTGGGTATTAAAGTCATGACACTGATTGACTGTCACTGACTGTCATTTATTAGAATTATTGTTAGGATTATTACTTAATTATTGTTTATTAAAAATTAATATAGTTTTAAATGTCTTAAATAACGTCATCGCAATATAAATGTTGTTATTTGAGTAACAAAATATATTGTAATAAATTTTATTTCGCGTAAATATTTTAGTGATTTACTGAACTTTTAAATAATTGTATAAGTAGTATAAAAAAAATTAAAGAATTTTGAAAAATATTATATTAATGTTTAAGAATTTTATTAAATTTAATATTAGTATTGTCGTATATTTAAAGGAAACGCTTTGAAAAGGCCGCTTTGGATTGTTGTAATTTTGGTATCCGTGTATTTTAAGGTTATACATGCAAGTTTAAGTTAGGTTTAAAAATATATGTATATCTGTATCAAAAGCTGCTGTTGTGATTATGTGAGAGATTATGTGATAAATTGTTCCAAATTATTCGAAAAAATGTTGATTTTTAAAATCACTACTCTTTTATTGCTCTCGTAAAAATTATAGAATTATAATAGTAACAATTTAACATTTTGCAGTGGTGTACATACAAAATAAAATTTGTAAGTTGATTTCTACTTATTTTGTACACATGTGTTTTTACCATCTTCCATTAGATATCACTTTTTATTATATCTTCTTTAGTATAATTTAGAAAAGATATTGTTTATTACAAATATTTTCTGTCAAGGCTTATTGTAAAGTTAAACAAATTTTATTTATTTATTCAAAGAAGTAGTTTATAAAGTAAACTAATAACCTAAGTGTATATTTAAAAATTACAATTTTTTTAATTAGGTACAAAATGTTCAGACGGTTAAGGAAGTATTCGCGAGAAAGGAGGCCGGCTAACATGGATATAAAGAAAGCTTATGAAATGAAAAATAAATTATCTATGATATATGTTTTGTTAGGATGGAATATTTTGGGCTTAACAGTATATCAATTAATGAAAACTCATAGTCCAAAAGCACCAGATAACAGTATTGTATCTAATTTAAAATACAAGTTTTAAAAATTTATTGATTCTAAAATTTTAATATTTAAAAAATGTTTAATTTTTAGGTGTGGATTATGCAAAATTACTAGGTGTTAAAAATGCTACTGTTGTGCAATTTTCTGGTTTGAAAAAAGTTAAGGAATATGACATTAATTTAACGGATAAAGATTTAGATGATTTTTATGCACAAAAAAACACACCGGAAGAACTTAGTCAAGAGAAAGAATAAACAATGGTGATGCTAAACTGTACAGTTGCCTTAAGGTTTTTTAAATACAATCTTGTACAAATTAATTGAAATATTTGTTTTATTTAAAATTGTAGAAGATAAAAATGTTATGATAAAATATATTATTTAACAATAGTCTTCACAAAAGATACATTTTATAAATTGTGTGTCTAAAAATAGTACATCAATCAGTCAATCAATCTTAAAACATCTCAGTAACAATCGCTCGTGAATTTGCATTATCAGATTCTTCATTCATCTCTTTTGTTCTCTGTTCTATTTCAAATCGAAGAGCATTCCTGAAAATCATTATTAATAATGAATATTTCATCTTTCATTTATCTTTTAAAATTTATATTCTTACCTATATTTTTCATAGCGCATAACAATTTCTCTTACTTCTTGGGTAAACAGTCTTATTAACATTGCATTAAAACAATCAAGCTCTGGCAATCGAAAAAGTTCCCATCTTAACTTACGGTCTAAATCTACAGAAGCTCGACTATAAACATATAACCAATGTGGAATTTCTTCATTGATATAGGGGTTAGCTGGGACTAAGACACTGTGAGAATGAAAGTTAGTATGTTGTGGAGGTGGTACTACTCTCACAGCTTGCATTTCTGATGGATAGCATGGATGTTGATACTGCGCTTGTCTTGTTATGTGACTGGAATAAAATGTATTTTTCTATTAATATATTTTTGAATAAGAAGAGGAAGAAAAAGATGTCCCAGATCCCAAGAAAATTCTCATCTTAGCCAAAGTTGAGGGTAATGAGCATGTGCTTCGGGGTATTCTTTATTTTTTCCCATTGTGGACATGATTTTTCTACACCATCAAGCTAATGTGGAAATATTTCATTGATGATGCAGAAAAATCGCTTTTAAACTAAATCCATTTAGTAGGCATATTAAATAAAATATTACTAACTTTACATAATACACTCCGTATTCTTGAGAATCTATACGCTCCCAACCAGTTGGTAAACCCTCTTTTTCTAAAGGATGAGACCAATGCGTAGTTCTGGTATTGTGATCTACGTAATATCTTCTACCGCGCATTGTGAAATAAACAGACCAACCAGGAGGTAATGGCAATTCTTCTGATTGCTCATTTCTAGAGTTAGGTCTTTCAGATACTGTATGGCTGTATCTATAAAAAAATGAGTTATGTAATATTTTTTAATTAGTAATATTACAGCCAGTAAATATTTAAAATTTTGTATACATACCCTGTATTTTGTCTGTACTGAGTCTGAGGATTGTAATCGTCATATCCATTATCAATTTCATAAGAATAAGGCAACTGTGGTGTTTGCTGATCTCTATCTAAATGATATTCAGATCCAGCATACTGATTGACATACGTGTGCGACATAGCTGGAGATAAACTGGGCTGATACAATGGTGTTGCTGTCCTGGAAGGCATTCCGTCGCTCGAACCAGAATTCATTGAAAGACTGACAAATCTAAAAACATTTCACATATAAAACATTAGTAATAAATATTGCACCGATTAAAAATTTACTCATTAAAATTAAAGAAAACTAAATAAATATACCTGTGCGCCAAGTCAGGAACTGAACTATTTGGTGTATACTTCCCTTCGTGACTTCCCAAGCCCACTGCGCTCAATGTAGGTTTTGTATTACCAAACTTTTGCACCATCGTCGGCTGCTGTGAACTAATAGGCATCGACAAAGTTATCGCCGGTTGATTCAATCTTCGCATTCTCCTATTCGGTTCTGTGGTCCAAACATTGATAACTGTTAATCATAAAAATCCCTTGAAACTTTTGTTGCATCGGCCAACTTTCACTTCATTACAGAACCAACACCAAACCCATGGGGCATCGACAACGAAACGTTCGCAATTGAAACTTCGAAAATTCAAAGTCAAAATTTTGACAGCACCCACGTCAAAACCCAAGGTACAAATAAAACAATCGTTCTACTCACTTGGCATCTCGGGTGGCGTCTCCTTCTTGACATACTTGCCGACGACGCCCTCCTTGATGGTCCTCAAGTCTTTGTTCTTGCGGGAGAGCATCGCGGCGGCCTTCGGGGAGTTCGGTCTCGCTCGCAGCCAAAAATTCCGATGGTAGAGGAGGTGACGCGACGTCGGTGGTTACGTCGGGCTTATTACCTGAGCTCCAGCGAGTCGACGTCGGGCTGCGCTTTGTCGAGGACGGCTCTGGTGTGCGGCTCGCGGGTGTAGCGCATCTTTCCTCGGCGATGACTGCGTCCGCGGGCCCAAGACGCGAAAGACGTATCCTCTATTTACCACTTATTTATAGTATATCCATTTGTCAGTGCGCCGCGCACAGCTGCGACCCCCGTCTGCTCGCGCGGAGCGCGTACCACGGGCGAAGGTCCTCTGTGCGCATGCGCCGTGGGCGGCCATGCACTCCGCACGATCGCACCGCGACACTGACACACTTGAGTCTTGACCCTAACTTTTATACCTGCACGAGTCTCCTTTACGTTTCGTCGTGGATTAAGGGATCAATCGGATAATCGAGCGAGATTAAAATTATTGAATAACTTTGTTTATTTATGTAATTCAATTTTGAGGAACAAATTGAAGCATCTTTTTTTGGAAATTTCTGTTTTGGCAGGTAAAAAGAACGTTGTTAAAAATTTTACAAAGCTTATTTTAAGTATTTAATTGAAAATTAATGAATTTATATTAAATCTAATAATTTTACATTATATTAAATTAAGTCTTACAAACTTAATAATTTTGTATATTAAATTTAATAATATTGCACTAAAATAATCATTTTTTTTGCATTAAATTTAATAAATTTGCACTAAATTTAATCATTTTAATATTAAATTTAATAATTTTCACTATTAACATTTTTTTAATATACATGCTTGAAATAAGCTTCCTTCAGATTCATTGTTTTCAGTGAAGAAATTTTTATCAGTAAAGATAATTTTAATAAACAGGTTTTTTGTATCAAACTGATTGTAATCAATTATATAATTTGTAATTTTTAAGTACTTAATTAATATACGTAAGATAAGTTACATTTTCTCAGTTCTTTCTTTTAGTATGTATGCATATGTATATGTATTTATTATAATATATAGGTAGCATCTTTAACAATAATTATTCTTGAGTCTCTTTTTTTCCAATTTGCCTACAGTTTTCATTTCACTTGAGTTACTACTGGTTACCTTTTTTTAAAAAATTACCTTCGACAATGAAAGTACAATTTGTAAAAGTAACAATTTCATTCCAATAACAATTACAATTTTCATGTTTCGTGATTATTTAAATGAAATTCTATTTATTTAAAATCCTTGTAATTATATGTTTAAAATCTAATCCGTATTTTTTAAATAAAAAATTTGCAAAACAATATTTTCGGGGGACAACGCAGGTTTCTCTTTCACATAAATTTTTCATCACATAACTTTTACTATCCTCTTCTCTTACATAAAAATACTTTTTTGAAATAAATATTCGCAAATAATTCAAAATAATCTACCCTATATAATTTGAGCTTTTTCTTATCAGATTTTTTCATTCGGAACATAGAAATCGTCCCCTGGAACAGGATGCTGATCAGAACCTGATTGTACCTTATTCAAGTATGTAATGAGGTGAAGTCACGTGAACTCTCGCTCAATTTTTTAAATTGGGACAATTTCATGCCTCTTATTTGTTTACCAACTTTCCGAACTGTAGTGTTTACTTCACTGTCTAATTATTATATTGGATTGCAAAGTAAGTTTTTAAAAAATTGTTGCGTTTAAAGTGTAAATATAGTCTTTCAAAGAATATGTTATATTTCTGGGCTAATTTGAATTTGAACAGAACAAGTATACGCATACTCTAAACAATTGGTACGTTTCAACAACAAAGTTCAAAGGGGTTAATAACTAACTTTAATCATGAAAATTTTGTAAGAAAATTTAAAGCCACTTACAAAAATGTCTTCACATGGACAGTTATCGACACTTCATAGCAGGATGGCACGCTGGTATTTATCGAACTATAACTAAATATTAATTTATAATTTTTTTTATTTATTATTATTATTTTTATTACCAGGCTTGTTCAATTATTATCTGTAAAATTATTTAAAATGTTGCTTTTCTAAGGTATCTTAGGAGTCATACTCGGTCACCCAATGGATACCATAAAAACACACCAACAAATGAGCAATATTAAATTGTCATCCAGAAAAGCGGTGAATCTAATAATCAAACGCGATGGAGTAAGTATAAAAAAAATCAAATTTGATCTTCTAAAGCATCTTTCGTTTTTTTTTTTAATGAATTTTTAATAAAACTTGTTTTCCACAAGAAGCAAATGTCTCCTTAAAAAGATAAAAAATAATAATAATACGCAGCAGAAATCTAAATAATAAATAAATCTGTCGCTTTACGTTTGTAAATAAATTAGATCTTTTTGAATTTTAAATTTTAGTTCCGAGGTTTTTTTAAAGGGATGTTATTTCCTGTAGTAACCTCGGGCTCGGTAAATTCCCTTTACTTCGGAGTGGTCAATGACTGTCTAAAGATCCTGCAATTTCGCCGTGGCTATCAGAATGTCCTCCCGACGAACTTCGGCTGGATGCACGATCTCTTCGTCGCCGGCACCATCGGCGGATTCGCCCAAGCCCTGATAACGTGCCCGACGGAATTCATCAAAATTCAAATGCAACTTGGAAAAGGTTTTAAATTACATCTGCCCTACGAGCCCAGATTTAATGATAAAAGAAAAAAGGTGAACGTATTTTCTCTCTGCCCTTTCAAGGAGCTTGCAGAATCGAGAAAAAAGGCAAGGTCATGATACGCAAACCCTGCACTTATCTGACCATTTTGCATCTTTACAAAAAATTCGGAGTCACTGCCTTTTTCATTGGATTTGTACCCACCGCCTGGAGGTTCAAAATATTCGTAAAAACTATTGTCATAAGTTTAGAGAAAGACAAATTCACGTAAGACTTTAATTTAAACAATTAAATTGAACGATTGTATTGTGCATGATTCAGAGATACGATCGGCGGTGGACTGTACATTTTGTCTTACCAATGCGTAAGGCACTACATGTACGGTAAATTAGACGTCAATCCGGGATTTTTCGAGACGATAGTGGCCGGTGGAGTCGCTGGTAATTATCCGTACATAATTGCTAAAAATCGCTTGTATAAATCTGACAGTAATCGGCTTGCTTAAACAGGTGTGGTATCGTGGATTCCGGTGGTACCGTTTGACACGGTCAAATCCAGAATACAGGCTGACGGAATCCGCAATCCCGCTTACAAAGGAATGATACATTGCGGTCGACGTTTGTACAGACAATCCAGTTATATTGGATTTTTTAAAGGATTTTGCATGATTACCGTTCGTTCTGTGCCGGTAAATATTGCTATTCTGTACGGTTACGAGCTGAATCTGTGGATCAGCAGGCAACTGGAAACTTCTTACATTAAAAAATCATCTCATCTGAGCAAGTGAATAAATGAACGTGAGTTTTAACAATAAACTAACTTCAAGATTACTTACCGTGTTCTCGTTTAATTGAAAATCATATAAGGACAATAAATAAATTGCTTTTTTTTCTTCAAATAAAACAAAATTAAAGTATTTTTTGAGTGTTGGTTTGTCACTCCATTGAACAGACATATTCCTATTAGCATTGAATTTCCACTATGTTTATTTTAAATCTTTTGTACAGCGAGCTCTGCGAATTCGTTTACGAACATTAAAACTAATGGTAAATGATAAAAATATATATAGTAAATGTAAAACATTTTCATCCTGGATTCATCACCTAGCTTTAATTCGTATTTTGTACGCAAATAAGCGATGTGAAAATAAATCACAGAGTAAAAAGTAACGAAACACCTATTTTTTTTTTACGCGTGTCGCATTCGCAGTAGACTGATTTCTTCATTTTATTTTTTTTTTATTTCCTACATTTACGGGATGTTACATCATTTACAAACCATAACGATCGACGTAGAGACCGTATACTAAATTTCTCTCGCGGGGAGCAGGCCGAGAAAGCAATGCCAAAAAGTCAAAGACGAAAAATGAAAAAAAGAAAAAAAAAAACTGAAATAATATATAATGTCACATGCGCAAAGACGATTGTTTTTCTCTCTCTCTTTTTTTGTAAAGGATATTTGTTTTCCCTTCTTCGTCGATGGAAGAGAGGCAGTTCTCTCTCTTTTTCTTTTTCATTTTGCGAATGACCATTCGGTCGACGACTAACTCGTCGGACCGCGGAGCAAATAATCATTTTTGTTTATTTCCCACCTATTAATATTAATATTATTAATCATTCATCCATTATTCACTATTACTATCATTATTATGCATTGGTAAGAAATTTTTAAAAACGATCCCACGTACACTTTTATGGTGGCCGGTGGGAGCACAGCTCCGAATAAATCTTATGCATTGTATCTCTATTATTTATTATATTTATAAGCAACCATGGATATTTTGGTACAATTGAATTTTTTTTCTTTTATTGTATATATTTGTCCCTCGCATCTTTTATTCATCTTTTTTTTTTTATTTAAAAAACAACATATACTATTTTACGTTTCTCTTTTTCTCTCGCTCTCTCGTTCGCTCTCACTCTCTCGCTCGATTGTTTTTTTTTTGTAATCTTCTCAATGGATTCAATCTTATTCATTAATGTTATTTTTATGCACTCGCATATTCCTACGATTCTTCATCCTTGAAAAAAGTATGCTCGTCAATTTGCGGGCATGCAGTCAGCGCAATGTTAGTATTCGGTAGCACATGGGTTTTCCATTTTTTTTTTCTTTATCATCATTATGTCACTAGTGTGTGTTACCACATTTTTTCTTGTGTATCGATCGTGTAGATGTGTGCTCATGTGTCTCGGTGTATACGTGAAGTTCTCTTGTATTCAATCGATATTACTATACTTAATAATATACTGTATTATGTATATATTTACCTAATTTATTATGTTTTGTTATAGTTATCAATTATCGTTATCATTAATACGAATATATGATACATTTCAAACAACGCCCCTGCCGGCCAGAGTCGGAGGTGAGGATCGCTGCAAAAATGGGCCCTTCGATCCACAGATTTACACGTATATTTGTTTTTCTTTTTACCTTTATAGTGCTTTTGAAGATGCGAAGCACTGTAACGGCTCTGTATAATCGAAAATAATAGAAGATCGTGTAGTGACAAGTTACATGTGTACGTATATATATTTCCGTTCGAGCCTATTTTTTTTTTATATTTTCTTCCTTTTAACTCTATGATCGTCTCCTCCGACCGAGCACGGCTAACCATAATTAAAGAAGGGACTAACATTCTCGTATTATGTGCTGACATTGAGTACACCATACAACTTAAATCATTGCCGTCAAAAGAATAAAAATTAATATACACAATAAAATTCATAGAAATCATCGATCATTATGGCGTTTTTTTTTTTAAGAATGAAACCCGAATATATAATCTGCTCCATTATCTGTCTCTCGTGCACGCTTTATTTGTATCTCCTTGTCCTCCTCTTGACTGGTCGCCTTTCAGGCGCAGTTAACGAAAGAGTTATGTTACGTCAAGAATTGTCACCATTAGACTTTTTGTTTCCACTAACAACGATAATTTCTTTTGCTTTTTTTTCTTTGCTTTAGTGTATGGACAACCGACGTAAACTAAGGACTAACAGTTGGGCAGCGTGGTAGTGAGTTTCCACCTGTAAGTACAATTATATTTTATAGACTGAATTTCACCTTCTTCGGTTTCATTAAGAAAAGACATAACGGTTCATGAAGATTCGAAGAACATCAGCATTTTTTAATAATATTTTTGAAAAAAGAATAAATCAATACGGAGAATTAATCATAAACCTTAAAGTAATAACAACAGATAAAAATGGAAATTTCTTGTTATGTCTTCTCTCAAATCAAATTACAATAGTGGTGCTAGTTTTATGCCTTTAGTGCTTTATCATATTTAGAAGAATAAAAATGTGCATCATTAATAACATTATTCAATACACTACTCAGTATTCGAATTAACAGTTAATACGCAATGATAAAACAGAAAAAAAGTAATTCTTGTAAACAGCCTTAAAGAAAGGTGGTTTAAAAAGTCTTTTCATTATCGAAACATTCTTTAGAACGGCTAAATAATGTTTTAATGTAATATTCTTATTTTCAATGATAAATGTGAATATGATGATTTATTTTTTATTGTTCTTATAATATATATACATAACATTAATTTTTTCATCTAAATTAATCAAAAAAAAAAAAAACATCACTTAGCTTTGTTACAGTGGTACAAATCATAATTATTATACTAAATGTTACATTAAAGTTTTTTTGACTTTTGTACAGTACATATTTTAAAAATAGTAATTTTAAGAAAATAATATTTAAAAACTGCATGGCGTATCTTTAACAAGATAAAATATTGATAAACTTGGTTCTTTTTAACATACTTCTTAATTTTTTTATTAACTAAACATTTTAAATCATAATCCACTGAAATACATCATTTCGCATATCAAATAATTCTTCGTAATATATTACAATTGATTTTAATCAAACTGTTACGTCCGCAGGGCGATTCGCAGAGCATTCGGTTGTTCGCGATCGCCCTGCGGATGTAACCAAACATTTAAAAATGTAAACAATTTTACCGACATATGAATAGATTTTTCTAAAAGATTATGTATGAAGTCTTTTTTAAAATTTTTTCATTTTAAATACAAATTTACTAAAGTTGAAGATTATTTTTTCTTTTCCAATTGTGATTTAAAATTCGTATTGAAAAAATTTGCAAAAAATTGAAACATTTGATCACTTAAGATTTACAGTTTTATATAATGATTATCATTCATGACTTTGTTTCAAAATTAATGAAAAACTAAAAAAAAATTGTTCCAGTGAATTATTTTTACTTTTAAATAAATTCATATTGTCGGTATCGTAATAAACGCATTCGACTCATATTTTCTTAATTATTAATAAGTGGATGTGTTATTATCTTAAAGAATAAAAAAAAGTTTACAATAATTGCATCAATTTTACTTTGTAAATGACTGCTGGAATTTTTTTGCGAGATTCAAAGGTAAATCAGGATTTATTTCAACATCAATAATTTGAATTTAATTACGATTAATTTGACAAACTTTTAAAACATCGTAAATGCCTTGTATTTGCGTATTCGTTAAAATTGATCTCAAATTATCGCTATTAATAAGTCGATCAATATCACATCCAATTATGAAATTAAGAAAATAAACATAATGAATTTTCTTAATAACCTACCTTTCAATTACAAGAATTTTTTATTTTAAAAATTTAAAAGGGATATTGTAAGTACACCTTACATATAATCAAATAATTTCAATTGAATCATGAAATTAAGTAACACATAAATAATTTTCTAAAAATGTGCAATTGCGTTAACATTATAAATTTTATTACAAAAACTTATAAAAATATTAGATACAAAAGAACTCAAAATTCTTTTTCAATATTCCGAATAAAACTTGAAATTTTACTGCAAAGTATTTATGTTGTTTCAAATGTCAATGATTCAATTAAACGACTTATTTTGCTTTATGTTATTCGTTAATAATTATCAATTTTTAATATATCTACACTACCATACATATATCCAAATTTATTAATTGCAGCACTTTAAATATGTTTCATAACTCAAAGACTTGAACGGAAAAGTTTGTCTTCCCTGTATGTGCATTTAACACTTAGTAAAATAAGAACTTTACCAGCTCAGGGGCGGGCACGCGTCGCAAGTGCAGTAGAGGCAGGAACTGGAGTGTTTGATGGTACTGCTATAAGAGCTTGGCGCCGTTCCATCTCCAGTTCGTTCAGTCTCTTCCACAATTCCTCCCTCTCTTTTTCCCTCTTCTTTTCTCTGCGAAAACAATTGACTTTTAACATCGATTTCTTATCAAGCTAATAAACGTTGTAATATTACGCTTTTTTAATAAAAATAAAATTTAATTAAAAATACTTCAAATATCACTATCTCAGTGATCTAGAATGAATGATATAAAATTAAGCTAAACGAATACAGGTAATAGGAATAGAAATACGTACTTTTGCCTTTCAGACTTATAACTGGCAGTAAGTTCATCAAAGAGCTTGCTGTTCATTTCCATAAATGTTTTTAGAACGTTATAAACAAGCGCCACAATCGTCTGATTCCAATGCTCCTTGCTTATTCTATACAGTGCCGGAAACATTATTCCCATTATAACGTGGTTATTTTCCTCGATTAGCGACATTATGTACTCGTTATTCCATAAATACAACGCTCTCTCGGCAACCTGAAATGATTCACGCCCTCAGGCTTAGTACCTTAATTCTTCCAACATTTCAAGGAGATAAATTTTGTGCTTAGTATATACCTGAAAGTGTGGAGACGAAACGCAACGCGCTATTTGCCTGAATAGAGGTTCTTGGATTTTAACAAATTGGCCAGGTTCTATGACATCCAGAATCTCTTCAATTTCACCCAGGAACATGACCTCTTTCTGGCTACATGTCTTAGGCCAGAATTTCAGGAGTCCCCGTACAACAGGTTCAGTTAGAGTAGCATCTTTCTCAATAAATTGTACCACACAATAAGCTAATTGTGCGTGATACAACGATAAGCACTTAACTTTATGTAGTGGTAACAGCACCTGAAAAATATTTATTATTTAGGATCATGGTTTGCGTAATGAATAGAGTTAAACTTTTTGCGCCTAAAAACATTGAAAACGGTAAGAAAATTACCTTGACCAAAAATTGCTTGTGTTCAACTTTAAGGGGTAGAGCAAATCCATTAATAATGCTACCCAAAATTTCTAGAAGCTCTCCAACCCCATTAAAGTGTTCCGTCTCGTACACAAACCTGAAATAGAAGTCATTAAAAAAACATTCAAAAGAAATAACAAAGCAAAACCATTTCGTACCGAAACTAAACTAAAAGCTTACCTGAGGAAGATGTTGTTAATTTGTTTGCGTATAAAGGCTCGTAGGCCAAGGAACTTCCCGTAGATGCGGTGTAAGACAGTTTTCAAAAAATCTCTCTCCCTAGGGTCCTCTGAGTCGAATAAGTCCAACAACTGAAACAAAAGGTATGAGCTTAAAGTTTCGAACTTTTTAACCAAAACCTGTGCAGGCTTATCTGATTTCATCTAACGAGGCGTACCTGTAAAACAAATTTTTGGTCGATAACTCGCTTGCCGATATTCTGCTGGAAGTCCGAAGACTCGAGGAAACGAAGAAAGAACTCGTACACCAGCTGGAGGTGGGGCCAGCTCGCCTCCAGGGTCGGGTCGTCCTCCTCGGGATCGAAGTCCGGATTTTCACTCGGTGGCAGCGTGCGGAATATGTTCGACGAAATCTACAAACATAAAAAATGTATTAATGTAAAATTAAAAAAAAACGAAGTACATAAATATAATACATCGCTTTTAATCTACTAAGATGCATTGAACTATCAAAAAATATTAAATTCGCGTTTCTCACCAATAAATCGCGTTAATTAATACACTTGAGAAAAAAAAAATCGTTCAAAGGTATGTAAACGAGTGAACTCGGCGTTCGAGGGGAAAACAAGAGGAATAAAAAGCCGAACGGAAGGAAGGGATTATTTAAGAACGTCCTCGACACACATCCATCCGTCGAGGAGAGCCAGCGGCGGGCGGGCGCGAAAAGAAAAAGGGAGAAAAAAAAACTGCGGCGCGCAGAGAGAATTTCTTTCGCGCGAGCGTAAACAGATTTCGCGTCCGCGGAACTTTCCGCGGCGCGCCTCGTAGGCGCACGAGTGGCATTGTAGCGACGAGGGCTTTATGCGTGTCAAAAACACTGCATGCAGCATTCAGCGAAGCTTCCCGTGCCTCTTTAAAAGATTCTCCCCTTTTTTTGGGTTTTGTTTTGTTTTGTTTTAACGAGCCACTCGGGGATTTTGCGCAAAAAAAAAAGAAAGAAAATTTGACGAGAACTGCTGAGGTCTGCGCGGGAAAAAAAAAACGATCGGAACCGCGATTTTTACGTATTTGTACGTATTCAACGAATTGTTGCGCGGCGCTGCGGAATGGCTTCCCCCGAGTCCCAGATGCAGCGATAGGCGCTTACATATTGTTATGTTCTTTTTTTTTTTTCGTCGAGTCAATATTTGCAGTGACGAAACGAGGTGTTGTCGGAGTGGCTGGCTTTTTAATAAGCGATGGAGCTTTTTCGTTAATTAGGATTTTTCCGCGAGAAGTTCGAAAAGGTTATCAAAATTTTGTTGATGATTGAAACACTTTTAAGTACATTAAGAATTTCAGCGATTGAATTGAAGTTTACTTAAATAACAATTTTTTTAAATGCACATTGAAGTTAAATAATTTTAAATGTGTAATTTTGCGTTGACGCAGTTTAAATATGAAATTAGTACACTGGAATTCAATTTTTTTTTGTCAGATTTAAAGAAAATCCAATTATAAATGAAAATATAAACATTCGCAAGTTTATGTATAGAGACCGAATGACTTTACGAAAAGTTTAGAAAATTGGAAAGCTGCGCTGCAAATATGTTATATTGGGGATAAGAAAATTTAGCCTCGGATGCCAAAAGTTTCACAATGATTACCAAACTTTTATTATTTTCATTCCTACACAAGAGATTATTTCTCTACGGAGTTTCAACTGAAACTGACCAACAATTTTCATCGAACGATTACAAATTTTGCGTGCGCTAGCAAAATTTTTAATAACTCATAAATTTACGTAACACGAAGCTTTTCAACGGTATAATGAAGATTTTGAAAAGTTATACACTTATTTTCGTAGAGTCGCGGTAAAATAATGACAAACGGACGAATAATTCAAACAAATTTTGCAGGGTCTTCTTTTTCTTTATTGCATCGTTCATTCATGGTTCAGCGCTAAATTTTAAAGCAACCTACGAAAGCGTCGTCTGTCATTCAGATTATTTCGAGCTCATTTTAATTACGTTCTAAATTTATTGCGCGCTAAAAATATTTCCCATTTAAAAATACTGAAAATCATTCACGAATACAAACGAGTCGCGAAAAAATTTTACGCCAAAGAAAATTGACGGATAACAATCTTTTCCGTAATTTAAAAAATAATCGCTCTGCAATCTAGCGTCTATTTGATATTGATTTATTCAATGGCATCTGAGTGACCTACTTATACTAGTTACTGCTTCATTGTAAAAACTTTATATTGTAGTCCAAAATTTCACACCCTCGAAACTATCCTGTGAAACACGCGTAAAACTTTGTTCATCACTCACAATCAGTGTAATTTACTTTACGAAAGTATTAATAAATATTTACTTAAAAATTTATACACGTCATAGTAAATATTAATACTCCATACCAAAGTATTAATATTTACTATAAATATTAATACTCCATACCAAAGTATTAATATTTATTATAGTAAATATGTATTAATGTTTTTATTACATCGTCCCTCAATGAATTTAATCAATGCCATTTAACTTAATGTAGCAACGCAAATATACACTAGTAGCCTGCTTACTCCGCAGAAACAGATAACAATCACTTCGCTTAATGGATCTATAATTAAAATTTCCTCGCTCGTTATAAAAGCTCGTAATCTGCAAACACTCCTAAACTTTAATTAAAAAAAAAAAAGAAAAACAAACAATCGAAAAAATAAAATAACAAAAATTAAATAAAAAAAAAACAGTAAAAAAAAATTACACTTTCGTGGAAAGAAGTGCAATTAGCCGTGTAAACGAGGGCAATGAGTTAATCGATAGACCGGCACGCCGGTCAGTCTCGCACTCACCATCTTGATGATTTCGGGGTAGACCGGCTCGGTGAGTACCCCTCGGCCCGTGGTAATGTACTCGACGAGCTCGTTGAGGGTTAAGCGCTTCATATCCTTGCCCTTCAAATCCGCGACCGGATCCATGAAGTCAAAAGCCACGCAGCACTGGCGCAGCTTCCGGATGAACAGCTCCTCCTGCTCCGAGGGCGTGGCATCTGCGTGGTGCGACAGAGAGAAAAAAAAGCGGCCACCTTTAGTACATCGTTTTTCTTTTTTACTCGAAAAAAAATATACATATATCGCCGCCCGCGAGTGTAATTCAGCGATCGATCGATCGCAGCTCGCGCCCGCAGCGCGAATCGCGACTGTGTACACACGGTGTCTGCGTCTGCGTGTTTGTATGGCGTGCGTATGTGTGCGTGTTATTATAAGAAGTAAGTGGTATTTGAAGAGAGCCGCGCTGCGGATTTTCTATTCGGCTGAGTTAGTGGAAAAACGAAAGATTATATGCGGGCTTACTGGTTTGTTTTTTGTCTACTTTTTTTTTTTTTTTTATTAATTAAAGGCACGTTAAAGAGTTTAGTTTCTTTTTTTTCTTTTGGCTTTTGCTGAAGTGGAGAGTGCTGCTAGTCGCGATTTGGTTTTGCGTGTAATTGTTGAAGACGATTATGCCAGGCTAAAAGTGTGAAGCAGCGGTGAATTGAACGCGAGGTATTTTTTGTTCTTTTTTTTTTTCTTTTTTTTTTTGTTAATAAAAATAGAAGAGTGATTTTTGCGTGATCGTGGTGTTTTATATAGCGTTAAATTGATGGGTGAACGTAATATTTTTTTTTTTAATGATTAAGCAAGAGAATTCTTTTGTTTATAAAGGATCGTTAGTGGCTTATGAATGTATATACGTTTTTTTTTACTATTCACGGGTTTGTCTTTTTTTCTTTTTAATCGATAAGTTTTAATAATTGTTTGTTTTTTTTTTTTAACTTGCGTATTGCAATGACACAAATGAAATAAAGTTTAATGAGGCGATTTACGTAAATCTAATGAGACGTAGCTTTTTGGCCATTGAAAATCGCTAACATTTATATGCAAAAAGTAAAAGTAAAGTCACAAGAAAGAAAAAAACAGTCAAAACTTTCAATAACTTAAAGCTCAACACATTTTACTATACAAAGTCACTAAAATCTGCCACTACTCAGCGTCAGCTGTTTAACAAAGTAGAAAACAATTCCTCTCCATAAATCAAACTAAAAAAAAAAAAAAATCGATCTACCAAAAAATTGCGCAGATCGTCGAACACCTTGTCAAAAGTAAAAGAAAAAAAAAAATAAATAAACAAAAATAAATGCGTTCAAACTGAAAGTAACTTAAAAACCACGAAAGTGCACGCGAAAACTGGATTACCCTAAACGCCCGCGGTCCCCTGTGCAACATCCCACACGAAATCCTCGTCGACGACGGCTCGTCATCGCGTTCCGCCGGAGATAAAAGGTCCTTCCCGGCGCGCGTATCTCTCGCGGCGCTTCGGCGGTCGGCTCGCGCCCCCTTCGGATCGATAGGCGCGCGCGAAGTGCGTTTAGACGGGCGCGAGAGAAAGAGAGAGGAGAGAGAGAGGAGAGCGGAGTCGTCGCACTCGCGCTGCAAGCTCGCTCGCGTAACGCGATAGACACTTCCTCGAGGTCTCCTTTTTTTTCCTTCCCCCCCGCGGCGTGCTTCTCGCGTCAGCTGTCGCGAATTCCTCGAGCGAAAAATGACGAGGCTCGCGGCGAATTAGGTCCGGGCTTTTCCGCCGCGGATTCTCGAGAATACTTTTCTGGTATAATTTGCTCTTTTTTTCCTTTTAGTTTTGAATCGGGAAAGAGACACGAGAGGTGCTTGGTGCGTGCACCCGCGTATAGCCGAGAATTTGGGACGAGAATCGCGGGGATATAAAATAGAATGCACGCGGCTCCGAGGAAAAATATTGTCTATTTTCGAAATCCGCCAGTATAAGGTTTCTCTTGCTATATACTCGTATACTATTTTTTCTCCTCCAAGCTGATTTTAAGTTAGTCGTATACCGACTATGTACACTTATCAGGTCAGTTGTTTACTTAAAAATAGTCATGAACGTCGTAGCTAAATACAATTAAAAGAGTTTTTAAAAAAATTAAAATTTTTATTTAGTAGTTATTTAAGTGATTTTGATCGATCGAGCTACTTTTACGAACCGACTGCTTTCGAATTTATCCGCAACTTTTTCTTCAATTTTCCGCGGCTCGGGTTAAAACGGAAGGTGAAATTTTCGCATTCCACTGCCACATCGTTCAGCTTTTTAAAGCCCAGCTTGGCAAGCGTGGCACCTCGAGCTCCGCCGCGAATGGAACAAACAAACCGAACGTGTCAGGCGTTACATATCCACTTCCCTCCACTACACATAAACGTTCAGTTGAAAGAAATTACCGGCGAGTCAACTGCGACGATCTTTCGCTATATCTGCGCGTCTTTGCGACGAAGGAACATTTCTAACTCTCTCGAATTTTGCGCAGTAAGAAAGTATAGTCGAAAAAAAAGCTCGCGAGGGTGAAAATTCCGTGAGGTGAGGGAGCTCGTTATACCGTTATACCTTTATTGGCGGGCGCGTGTGTCGACGCTGAGGAGAGGAAGGGGAAGGGGGGACGAGAGAAGCCAACAGAAATTAATGAGCGAACAAGTGTAACGCGTACACCGCTGAGCTTTAAACTGCCGCGCTCGAGCTTTTGGCTCGTGTGCTTTTCCTTTTACCGCGGTTTTTTTTTTAACCCCTTTTCTTCCTCTTTTATTTTCGCCGCTGCCGGCGATTATTTCGCCACGCTGACACAGAAGGACGCGTTTGCGATGCGCCCGTCGAGAGCAGGCTTCTCGCCGCGCGACGCGCTTTAGGCTACTCTCGTGCCTGCTCGAGCTTACAACGCGTTCGATCTTGTCAGATGCTTACGATTCGTTTATTCAATGCGAGACTTTCATTAACGTCACGTTTTGCACGTCATTTTTATTTTTTAAACGATGCTGATACTTTATAAACGGAACATTTGCCGCTGCTTCGAATTTTAAAAGTACGATGATCTGCATTTTTCAGTGCAAAAATTAAATTACCCGCGTGAACAGGAGTTTTAAAAATCGCGATAGAAGTGTTTTCTATTTGAATTTTTTTTTTTGTTTTTTACTTAAAAGCGAAATATTGCTTATCCGTTTAGATCGCATGGGGGTCTCTGGCAAAAGCAAATGCTGTTCACACGGTGCTCTTGGCATGCGAGTGTGCGTCCGGCTGATTTAACGAACAAAATGGAGACTCGCGCTTGAACGGCACTCGGTGGCGATCATCTCCGGAACTGACTCGCTGATGCGGCGCAGGGGAGGGAAAAAACACGACGAGGACCGAATAAAAGGCATTTGTAGGTCTGCTAAGTCGGAATAAGCATCCCGTCGTCGCGCCCGACAGCAGCCCGACGGATAAAGACAGTCGGACCTTTACCGTCCTGTGAAATCCGCCCCGTCCCCCCGATTTTTCTCGTACTCGCGCGCCCTTTGACGCTTGCGATGCTCTTGTCCCACATTGCGACGGGGTTGCTGAATTAAGGCTGAACGCGGCCCGACCTACTATGAAACTGCGATCGTCGTGGATTTACCGCTACTTTTTTCTCCTCGTTCCCGTTCTATTTGCGCGAAGAAGAAAGATTCTATTGTTGATAAATTGAGCTGCCAGTTTTGCGAGCGGTTATTAAAATCCTCTGGGGCAAAGGAAAAAAAGAGCAGTTATTCCTCGACTACTTGGGTCGGTGTATGATCTAAAAAAAAAAAAAAAAAAAAAAAAATTGATTAAAGTGTACATAGTGGTTCGATATTCCCGTTCGAACATTTTCACGCCGGCGAAAGCTCCTAAATCCTCTTTGCATCGAATCGCCTAGTTTTGAATTCCCGATCCCATCGCACCTGCGTTAAGTGCCGATCGACCGCGAGTACGAAATATACTTCCGCTACGAGCGTCGACTTCCGAAGGAGTGCTCGAGGCAAAAATCACGCATCGAATAGAAAAAAAAAAAAAAAAAAAAAAACGCGGCAGTACTGCAAGGAGGCGAGTGCGCGACGACGTCGACGAGCGGAGTATACGCCTGACATTAATTGATTATTAGTGCCCAGGCCAAGCGAGTCACGGTGCAGCTTCGTTATTCCCGTCCTCGTCCTCTCTCTCTCTCTCTTTCTTGCGCGCCGAGGATCAATTTATACCCCGGTGGGTCGTGAATTTTTTTTTTCTTTTTTGGTCTCTCGTCGCGTGCACCGAAAATACCGGATAAACAATTTATCGGGCGGCGGCCTGTTGTGAAACAATCGGCCGCGGCGATGATATTCAATTATTATACAAACGCGCGGCTCTCGGTCAGGCCGTTCTCCAAAGGGTAAAGCTTGCTGCTCTCGTGCGTTTTTCTAAAAAAAATTTGTTTTTTCGCCGAGTAATCGTTTGAAATTCTTCGGCGGTAATAATGTCACTCGGTAAACGGATTCGGGACTCTGATCGTCGTGCGCACTTTGGTCGTTATTTGTTTCTTTTATTTGTTCATGTTGCTTCAGTGTCTCTGCGTGAAAAGTTTACCGTGTGACATTGAATCTTATGATTACGATATTAGTAAGTACTGGTAAAGTTTTTTTTTTAGTACAAGAGATGCTTTTTTTTGTTATTTACTAAAAAAGAAAAGTACAGTGTAACCAAATCAAACAAACAATTACAAACAAAAATTTAATACACTAACATACACTACTGAAGCAGTTACAGAGATAACTAGTACACACAAGAAAAAAACAGACTGGTTTTTGTGTCTGATACTATATGTATCTTGTCTCATGATCCACCAGAATTGTCTGGATTGTTGTTGATAAAAAAAAAAGAATCGTAGAAAGCATTAAAAGTGCGCTTTCCGCGTTCGAATTTGATCTCTGTATCGTCGAATCGTGCAAAATCGAATTAGTATCTCAAAACTAATTTTAAAAAATGCAAAAATTCTAAAAATAATGATAAATTAGCTACTTTGAAAGTACATTGTTGACACAGACACACATACATCGTTGTCTTTTCACTTGTTCGTATATGCTCAGTTTATTTTATCCCCGATTCTCGCCCGTTACTTTATATACTATATGCATGTGCAAATAAAAAAAAAAAAATACAGAATTCAAATCACGGAATAATCGATGATAAGTAGAACTGGCTTTAGGCAGTTTTTTTTGGTTGACCACTCACAGCACCATCACTCTAGCGAGGGGTGAAATTATATATAAATAATATCGACCAATAATCAATCGTTTCTCATCGAACAAAATTATTGGCATGATTTAAATAAATAAAAAAAAAACAGTACGTAAGACAACATTGGATGCCTGTTATTTGCTGCTAATTCACTCGTGAAAAAAGTGTATAGAAGAAAACTTCAAAAAACAATGTCATGCTTGTAAACTTAGATATATCGTCGCCTTGTAATTGTCTTTCAATACAGTAAAAAAAAGCGATAAGAGAGTGCTTCACGCGCGCTTCGCATTCAATCCTCATGCGACTACGGCAATTACGGAATTTTTTTTTTTCTTTTTTCATGGTTTGCATGTTATTGTACTTTCAACGAACAGGATGTATACTGTATTGAAAAATGAGCTGATTAAAAAAACTATCAAACACTGATTATTTTTTCACACGCTGTTATGCGGAAACGAGAATTGCTGAAGATGATCGCTCGATTAGCTGCGTTTTCTACGCCTTGCGAGTTGCACGGTCTTAGAGGTTGCTTCCTTGTCCGTGCAAAAATACGCGTCCGATTTAATGCACTATCCGGCGATAAAGGGTTAATAAGTCAACCGCGTGCGAGTAATTGCATGCTTTAAAAGGCTACTCGTTGCTCAACTACTGTGTGCAATTTCAAGGCAGATTCTGGCTGACTATGGTGGATACCCGAATGCACAGTGAAAGAAAGGCAAAACTAGAGCTTTAGAGCAATTCGGCGCAAAGTTTCCGAGTAGTGGTCTCGAGCGCCTCCAAGGTAGGCTGGTACACGGAGAGAAATTTATATCAAAAATTACCGTTGTTTTGACGGTAACCATGGACTTTTTTGTCACGTCAGCACT